>CM022546.1:18338577-18846147 GCA_012273795.1 Dendrolimus punctatus | reverse complement strand
TAAAATCCCCGTTGTTCTTTTATTTGAGGAACTTCGTTAAAAATGACTTAAGGCGTCTTTTGTTTTAAAATTTAAAAAGTTTATAAAGGTTTTCTTTAATTTTAAACGGAGGGGAAAAGTTTGCTTATTGTGTTTTTTGTTTTAGTTTTGTAATAGTTAATTAACTTATAACTACTTTGTATTCTTGAAGAAAACACAATTAATAAAGCTTAGTAGTTAGTTGGCTCACTCGCGTCCCAATTTCAATAGTCCGCTTTGTAATCTCAGCCGTAAAGTATGCGTATGCACCGCTGGGGCAGTTTTCTGGCTGTTGTTACAATTAACGGTGAAGGAAGACACTGTGATGAAATCAGAACATCCAGATAACCGGTGTCTCGTACAGAACAGTCCGCCTCGGCAAGCGTGGCGGGTATGCTGTCCGATCTCCTATAAATGCGTGACCCAATAGTGGGACTACTTGTAGTTACTTTTTGAATTATTCAAATCGCAGATTCCATTAGAAAGATATTAGTCTAAGATCCGAACCTACATCAACCTTCACCGAGCTGATATATATATTAAAAATGGGTTTGATAAAAAAATCCTGGACCGAATATATATTTTTATTAAATGTTGCAACATCAAGACAATAAGAAAATGTTATCCTGATTTAAGTAAGCGTTTATAGTCATATAAAACCTATTATACAATTAAGTGAAAGTAACATGCATCGATATACCTGTTTATACCTGGCAACCCAGTAGTTCGTCAACGTAAACAACCCAACGTCTGCACATTCTATATGCTAAATATGTTTTATACTTTAAGTCAGTACTTTAAATGTTAATTAGTTATTTTTTCTTCTGTGAAGGTTATGTTACTGCCTGGCCCTAACGGAAGAGCGGCGTTTGTCATTATCAACCAGCATTTTCTAAGTTGGGGCCTGTTTAGAGATAGTAAATTTTTGGCTTTTGTTAAACTGCTGAAATAACTCTAAATAAATATTATTTTCTTTCGTTTTCTAGGATTACTTTATGTCAAATTACTATCAAGCATATAGGTTAAAGAAATGGCCGAGTGATGAATGCTCTCCAGCCAGAATTCGAGTCCGCGTCTCTTGAGATGACTGAGACATGACACATCATGGCGTCACCTTCTTGAATTTAGAAGTTTTATAAAGTTACGTTGTTCACTGGGCAACTGTAATTCATAAGATGCTTCTGTAATAGCTCAAGATGTATGTTCAGAATAATACTTTTTTATATAAAATACATCATAAACATCGTAGAAAAGAAAACAACAACAAAATCTTTTGGATATCAAAATGAAAACTAACTCCATGTTAAATAGAAACTCGGGCGACGGTCTCAAAGCCGCGAGACTCTTTACGACAAAAATACAATTTATTCTTTACTTTCACGAACAAATATTAGCTGCGGTTGAATTAAAGAGATATCTTCAGCGACTGTCTTCAGGAGCTAGTTGGTAAATAAAATGATATTATGCAAGCCAGTCTAGGAGGGACTGTGAATTATTCTAGGAATTTATTTTTTGTTGACAGTCGTTAGTTCCGGACCTGACTGTACTTTAAGGACTATATTAATTAAAGAATCTTTATTTTGTTGAGGTGGAATGAAAATCATGCCGCAATTAATTTTTAACTCATCACCGCAGATTTAAACCTTAGCTGCACTGAGCGTTCACCTCGCTACTTTTTCTTTAACACTTCTTAAACATGATCATCATCCGAGCGTTAAATCCCGGTTGCGTTCAGAGCGTTGACTCCAATGCCCAGGATCCGCTTCCCTACTCTTTCTACCCCACTTTGCGTTTTGAGACCATTGGTACCCATGCTATCCTTCAGAACGTCAAGTTAGCATTGCTCCGACCTTCCCCTCGACCGGAACCTGGCGGGATGGTTAGACATTTGTTCCTCACTTAATTAGCTGGTCTCCGTAAAACGTGGCCGTACCAGCGTAAGCGATACTTGCAGTTTTTCATATTCGCGCGATCTTCAGCATCCCTTGTTATAAGACCACTGACATATTATACTTCACGACGTTAAGCGAGCATTTATTAGGCCTGCTTCTTCTAGCAAGACTTGACGGTGCATGTTTTTTGAAAGCTATAAGAAAAATAATTAGAATAACAAACTTCATTAAAGAGTAAGGTCTTTTGAATGAAAATGGGCAGGACATATAGTAGGCACGAAGACAACAGATGCCAAAG
Source organism: Dendrolimus punctatus (assembly GCA_012273795.1). Classification (NCBI taxonomy): domain Eukaryota; kingdom Metazoa; phylum Arthropoda; class Insecta; order Lepidoptera; family Lasiocampidae; genus Dendrolimus; species Dendrolimus punctatus. Next base: position 18,843,939 of record CM022546.1, on the reverse strand, counting down.
AACGCTTGTGATTGGATACCTAAGAATGGGTAGATAGAAAGAGGAAGGGGAAGAAAGAGATTGGCAGATACTTTCATAAACAGAAGTGAAAGAACAGCTGGAGACAGCGTAAATTGGAAAATATTGAGTACTACGTGGCAAAGGCGACTTTCATTATTGGATATAAAAAAATATACTAATAATTTCAAAACTGTTACATACCTACTCTCCGCGCGCGCATACCACCGACACCTATAGATCGCGCAATTAGCAGTTAGGCGTCGGACGGAATGCGAGATATAAGACCGGCCTTGGGGACTGAAAAAACTACTTGCTATTTGAAACTTACTTCTCTTACATCATTCGACTCTCTCGCGCAGTTATTATAAGTATATTTTGATTCATTTAAATAGTTCAATAATAATAATCATACAGTTCATTATATCGAGTTTAATTTCCAGAAAAGAAGAAACTGCCACCAAAAAAACTATATGATAAAAATAATTTTTTGATTACAAATTTATGGTGTAATAGATGATGTATGCCAGAATGAAGGAGTGGTAATAGTCGGAGAAAAGTTGATACGAAAAACTGAGAGATTTATGAAGCTCGAACTAATACTTCTTTAGAAAAGATGATAGATTACTTTGCGCCTTAGTACTTGGAAATATAATGATAGTGAAACACAATTAGGTGTGAGTGTCAGTACGTAACAAATGAGCCGTTAGAGCCACGTGCGAACGGTAATGAGTCATTCACGACAGCCCTCCCGGTAATGACATAACACGATTAGAGTCTGCCTCCTGCGGAAATGGCTCAGTGCTTCATGAGCCTTATATATTTTGAAACTACACATGTTACGGCTAAACGACCTGCCTAGTTTTACTTGTATAAGTACTACAAGACTGTATTTATTATTATGACATATTTATGAAATAGTTATGTTGATCTGTCCGTGTTCCTTAATCAGCCTGAAGTGAGTGCCTCGTATGGAAGTGGAGGAGCGAGATGGAATGTTCCTCCGTTTTAAAGGTAGATCTTCCAGCGAGTCTAGTGTTGTTTCTTGCAGGACTAGGCTTTTTTGTATAGGATCCAACTGAATAGCCGCAGATGGCTGTTTCAGTGATACCAAACTTGGGGGGCTTCGCGACTCTGTTGGAACGGAGGCGTTCAGTCTCGAAAGCAGCGCGCTCGAGGAGGCACCTTCTGTGAGTTTCAACCCTATCAGGTTAATGGCCCATCTATTTATGTCGGAAGTTTGTATATATTATTGGTACGTTTCGGGAATCGTTTGCAACCTCAAGTACTCCACAGCGCCATCCATTAGTTTGTAATTGTTCTACCACAAGCCTGTTCGTTGTTTTATATCAAAGTAATTTTCTCGGAAACTACAAGGTCTATATAGATGAAATTTATTACAAATGCATTATATTATAATCTGTATACCGTTGCACAATACTGTACAAAACTCATGCACACAAACCCATTGTACGTAGTTGGGATAATGTAATTCTAAGCTTAAGACAACATACCGATGTTGTTTATTGACTTTTTGATTTGCTAATAGGTGCTGAGATAATTCGCAAACTTGATGTGCCCCCACCTAGTTAGAATTACTGGCAGAGAATTAATTTGAATGAAGACTAATTTATCATCCATCAAAAAAAATAGTTACCAGCATATATAGAACCGAAGTTCACGAAGGCAACGTCGAGTGCTAATTAGAGAGAGAGAGAGTGTGAGAGAGAGAGAAAGAAAGAGCTAACACTTTATTGCTCACTAAAACATTCAATTATATATAATAATAGGCGGCGTTATCGCTCAAAGCGATCTCCTCCAAGCAACCAAAATGAAAGAAATTTGAATCAGGCGATAGGTAGTACAGAAAAAGGCAATAGATACATAATTATTAAAAAACTAATTAAAGAAATAACTATACAAAAACATACATATATAAGTACTCATATATAAACAATATATAAGTTAATAATATAATAAATGTATTAGCATGATTATATTACGTTAATACATACAGACATATAGCTATTTGAGGACAAATAGTGTTTGTGGAAAGTAGATATAAAATATATTGGAGACTCAAATCTATTTATCTCCAATCCTATTCGTACTTATTCTTCTATAAAACGGTAGCCAAACAAAATCAATCTCTCATCACAACATAATCCAGATTAGATTTACACAAAATAAAACTCGAAGAGAAAACCAATTAAATTTAACACCAAAAAATCCTGATAGAAAAAAGCCTGGATGTACTCGAAATATGTTTGTTCTATAAAGTACAATTATTTCAGTGAACTGGCCGGGCTAGGGTTGTCGCATCGTTATTTCTTAGACTTTGTGGCATGGACTGAGACGTGATACAGATGACCACGACTCATTACAAACTCATAGTAGGGTAGCCCAAGATGCTAAATGTGTATTTACTAAAGCGTCGTGGGGACTTTTTGGATTGTGAAGATTAGATCATCATCATCATCTTCAGCCAAATTCAGTCCACTGCTGGACGTAGGCCTCCCCAAGTACGCGCCACATATCCCGGTCTCCTGTCTTCCGCATCCAGCCCCTGCCGGCGATCTTGCGCAGGTCGTCAGTCCATCGGGCTGGCGGGCGTCCTACGCTACGTTTACCGAGACGTGGTCTCCACTCCAGGACTCGTTTGCTCCATCGGCCGTCGGTCCTGCGGCAGACGTGACCGGCCCACTGCCACTTCAACTTGCTAATTTTGCGAGCTATGTCGGTTACCTTAGTTCTCTTACGGATGTCCTCATTTCTGATTTTATCCATAAGAGAAACACCTAACATAGCTCGCTCCATAGCCCGTTGAGCGACTTTGAATTTGTGGACCAGTCCCGCTGTCAGTGTCCACGTCTCGGCACCGTACGTCATTATGGGTAGGACGCACTGCTCGAAGACTTTCGTCTTCAAGCATTGCGGAATGGTCGACGAGAAGACTTGACGAAGCTTACCGAATGCTGCCCAGCCTAACTGAATCCTCCTATTGGCTTCCCCCTCGAAGTTGTGCCTGCCAACCTGTATTTTCTGTCCAAGGTAGACATATTCCTACACAACTTCCAGAGGGGCACTCTCGACGTTTACCGGTCTCGGCATGACGTGTTCGTTGAACATGACTTTCGTCTTGTCCAAATTCATGCCGAGACCGACCCGTCGGGAGGATTCGTTCAGGCTGTTCAACATGTCGGCAAGCTCTTCCAATGAAGATTAGATGCTAAAAAGAAAAAAAGGTTATATGATGCCCTTTCACTAGTGGGGGGAGCGTGTACCTACAGGCTTTTGAAAATAAGAGTCGCCCAGATTACTGACGCGCTTGGGTATTAACTCAAGCGCGTCACATATTCAAAGGGGATGTTAAATAAACCCCAAAAGAACTCCTATTCAAAAGACTGACGATATGGAAGCGACCAAAAACCATGGCTAATTTTTAAAAATGAAAAAACAAACGTAACATTGTTAAATACTCGAATGCGTCAGAATAATATCAAGACGGTTCAGCTTGATGTCCTTGTTGTGCTGGCCCATTATCTGACAATTATGTGGAGGAATTTCCTTAATCGGAAAGTTTGCAAAAAAATGAAGAATAAAAATATGAAGGGTTTATATATGATGGGGGTATATAATAGGGCGCAAGGTTTCTCGCCTTATGTGACTCTGCCACGCTCGAGTAAATCCCAAAATCCCCGTTTAGCCTTCCCTAGTATCACTTTTCCCGTACCAGCGGAGAATATTGTTAGAATCATTAATTTATAATATAACTAGTCAGATTGAACACCGTCGATAAATCGTGAAGAAATTGCAAAACTTCACAATGTAAACAAAGTATACCCTTATCTCATAGGTTTGTTATTTCCAATGCCTGCTCACCAAATTATATATTGTTACTACTCAGGTCCCGACAAAAACAAAATCCACCTGCATATCTGAAAAAATGCATACCCGTCGGCATTTGAACTATTAACATTGAAATTCTTTTATGGTCGTTTTCTTTTGAGCTGAGCTTAATCTGTGACACTAATTATTATAGTCAAATTTCGACCACGGGCGACCACTAGTTAATATTTATATATGACTCAAGAGTTTACTAAGATGAGTCAATAATTTCTGTTTATTATTAAATATTAAAATAAAACTTAGTAGTGGCGTAGTGGCAGCCCTAATCACGTATAGCTTCCCGTTGTTCAGTTCTAAATTTTTCTTCAAAAATTTTGACGGGTGAGCAATAAATTTTCGTATGAAAACAGATTATTCGTACTGTTTTAAAGTATTAGCTTTGGTCGAAAGTATTTTGCACGCGGACGTCTAGATTGCTTTTATCGTGGAAAGTCCCGCGGGGCCACAAATCCAGCTGTCAGTTATTTTGACAGGGTATAAAAATACTTGAAAATGTACGCTGAAAAAATTAAAATGCAATATTTTTATATTCGTTGTATCTGAATTTTATATAACAAAATAGCGGTCCCGGCAGACGTAGTCCTGCCTAGAAAAATTGAAAATCTTGTACTCGATTCCAGCGCCACCTACCGGGTCTAATTGTGAATCTTAACCATTCTAGTGTTTCACTGATTTGCGTTGAACATCATTTATTACAAATAAGCCATAAGTATAGGTGACGAAAGCTGTCAAGTGCGGATGAAGGCGGAGTATTCAAACCTAAAAATTATTTTCTTAATAAAAATATTAGCGATTTTTTTGATATATTCATAGTTACAAGAATTATCCTATTCCAGTCGAAGACTACTCCAAAACACAAAAATCATAAAAATCGGTCCAGCCTTTCCTGAGTAATATAATTTAATTTAATCAATAAAATTTAATTTAAAATATATTAGATTCAGTTATGTCGACATGATTGGCGTCGTGCTAACATCGAAATCTGGAAGTTACCTTACGTTCAAGTGACTACTATAATGGGTTCGATTGCACTCATATACTTAATATTTGTATGACCTGCAAGTTTTTTGTTTTATTGTGAGTGTTTTCTGCATTCATCTTTGGAATAAAGCATAATATTGGTTACACTTATCTGATATCATCCAGCATTACCATAAACTGCACTGCAATAAAATACAGCACAATACATACAATACGGTTCATGACACTACATTACATTTCTGTCCACTACACTACATTGTTACTCGTCACTGTACTTGGACTATAATAACTAACTAACTCTGTTGGCTCAGCGATCCGAAGTGAGTCTTGGCCTCCGAAACGAGAGCACGCCACTTCCCTCTGTCCTGCGCAGTGTCTTGCCAATTGTGGGCTTGTAGTGCGATCAGGTCAGCTAAGAAAGAAAATAACTTAGACTATATTATATGGTGTTATTACCCTAAAGAAGTAATTAAAAACGATAGGAAGATAGAAAACATGTTTTTATCAACCCGCCATGTTCATGGCCCCAAAGTAAAAAAATGAATTTAAATATTTGCTTATATCCACCCCATTTTGCTGCCAGGCTAAAGTGACACCCGACGCACTGATTCCAAGAGAAAATATTTAAAAAATCTCCGAAAATTTCCCTCGTCCGCTGGTTTTTTAATGTTAACCATTGTTGGTAAGCAACAATAAAGTTTGGCAAACAATGGCCGGGTCGTAAATCATTCAATATTTGACGGGTCGTCAACATTTTGGCTCCCTGAAGAATATTAATAGCGTTTAATCGCTGTGCTTTTTAAAAATTTTCAAATGTTTGCCTTCTAGAATGGTGAGTCGTTGTTGGAAGTTTGGGAAACAATGGCTAATTGGCAAATGTTTGAACAAATGTGTTCGGTACTTTGTCTGTATATTTTTGTTGAATAAAAGTTGATGAATAGAGATTGTTATCACTTTTAATTAATGTTCATTCAAAATTTATATTTGCCATATAATTTGATATAGAATTGTAATTTAATTAAAGTTTTTATAGTTTACGAAAGCGAGTGGGTTTTATTGGTAAAAACATATTTGTGTGCGTGGGACCAAAAGCTGTTATATGATTACGGCACACAGGCACATAATCGTTACGTCAGACAGGTCTAATATAGTGTTACGGGTTGCGGGACTCGAATTTAAAATCCCGTTGGAATTATTATTATTGTCCAACGGGTATTGTCCAAATGTCACCTTTGTCGTTCGTGACCACGGCCACTGAAAAGCGGCCGAAAGGTCGGACAAACCAAAATTAAATAAATTACCGCGCTTAAAACCGTTAAAACGTAGTTTTATAACGTATACAATTCGCGAAAACTTAAGAAAATATTATATTGCAAGATGTTGTAGAATATATTATTTTTTGCTTTTTAGTTACTGTCCATTCAGTATCATTATGATTTTTATTAGACAAACACACACTGTATATCCCCAAATTAAGCAAGTTACGCTTGTGTTATGGGTAATACACAACGGGACTACTCTGGGGCCAATCCCAGACACCCAGACCATGGTAAATAACGGAGAAAATACGTTTCCGAAATTTACTGTACCAGGAACCGAACCCGGAGCCTCTCGGAGGAATAAGAATAATTATTATGGTTCTGCTGTCAAAGACTTACTTTTATAATCACAGATTTTGCCAAGACTACACTGTCAATTTGACTTTAACAATAAACAAAAGAGTATATATGCGTTTCTGTGTGTCGAATACATGGTAGTGTGTGTAATTTAATTTTTATTGATTTAATTAATGTATTTTTATGTATCATTTTTTTTTAAATCTTAGCATTCTGCACTCCCTTTCTATATAAACTATAAATGTGCGAAATTTCATACATCTCCGTCCGCGCAATTTTCGTAAAGAGTGGTATAAGTTTTTGCTGCACGTATATATAGATAATAATAGATTACCTCAAAGCTTTTCCTGAAACTGAACCAAAGTTAATGAGGTGGTCCAACGTAACAACAATTTATGTTGTTTTGTATATAGTTAATTTAATTCGCAAACAAGACTCCTCCCTTCTGTACGTGACTTCCTAATTATATATTACAAGCTCAAGGAAAGAAAACGTATATTTGCCAAAGGGGATACCTAAGTGAAATTATTTTTTACAAACTTGTGCGTAAGCTTATTTAATACTAGCGGTTGTCTGTGGCTTTGCTCGCATAGATTAAAAATAGTCATATTTTGAGTAGTCGAAAAAATTTAAAACGTAGCCCTTTTTCATTAGAAACTTGTTAGTTTTTGGTGTATAAAATTATACCGTAACGAGAAAAAAAATTGAATAACTACATATTCAGTTTTTGACGATTTTTGAAATATTAAAATATTTGGAGCGACCTCTTCAATTTTTTGAGCTGTCCTTTGAAGGGAGTTATTTAAACATTAAAACTAACATTAGTTCAATCGAGACTCGCGCCACCCTGATCTTATACTTCTTATACTAATATATAAAGCTGAAAAGTTTGTTTGTTTGATTGCACGCGCTAATCTCAGGAACAACTGGTCTGATTTAAACATTCTTTCAGTGTTAGATAGCCTATTTATCGAGGAAGGCTATAGGCTATATATCATCACGCTAAGACCAAAAAGAACGGATCACCAATGAAGAATGTTTGGAAATCGGGGGGGTTTTGAAAACAAATTCGACGTAGACGTCGTCGCGGCCCCAGCTAGTATATATATAAAGATTTCGTTTCACGATGTATGCCCGGGATAAACTCCGAAAGTACTAAACCAATGCTTTTCTGATTTTCAGAAGAACTCCGTTGGGATCTATCAGTTGATAACCTACAGTTCAGCTGAGCCGTACATACGCTTAAGAAAATGAAGAAACTATATTGTAATCTAAGATCTGACTTAAAGCCCTAGCTGCCAAGCCATAAACCTAAATAAATAATCAATTTAAAAGAAAGCGTACTTTCCGCATGAATTTCAATGCCAAAATTAATGCCCAACAATGCTCAATCATGGCCGCCCCTCATAGCATATTCATGTAATCACACAAATTTTAAACAAAACAGGTGCCTCATAAAAGTTTGTTCGGCAGAGTCCTAAATTCACGAGATGACTATGTTATTCCATCAAAAGTTTTTTAACAAAAAAAATACAAATGTATACATAATAATATGGTAGATGATAGTCAAACTGAGGTGCTTTTTATCATATTACAAAACTTAGCAGCGAGGCACAGTGGTTTACTGTTCAGTGGCGAGTGGTCCACTCGTCGTCCACGCGTGGACAGCTTGCCAGTAAAGGGGTCCGCTGATATTACAGAGTCGATAAGTAAACGCATATCCATATAAGTAAGATAAGGTTTTTTAAAAAGCCTTTTAAATACAAGGTTTTGAGATCCTCGTTATCATGTGGCAGTAAAGTGCTAGCCAAGACAAGTAAAACGAGCCCAAACACGACGGGTCTATCTTGTTTAGTACAGGAGTTCCTATGACCACCTTCCAACTCCACCATCAGACCAGCTCCATGGTACCATATTATTGCATTGTCACGCGATATAGATACGCGTGCGAAATTTCAGCTCCGTCGCAAACCGGGAAGTTGGTCAGATTTAACTTGTAATATTCCACCCGAACTTACATACATACATTCATTGCAAGTTAAATAAAAGCTTGTAATAAATAAGAATAGCCGAGGGGTACTGTTCGGGTGCCAGGTGGCTTCAATACTAATATGTTACAAATATTTTTTAAATATTTTATTGCTAGAGTTCAGTATCAGGCAGAGGGCCCACTTGATGGAAAACAGTTACTATCGCCTATGGACATTTGGAACACCAAAGGTGCTCCCCGTCCAGGTAGCGGCACAAGGGGATGCGTCCCCGGGGCCCCGAGCGGCCACTGTCACATTCCCCTTTTCACTCCGTGATAGTGGTGTCCCACCTTTCCGCCTCAAAATCCCAATGCCTGCCCTTCCTTACCAAACCTCCTCCCCAAATACCCCTCCTTTCCGATGCGACCGCCAGCGTCGAGGTGTTCTCCGCTGGCTGTCAAGGACGGCGGTGGTGATGTCCACCCCACCACCGCCCTCCTGACAGGCGACCTATCCTCCCCGACCCCGTCTGCCAACGCTGCTGTGTGCGCGAGGCGACGGGAAAAGGGGAGGAAGGAGAGGGGGGAGGGGTGTTGGCGCAGGAGCAATCCTTCGCAGCCTCCCCCTCCCCCCATCGCGAAGCCCCCCCGCCGCTGACGCTGCTTAGAGCGCGAGGCGGCGGAGGGGGAGAAAGGAGAGGGAGGGGTGATGGCGCAGGAGAAATCCTTCGCGGCCTCCCCCTCCCTCCTATCGCGAGGCCCCCCCCGCCGCTGACGCTGCCGATTGCGCGAGGTGGTGGGGGGGCGGGGTGGAAGAAGAGGGGGGAGGGGTGTTGGCGCAGGAGCAATCCTTCGCAGCCTCCCCCTCCCCCCCCCATCGCGAAGACACTCCCCCCCGCCGCTGACGCTGCTGAGTGCGCGAGGCGGCGGGGGGAGGAGGAAGGAGAGGGAGGGGTGATGGCGCAGGAGTATTCCTTGCAGCCTCCCCCTCCCGGCGGCAGCGGGCGTCGAGGTCTGGGGGACCAATATAGACCTCCGCCCGCACTAATGCCGCGAGAGGGCGCGAGAGGTAGCCGCGCGTCCCTCTCAGGGCCGGGGACCACCATCTCCCCCGGCCCGCACACAGGAGAGGCCGCCTCTGTTTACGAGGCGGCCGGCCGCTGCCGGGGTTGCGGGTTAAGCTCACGCATGTACCGCGACCCCGGCGCTAGGCGGAAGGAAGGCTCCCATGGGGTTTTAGTGGGTATACCGGCAGCCGGTCGTATTGAACCGGCGTCGGGGAGCCCCACACACCGGCCGCGCATGATCCCCCGCGCGGCTGACGGTGCGGCAACGCATTTCCCCATGTAAAAAAAAAAAAAAAAAAAAAAAAAAAAAAAAAAAAAAAACCAAAGGTGCTACAAATGCGGTGTTGCTTTAAGAGAGACTGGAACCTGGTCACTAATGCCAGAACATAAACACAAGGTTGTTATGGCGGCATACTCTAGACCAGGGGTGGTCGCCTTCCAGTCGAGCGAGTACCACCTGGCTGTGGGTTGTTTTATCCCCTTTTACGACAGGGCGCCCGGCCGCAGGAAATTGTATTCTCTCTCCGTTCCTGCACGGGTAAGATATACTGTTAAAAGCTTTAATAATATGATATTTAGTAACAGTAAATAGAGTTTTTGAATGAAAACAATTAAGTCAATTTTTCAACCATAATACGTATAATAAAAAGGAAGTTGTAACTTAATTAATGTGTTCCCGGTTCTCGGATACCTGGGGACAGGAGTGATACATTACGCGCGACCCTTTTTTTAATTTAGAAAGTTCATTATGTCATAACCTGTCACAAATTTCGAGTTTTTATCCTACAACGTTGAATTGCTTATTAAAATTTTATGCCTTCATGAGAACATATTGAGGGGTTCGATAAATATATTCGAAGTGATAATTTCTTATGGGAGGATAAGCCGCTTTGTTACTTAAAACGTTACGGCGCCAGTCTGTCTGGCTTCCCTTTCTCTCACGCATACGGCAGCGCTAGGCAAGCTCCTCCTCTCTCACTCTAACTCACAGCGCTAGCCGTATTTCGGTAATTAGATTAAATAATGATACTAATAATGTACATGAACAAATTTCTAATGTACATATTCAAGAATTGTAACTAGGAATAAAATGTGTTTATAATCAATAAAATATTTTAGCAATAAAAACCTTTCCTTACATTATCATATAAATACATACATACACAAAATTTAAGTAATAACCTTAAATTTTAATATAAGTAGTTCAACTTAGATTAGTTTAAGTTATCACTTGTCCCGAGACGAATTTTTTTTATAATATAATATGAGGCCATAAATGGCACACTGCTGGGCTTAGGCCTCCCATTTTGGGGGGACTGGACGGTATACCAAGGCGGCTAGGCGAGTTTGAGACATGTGCAGGTTGCATCACGATGTTTTCCTTCACCATTATTAGCACCTGGTAATAAAACAATATGCACATAAGGTTAGAAAACTGACAAGTGGTGCATGCATAACCTACGGCTAAAAACATAGGAAAGCTACTTGGAATTTTAAATAAGAATCTTTTCTAAAATTAAAATTTTCCGAGCGTTGTATACCACGACACTGATCTTAGTAAGCGGTGCGTCAGCAAGCCCGAGTGTCCTCCAAAGAGAAGAGCCCTTCAGCCATCTCATCCCGACACTGTGAGAGCGACAGGGACAGACGAATCGCACCAAGAAAGGTGCGAAGGATTAAAACTCAAGCCTCAAACAACCTGAAGTGATTAAAATGTAGCACGTTTTCTTTTCTTAACGATCACATGCACTGTTTGCTAAGTTTATTTAGTATCTTTAATGGTTAGGTTTATCTATTTTAGTAATATAATAAACTAGCTTCTGCCCGCGACTTCGTCCACGTGGTGCGGTTTTTTAACTCTCCCACGCGAACTCTTTAATTTTTCGGGATCAAAAGTATCCCATATGTCGACCAGCGATATAATCTGCCACTGTACAAAATTCAATAAATCGGTTCAGTCGTTTCGGAGATTAGCCGGTACAAACAGACAAACATACAGAGAAACAAAAAAAAATGGAAAAATCTAAATTAATCCTATTTCACTTCTTACATCCCCCTGAATCGGTTTTTAACATTTTTTTCATAATATTTTCTAAGATTTTGCGACTTGTATACATAATAAAACTACGTCGTCCGTGACCACGGCCATTGAAAAGCGGCCGAAACGTCGGATTAAACAAAATCAAATAAATTACCGAGCTTACAACCGTTAAAACTTTTTTTTTCATTGTACAGAAATTCGACCTCTACAGTTTTATAAATTAGTAAAGGGTTCGAGTTATGTTAGTTCGAGAATGAATTTAAAAATGAACTGTTATGGAGCCTGATATTTCTAGTGAAGAAACATGGGCCAAGAGAATTGCCATAATATTTCTGCAGGCATTTAGGAAGAGAGAGAGAGAGAGAAAGAGAGAGTGAGAGAAAGAGAGCGACAAAAATAACGCTTTATTGCACAACAAAATATATAATTACAAAAACAGTCTGAAACCTCTCATTTTTATAAGGCAACATGTGACTCCAATAGTACATGGATTGGTTCCTATGTCATTTCATCAATTTTCACGTGATGCTCTGACAGACAATTTAAAAGTTGCTGGCGAGAACTTGGGAAGAACAAATGAATTAGTCTTAATTAATCTTCTTAATCAATGTGAAAATAAAAAATGAATGTGCAAAAATAAAATTAATGTTAATCTTGGTGTATATTGCCTTAAAAATTATATGTAGTGTAGTGAACGCAGAAGCATTTTTAAACGATGTTCACTCAATACATTTAAATAAACACTATATTTTGTCCACAAATAATTATGTCTATATATAATATATGATTATATATATATGTTTTTGTATACTTATTTCTTAAATTAGTTTGAGTATTTATGTATATATTACCTTTTTCTTGCGACACCTATTCTGTCTGATTCAATTTCTTTCATTGAGGTTGCCTGGAAGAGTTCGCTGTGAGCGATAAGGCCGCTTATTGTATTGCCTATAAAATATTGTAAATATCTTGGTGTGCAATAAAGTGTTATCTCTCTCTCTCTACATTATATATATATACATTACGTATCTAATAATGCCAATAAATATACTCGGAAATTAATTTTATTAAAAACATCTTCGTCAAGCCGGCAACACGATCTAAACGCTTCTCAGATTAAAATCTTGTATAGGGAGCGTATTTGAAGAGTGTTCTAACAGTGAATGAGGGCGGCATAATGACCTGCTGACACGAGATCCACTCCACGTACTATTGGGGCCACGTATCTCCTCTTAGCAGGATTGAGAGCTTTCAAAACTCAATATCAATGTTTTATATTACGATCTGATATTTGGTACTCAACGTGATATTTGTTAGATTCGATTATTCGGCTCGTATAACATCACTATCTTATAGATACTCGAAGCTTCGAGACTATTGTGTGTGATCAAACAATAGGACTACCTATATGTTCAAATATTTTTTTGGGCAGTTGTGATCCCTTGGGATTTTTATAATTAAGGGTAAAAGGGAACCTTTTTGGTTTTAGTCTGGTGGTTGTCTGTCTGTGTATGTCTAGCTGATTATCCCAGGGACTTGTCTTTAAATTTAAAATTATCGAGATTTTTTTAAACCATGTAACCAGATTTGGAATGTTGAATGTTAAACAGTTTGATTATTTGATTGAAATATTACAAAAAAATGCCTTGCATATTTAAAAATAATTAAATAATCGGGAGATAAACACACAATTTGTTAAACTATCCCCCAAGCTAAGCAAGTTACGTTTGTATTATGGATAATATACCACGGACTATTATGGGGCCGATCGAGACACCCAGATCATAGTAATGGAAAGTGTCAGGAATCGAACCCGGAACCTTTTGTTCTAGCGAAACCGGAGAGGAAAAATAAAACAAAAGTATTATTTCTTCTTGATGTGATTATTTTGAAGGAGAAATACAATATTTCAAATATGTTTTTAATTATGCGCATTAAAATATATATATTGTTACTAATTCGTGAAATAAGAATTAAAATGCCATTGGAATGTTCAAAAAACTAATTAGAAATACACACTCGTAATTCACAACTCTTACACAAAAACGAATCCAAGAAAAAACAAACCGTAAGGCGAAAAATCACTCCAAAAGTACACTACGTAACTCCTCGATCGCAGTTGACAAGATCGGTTGGTCAGTCGGGGACTAAGGCTGGTGTGCATCAAAATTTAACCGACGGCTAACCAAAAATTATCACTGTTTTTCCATACATTTTTGGCGATTACTTTATTTTAATCATCGGTTAAAAGTAGGTTCACACCAGCATAAGGCAGTTGAGACACAACTGCCTTATATTATATTTGTAAAATAGCCTAGAAACGTGCCCAGTGGTCTTTAGCTTTCTTAACTTGTCAGCTTAATGGCTTCTAAGAATGTGCATGAAATTTAAACAATAGACAGAAGAAAATATGATTTCTTACCAGGAGGCGTACAAGCGGAGTAGCGCGAACAATAGATTATTCGAATTCAAAGGTATGATAAAACACCTACAAAGGACCGATTTGCAACAATAATTTAAGAAAGTCACTTGAATTATCCGTGCAGAAACGGAGAAAGAATACAATTTCCTGCGGCCCGGCGGCCTGTCGTAAGAGGCGACAGAACAACCCACAGCCAGGTGGTAGGGTATTTGCCCGACTGGATGGTTACCACGTAGCGGGAAGTGAACTGCTTCAAAGTAAAAAAAATAGATTGGGTCAATTTTGAATGGGAATCGGAGCACGCACTCACCTGATAAATGGACGTGAAACACAGCTGCTCCTCTTCTCAGTACACTTCACTTATCAGTATTTATTAACTTAGTAGTTTTTTTGTCTTGTATATTGTATATATTTATGTAAGTGCCTAAACGTGGTTTGTAGATTTTGAGATATTTATAGATTTTAATTTAATTTGGTAAATAAGCGGTGGGGAGCGGAGCGATATTAATTATATTTATTGTATGTTAATTTATTATATATTTTTTTACTCGTGGCTGCAATGCCGCTTATGCATTGATTTTGCCAATGTCGTGTGAAACGAAAAGCCAGGGCTAAATAAAAAGCAAATTTTATATATTTTAATATTAATTTATTTTATTTGATGTCATGAGATGAATGATTGACGTGACGTGCGAAAAGGGGAACGCGCCGTCAGATTTAAAGGAAAAATTTAAATTAATAGAAGAAAAGTTTATATATGCCGAAAGAAGGTTACTTGGCGATACCAGTAACAGTGCATTTGTAGTACCTTTGGTGTTGTAAAGTCCTATACACGATGGTAACCGCTTTCCATGAAGTGGACTGTCTGCCTGTCTGCTCTACTGCTGACTGTGACTGTGCTGAGACACATAGTAGAAGTGAAACTTCGACGGACAAGTGGAAACAGGAATGGCAACTGATAAGTGGCAAAACGAATCGCAACAAAATTTCAGCTTGAAGTTTTACCGGCAGATTTCTAATGTAGGTTCTTATCCAATTTGAAAACCTGCCATTCCGTTTTCCACTTGTCTGTTGACGTTTCACTTCTAGTACGTGTCCCAGCACACATTTCGATTTTTCCCAGGTTTACTGCAAATTATGATTTGGTTAAGTTAGGCACATTTTAATTAATGCATTTCTTATTTAAGCATATTTTATTTTATCAAAATAATAAACTAAATTCGATCCGGAATTATAAAACGCATCTATAGTCTACTCTAAAATTAATGGCCTCTCACCACGTCTAGTCTAAATTTATGCCGCACCTCCACGCGGCCGTAACGCTTTTACGTGACAGAAAAATCCTAAACGCCGTCTATATAGAAGTTTCACTTAAAAAAATATTATGAGAGCTCGTCCTTAAATAACTCCCAGTGAAGTGCCTGCTGATATTCTGAGATTTTAAAGCCACCACGTCTTGCTGGTTGTTGATTATTATTTGTTAATCTCCATAGAATAACGTTGAAAAATAAACGCTGCTGGGATGGCGAAATTATTCGACGGCGGTGAACAGGTAAGGCTTGAAGGGGAAGGGTAGGTGAATGGGTAAAAAATGAAATTTACACTCGGGAATGAAGTGCGCGCAAGAAAGCAATTTCCCTGTGAGAACTCCCGTAATAGCCACTTTGATGTACGATGCATATGCTGTTTTACATTATGGATGTGGCGTTCATGTCTGACCCTCAAGGGACCTGGCGTGAAGTTATTTATGTGTGTATGTGTAAGGTTATATTACGCATTGAAGAAATGTATTGAATTGAATAAAATCTAAAATAAATATAACAATTTAAATATGTATTATTAGGTAGTACAGAAACCAAAACTAAATTTAAAAAATTAAGTTATAATATAAACGAAACCATCTTAAAAATTAAACAACACTACAAAAAAATTAAAAATTAAATACTATTACTACATATTTACAAGCAAGATGTAGTCCAGATCGTTGTAGGTGGGGTGTGTTCCTAAAATTCTGGCTGCATTCCCACGTTGTATTGTAATACGTAAATCTAAATTATCAATATATAGTTTAAAAAAAATTAACACACAAATACCTTTATTTACAGATTTTGTAGTTCATAGAAGGCAGTTTATGCACGATTTCGACTAGCACACGGTCACTTGTTATATTATAGTAAGAGATGCCGCATCTAGTTCTGCATTCGTGTTTCGTAACTCAGGAGAGTGCGGTGCGCTCAGAGGCTTCCCCGTAGAAAATTGCGATGGCCTTGCTTCCGGTGCTTATTTTAATTCGACGACCAGTTCAAAAAAACTATTTATTTAACATTTTACTCTTCGCTTCAACCAACGTTTAGTTTACAAAAGAACAAAGCAAAACAAGGGGATTATTTTTATAGAGCTGATTTTTTATTATGTCTTTTGCTACAGTGTGCATCTATGTTTGTGTGCCCGTAGAACACCGATTTATTTTGTAAAAAAATTATTGTTTACCTAATAAAAGTATTTTATGGAAAAAATATAACAAAGTAAATCACCATATTTCACAGGAAACCAGTGGCAAAATTCGGAAAATTCCGATCGTCCGTCAGTGGGCATGAAAATGTTGGAAAAAAGTTCACGACACAAACGGCTGTGTCGCCATCATTCCGGGTTTTATAAATACATACATACATACATACATACACAACTTCACGCCAGGTCCCTTGCGGGGTAGGCACGAACAACAGAGCGCCACACATGACCATTCTTACACACCTCACTTGCTTCTTTGACATTCATAGTTCTTGTCATGCACGCTCGTCTGTTCTTAAGGCTCCTGACATCACCTTCTGCTAGTACACGATCAATTTGATCATGGAAGGTGTGTCGTGGCCTTCCGCGACTTCTGCATCCATCCACTTTTGCATTGTATATCTGTTTAGTCATTCTTTCATCATACATTCTTTCCACATGCCCGAACCACCGGAGCATTCCTTTCCTTACCTTCACCCCGACACTCTCTTTCAGACCAAATCTCTTTCTTACTTCGGTATTACGAACGCGGTCCGCGAGCGTCACTCCGCAGATTTTGCGCAGTGCTCGCATCTCGACCGCGTTTACTCTACTTTTTAGCTCTCTCTTCCATACCCAACTCTCGTCGCTTCCATACGTTAGCGTAGGTACCAGCACCGCGTTGTATATGCCAAGCTGGGCCTTCTGGCTGAGGTTCTTACCGCCTAGAACCTTACTTAACGCTCCATTCACACTATTCCCCAAATTTACGTTTTATAAATAAGGGAGACAAAACATGCATAGATAAAATTACTGTTTTATTTCCTACAATCTTACTTGAAATCCATTGAGCTGTTTTAGAGGCTATATAAACAAGACAAACATACAAACAAACATCCGAAATTTAATAATTTTAAACAATATTTAATAAGAATATTCGAGACAAAAAAAACCAAAGACCTAACTAAAATGAACGAATGATATGAATGAAACTAAAATAAATGAAATACACTGTGTAGCAGATCACTGTCAATGGAAAGCGTGCCCAGAAGGCTGGCTGCATTACCACTGATCTGATCTGTGATCTTCTGATCACGGGTAGTGTCAAAGAGTTTTTTGACATACGACTTTACAGAAACTTTTTGCCGACGGACCCCACGGACCTAATGTTTCAACCCCAAACGGTACAAAATATTTTTTCTTAAGGCTCCATCTTATATATAAAATTCTCGTGTCGCGGTGTTTGTAGTTAAACTCTTCCGAAACGGCTTGACCGATTCTCATGAAACTTTGTGTGCATGTCGGGTAGGTCTCAGTAACGGACAACATTTATTTTTCATCCCCCTACATGTTAAGGGTAGTCCACCCAATTTATCTAAAAATAATAAAAATTTTTTTTTGATAAATTTTAATCACAAATTTTAAACACAAAGTAAACAAAAGAAGTCCAAATGTCGAAGAGGTAATAAAATGTCTACAGATACGTGCAGGTGTGAATTTGTCTTTTGTCGGCGTTCAGGTCGTAACTATATAAAATTGTATAACATGGAAATCAGATCGTCAGATCAGATCTGATTTCCATATTGTATAATATGATCTATAATATGAATAAGATCAGAATCATCTGAGAATCAATTTTCTGAAATAAATATATTATTATTATTATTCCTATTATTAAATTATTATTTGTCATTTAGGTTGCCTGGAAGAGATCGCTTTGAGCGATAAGGCCGCAATAGCCTAGAAAATATTGTAAACATGGACTGTTTTTGTAATTGTATATTTTGGTGTGCAACAAAGTGTTATCTATCTATCTATCCATCTAAATTCCTTGGGCAGAGTGAAAATATACACCACACAGAATATATTTATGACATTGTAAGTTTATTGCTTGGTAAATGTATGGAAACACAAACCTTTATAGCGTACCAGACTCTTTGAGTAGTATACGGTTGGATATTGCGTCTCCATCTAACATAATAATATGAATCTAGCTGTAGGTATTTAAATCAGTGTGTAAACAGAGACATTGCCAAGTACCAGCGACGTTTTTAGTACTTGATACAGTTAAACAAGAAAGAAAGAAAAATCGCGTGCGCTGCGAAAAATATTGATGATAGAATAAAATAATGGTACTACGACTTTGCAGAACACATCATTATTTACAAAAAGTGTCGCGACAGTATATGTCCTACTCATAGTTATGCCACAATAAGTGTTCCTTTATTAAAAAAAAAAAAATTTGCCGCCGGCTAAGAAAAGGCTCTTTATTTGTATCTCGGTATTCATCCTTATCCAAATAGATTTGGTTAAAGTCGTAGGTAACAGCTAGTGTATGCATTATTCTTCTCGTATGTTCCATTAAAAATATTACGACGACAATATGGGCAATAAAATGGACTGAAAGTTTTCCATTAGGTTTCATACAATTTACTCAGTCTTTGTGTTGCAATATGACCTCTTGGTGCAACATTACAATTTCGAAGCACAAAGGCATGTCATCTGTCTAACTATAATATTATAAAATTCTGAACATGCCCTGTCTGTACATTGAAGCTATTTAAAACAACTGGAATATACTACATAAACGAGGGAGAACATTATGCAATTCTTTTTAGATTTCTTGTCTGTTTGTACGGGATTCATGTAAAAATACTAGGTCAATTTGGATGCAGTTTTTGCTGATGGACAGGTACTTCCTACATTTAATATGCATACACAAAATCATTCTATACGAATGCAGCGCTTTGCAACCCCTTTATCATTCGCACCGCAAAAGAGTGGAACTCATTGCCGGAGCCTTCCTTACAACCTGGATTTTTTCAAAGCCCATGTCCATCATAGACTATGTCGCCACTCAACTTTAGTTGAGATCATGGGCAAACGCGAACCTACACAGGTGACTAGTACTCAGTAGGTACTGACTACAAAAAAACACCCATCGAAATCTTAAAACCTTTTGTGATCTCAAAGTTAGTGAAGTAAGCTCATGCCGTGGAATTTAAATTCCTGTTAAAGAATTAATCTCAAACTCCACAATGAAACTGTTACGGAAATCTTAATCAGATATGCAAATTGATTTTATATAATCTGTACTTTGGGAAAGCGCATCGGCTTCAGCACTATCAGTATTCAACGATTGTCCGTCTTTCACTTACAATGGACCAAAACCACTTTATATTAGCCATTAAGATACATTTGTTGCATCACATTGAACTTTATAGTTATCAATATAAGGTTCTTTTGTTGAAAATATTTTTTTCTTAGATGCACATTAAAAATTGTCATGTAAATATTCACAAAGTTACTTTTGCTGTTGGTTAGATAACTATCAAGGAATAATGATTCTTAAAATTATCTTTAGAAGGTGGTAGAGATATTTCGAAGACAATTTTGTAGGTCTACTTCGTACTGCAGTTGGAACGAGACTTAAATACCTATTCAGACAGTTCTGTGTAAAATTTATGCAAATGAGGTCAAAATACTGTGTTCAGCAATTTCGGACACTTGTAACTTTGTATTGTGACTTTAGTTTTTGGTAATGGTTTTCTCAATATTCAAATGTCTTTACTTCAGGATGCAGTTTCAGTGTAAAGGGAATAGTTTCTTACTGCATATTTTTAGCGACCTTAAAACAAAAGTCAAAAATCTACCAAGTGTGTGTGTTCAGGATCTTCTTTCTGTGTATCGGATTAAGGAGGTTGTACATCTTTGCCTCGCTTGCAACTTATAATAATCTCGATAAGAAACGATTAGCCATCTCTTAAGTAAGAGAAACAGAATCAGACCGTAATCAATGAATATCTTTTTTTTTCACTTATAAACGCGTATTACCTGTTGTTTACCTAAGAGGAGCACAGATAAACGAAATTTGAATGATTAACGTAGGTTTTACTCAAAATATTCGGCTAAAGAGGAGTATATGAGTAAGATTTTTGCTAATCAGTTGCTGAGCAGTTTCTTTAAATTTAAGAAACGATTATAAGTAAGGCCTTTAGTGTGTAACTTCGCTGTATGGAGATGCCTTCCTAGCAGCTCATGTGTACAATTTTTGGCGACCGGTGGCGTCCGCGGGCTTTGCGTTGAATACTTCTGTGACATAGCTGGCTTTCATTGGTTTCGGTGGCTATCTCGGACTTTAGGGTACCAAGCATTTTGAAAAGTTCCATTAGAGGTTATGAGTATTATTTACTATTTTAGAATTTTTCTACGTTCCTACTCGGATAAGTACTACATTGTTTACATATTTATTTTATTTTCAATTTTTAACATTTCTCTTATAATTAAAAAAATATAAATAT
This sequence comes from Dendrolimus punctatus, assembly GCA_012273795.1. Taxonomy (NCBI): domain Eukaryota; kingdom Metazoa; phylum Arthropoda; class Insecta; order Lepidoptera; family Lasiocampidae; genus Dendrolimus; species Dendrolimus punctatus. The sequence goes on along the minus strand of CM022546.1, from coordinate 18,823,146 downwards.
ATATAGATAGATAACACTTTAATGCACATCAAAATATACAATTACAAAACAGACCATATTTACATTATTTTCTACGTAATACAATAGGCGGCCTTATCGCTCACAGCGATCTCTTCCCAGGCAACCTAAATGAGAAAAATTTGAATCAGGCGAAATAGATGGCGCTGAAAAATGGCAGTAGATACATAAATATTCATAACTAATATAATACATATATATAGTCTACGTGTATACAATAATACATAAGTTATTATAATAAATGTATTAGCATGATTATATTGTAGCGAATGATGGTAGAACCATCAACCAGTTTTAGAACTTTTGGAAAATACTAGATCAATCTAGAAGGAAAAGACAAGGACGGATATATATAGAAAGAGATAGACGATAAACGAAAGAAAGAGATAGATAGATGTTAGAAAGGGATAGATGTATAAACGAAAGTTCCCGAACAGAAGGTTCGGGAAGGAAGAGACAGAGATAGATAGAGGGGTTCTAGAAAATTCTTCCGGGTATATAAACAGCGTAAGGCGCGCCTACCGGGCAGTTTAAAGTTGAGTTCAGTACAAGACGGTGAAACGACAAGTGCGATACTAAAGAGTTATTAGGGAAGGTTAATAGAGGACAGAGACGAACTAAGTGGTGAATTTAGTGACAAGTTTGGTGGACAGATACGTGAAGGAGGTGTATAGCGTAGTTCGAGAGAGGAACCAGAAGCGAGCTACACGCGATAATATTGGGGGTGGTCCGCGCAATGTCGGCGACGGTATTGAGGGTGTGACAACTTATCGTCGGGACTGTGCATCGTTGGTCGTGCGTATAGGGGCAACCCTGCAGAGAGGTACTACGTGCAGCTGTGTAAGTCAATAAAAGCTTTTAATTTAAAAACTGGTGTTTTCTTCCAATCCATAAGTGCGTACCCCCGCTCGCACGTAACAATATTCTATTAATCAGACATAACTATTTGTGGAAATATACTCGTAGTGTTAAATATACATTAATTTATAAATAAAATTAAGACTCTGTGGCTATAATTATTATTCTTTTCAATACCTAAACCTGTTTAACTCAAAAAAATATTACTTTCTTTATATCGTTCACAGTGGTCAGCAATTTACTAGTTAAAATTTTTGGAAGATTTGCAAAATTTCTTTACAACTATACTCTAAGACCCAGCGACACATATCGATGCTAATTGAAATATCACTTAATACCACTTGAAGCACCAATCTGTGCACATGACAGGCTACCCCTTTTTGAGTGGGACCCTTGTCTGCTGCATGTTTTGCACGAAGGGTACGGCTTAGAACGTCTAGGTCATTGAGATTACAATCTGATTATATACAGACAGGGGTTAACTTAGCAATTGAGACAATATTTTCAGATGGTGTATTTCATGCGTATCAGTGGTGCGGGGTGGAAATTCGGCTAGGTTAAGCTGGTGAAAAAACACACCTTATGATGCAAACGCCGATTATACCACTGTTTAAACAAAGTTATCTATTCAAGTCAAGTTACATACATAAATACATGCATATTATTATCATGCCTATCTCCTAAAGGGTCGGCAGAGACGACAGATTTCTACTTGCTACAATCTTGACATACATCTTTTGCTTTATCTATATTCATTAATCTCTTTATACCTAGATACACGTTTATTATAGGTGCTTTTTACTTGGCCATTATTATAGATAGAATGAATACTTTATCACTAAAATTTATTTACACAAGATGTTACAATATGCGTTGTTAGAACACATTTTGCCTTTAGGCGTGCAATGTCCGAATATATTATATGATTAGCATATCAACACTAAATTACATCATAAAAAATGTCATAAAATTATTCGTTTATTTATCAAATATTATTAGTTATAGCTTTGTCATTCTCATAGTCATTTCGAGTATAATAAATTTTGTTAAATAAAATGTTCGAAAATATCTTTTAAAAAATATATATAGGCTGATAAAGTGATCTGTGATTTGATCTGTTACAAACGCCGATAATACTTATATAAGAAAAGAGGTGCACAGTGATTCTTAAACTCGTGGCGGTGCGGGGTCCATACGTCGTACGCCGCGTTCGCTGTCATTGTTGAGTCTTCCAACGTAGATGTCGCGTTTTTGACGTCAATTAATCTAATAATATTTTCTCAAGTTTTCGCGACTTGTACACATAATAAAACTACGTTTAACGGTTTTAATCGCGGTAATTTATTTTATTTTGGTTTATCCGACGTTTCGGCAGCTTTTCAGTGGCAGTGGTCACGGAAGACAAAGATGACACTGAAAAGCGGCCGAAACGTCGGATAAACCAAAATAAAATAAATTATCGCGATTAAAACCGTTAAAACCTAGTTTTATTATGTCAATTAATCTATCAAAAAATATCTGTTCAATGATAAAGCGCGTCCCATTAGCTCACAAAGATCAAGTTCCCGACCGCGATTTTTTCCGTTCCACTTGCTCGCGGGCGTTACAATCATAAACTCTAGCGGAACGGTTGTTCGATCCATCTCTTGAGATGGGTCGTTGAGGACGTTTCGTGATCAAAATTATGACGTCATTAGTGACATATTCGTCACGACCATAACGACCGAAGTCGCCAGGTGGAACGGCTGACGGAAAATTTTGGGCGTTGTGAGCGCTGATAAAGAGTGCATGGGAAAAATTGACAAGTTTCTAGAGTGGCCATCGGTATAATATCAATTTCAGCGATGTCCAACGTCGTTTGACGTTAGACGCCGCATTCAGCTTCTGCTACAGACAATGGCCTGAGTTGTGAAAGGGTTTCAAAAGTAGATTAACATTCGTATTGAAGTACCAGCCATTATCTGATATCATTGTTTGATTACAGAGCCAATATGGCGCCGATGAACGTAGTTTCCGGGGTATCAATTATAGATTCAAGGGACATCCGCTCCACTAACTAGTTGCCAAACAACTGTTAGCATACATTACTGTTGTACGAGACTTCGTTAACTTCTATCGCACAATATAATCTGCATGCTGCTTATCATTTTACTAGAGCCGTTTTGATTATTGAGAGAAATGAATAAAAACATGATTACATGACATTATATCGCGGGCTTCAAGCCAGAGGGGCGTATAAGCCAACTTTTCAAGAGAAAAAAAAAATTTTTTTCCGTGTATCTCTGTAACTGAAAATTTGCATGTGTCTATGAAAGTACTTCCTTGATTACGTGAAATGCTCTTTTTTCAATTAACCTACTATTAAGAAAAAAACAGGTGGTGTATGGATAAAAATATAAATGATAGACGAAATAAAAAAATCATTTTTTTATACGCCCCTCTGGCTTGAAGCCCGCGATATGACAATGATAGCTCTTGTTGTTTTAGAGCAGTGCTTCTCAATCTTTTTGAATACGCGACCCCTTCACAGGTTGAAAAATTTTGGCGACCCCCTTGGGTCATAGACAGACAAAAAGTTAGTAATTTAAATGACTACGTTTGTATCTTTCCCTATTTTATTATCTATATTCGTTACTAGCTGACCCGGCAAACGTTGTTTTGCCATATAAACGATAGCTTCTGTCCGCGACTTCGTACGCGTGGTGCGGTTTTTTAATTATCCCACGGGAACTCTTTAATTTTTCGGGATCAAAAGTATCCTATATGTTGACCAGGGATATAAGCTACTACCATACAAAATTTCATGTAAATCGATCCAGTCGTTTCGGAGATTAGACGATACAAACAGACAGACAAACAGAGAAACAAAAAAAATTAAAAAATCTATATTAGTTCTATTTCACTTCTTACATCCCCCTGACTGCCTTTTTTTAGCATTTTTTCATTGTATAGAAATTTGACCTCTACAATTTTATTACATGTATAGATTACGGACTATATTCTTACTTATCTTTTTACTTTCTTTCGTCTTTTTGAAATTCTGTTTAAATTTGGAAAGTCAAATAAAATGTTGAAATTGTGCAATGTATTTTTCTGAAGTTCGGCGTACCACAATAGTTGGTGTCGTTTTACTCAATTTGCTATACTATGTGTTGCTGTACTCAGGTCTCTAAATATTCAGAGGGAACGGAGTGTATACTTGCCACGCTTGTCCTAAGCAGCTTGGTGCGTTTGACACATCGCAACGATTATCTCGATGTGCCAGTTTCATCAAGATGTTTTTCCTTTAACGTCAGCACAACGTAATAATAATTGTGACTGTATTAATATTGGATAAGAAAATTACCTGAGAGGACATGCTTTTCTGGCCAGGATTCGAACCCGCATCATTTGATTTGCGAGTTTAGGATCCGGCTAGGTACGTTAATTATGTATTAAATTAAATTAACTTTAAAATTTTCTACATCTCTGTACGCCTCCTCCGTTCTTAATATTCTGTCATTTTAAAAGAAATTGCTTATTCTAATCTAACAATCCATCAAAACACAATTTAGGCGATGTTCGATAATATCTCGGTTTTGAAGTTGTAATCGATTATGATTGATACGCGTGTCTAATCGATTGTTATAATCGTGAAAGTTGTTACAGTCTTTACGAAAATGTTTTTGTTGTGGTAAAAAGTTGGTATGTCAGCGAACGTTCCTCATAAAATACATGAAAAGTATTAAAGCCTGTCAATCGCTTATTAAAACAAGTAACATAACACACTTTACAATCACAGTTGGCGCCACCAGTCTATTTTTGTTTTTGTAAAAATGTCAAATAATAGTTTCAATTCAACGAACATATTGTTACAAGTTATGATCGTCTTGTGTTGTCCACTTATTTGTTGGCATACGTTACTAGTTATTGTAGAGGGTAGCCTATTCTTCTATTGTACTCGTTTACGGCCGCTTGCAGGCTGCATCATTAGCCGGGTGTTGCGGATTACAATTACAAGCGAATACTAGGAAATTGTGTCCACGTTGCTGGACGGGCGCATTTGCATTTGTGAAGTATATAACAACGGATTGATTGAGATAGGAGACAATTGAGCGACAAGTACGATACGGGCGTGACGTGTGTACATTCGGAAATCTAATAGTGACGGACTCTGCGCGTATTATTGAATTACGACCTTCTGCATTACGTTTAGATTTGTTGTATTCGGTTATATTTGTACCTGTGTTATACATGTTTGCAAAGTTCTAATAAACTCTATCAGAATTCCAACGGCATTTTAATTCGAGTTTCGCAACTCGTAACAAAATTATTTAAAAAAATATTTAAACTTAAATCAGTCATTTTTTTATATTCGCTTTCTCTTCTTTTAATGGGTTAAGATGAAGGTCTTTGTTTTTATTTTTGTTTATTATTTCTTAACTTAACGCATCACAGCGAAAGGGGTTCTTTATTTTTATGTCCTATTTTTTCTTTGTTTTCTTTTCAAAAACTTATCAACTATCACATTTTAAAATAAAACTTTTAGACTTTTCCTTCTATTAATACATATTGTGGCCGAGTTCAGTACAATTATCAACAATTGAACAAATATTATTTTTTTATAATTATTACCGTAATTTTTATTACTAAAATAATATTTGTTTATTATTAAAACAAAAATAAACTAAATTATAAACAGATTAATTAATATAAAGAATGTAGCAAATCGCTGCCAGAGGGAAGCGTGCCCAGAAGGCTGGCTGCATTGCCACGTTGTAAATATTTTATTTATTTAATTTAATAAATAAATACATATTTATTCTTTACTGCAGGAGTTTAGCAGACAGGCAGACGGTCCACTTGATTAAAAACGATCACCATCGCCTATGGTATCATTAGCGACACTATTGGTGCTACAAATGCGCTGCTGCTCTCCTAAGGGAGACTGAAACCTATTCACTAATGCTGAAACACAACTCAAGGTTGTTATGGCGACATACTTTAGACCAAGGGTGGTAGCTATCCTAGTCGGGCAAATGCCCTACCACCCGGAAACAGATGACAGCTGTTTCTGTCGCCGATCCGGCTGATCAGCTAGTGTTTGGTAATTTGTGAATTGAATACACTAGGCGATATAGGGTTTATCTAGATTGATTTAGACTGAATATTTTGGTAAATATCCCTCACCTGAACAGTAAAGAATGATATTCAAAAAGGAGATAATTCCCTCTCATTCGGAAACGGGAAAGTTGAAGTTAATCCAAGATGGCGACACAAAAGGCTAATTATCGCCCTTTGATCGAGCTCTAACCAGTTTCGCGGCTAATTTTAACATTCCTCCATTATTCACAGTTCCCTTTTTGGAAAAACTTTTACAATTTGATACTGCTTTAAGTGAAAGTTGTTCGGAAACTCAACTTGTAATCTTATGACGAGGCAATCATGACTGTCTTTGAAGATGTAATATTGTGAAGTGATTTCAGTAAGAATGTAATTAATATACCAATATAAATCCTTTTTACCTTCTAGCGCCCACGGTCCTTAGAGAAGTACTTTAATGAAATAGTGAATAAAGCCCAACATCAAATCAAATTTTGTAAACTGAATGGCCAGGGTACTATTCAAATGACCCCAACTTTAACCATTGCTACTGATTTGAAATTAATATCTTTTTGTAAAGTGATATCTCTGAACGTAGAGAATGTATGCATTTTTGTGGTACACTCTACTAAGGAATTATTACACTTTCAGATTTGTAGTAATTTTAATTTATTTCTAGATGTGTTCTCTACCGTAAAAATATTATTTAATACAAATTATAAAACCAACAAGACATAATATGTTATAGCAAGTGGTCTATTACGGTACGACTAACGCCATATGTTCGATAAATAAAGAAATAATATCGTAATAAACATGTAAACAGAATGTTGATAAGTTCAAAATAAGCCGGACTTTTATGCTTAAGTACAAATAAACTAGCAATTAATTATTACTAGGTAGAAAACTTCGGGAGCCCTTTTGACGCATCGCTTTTTGCTAGTTGTTATTAATAAGAGGATACCCACAGAGCTAAGAAAATCGTCTGCATCCGTCTGTCTCCGCGTCCGGCAGGAACATCTCTTTCTGGGATCAGAGGGCTTTTGGCACATACATAAATAAGTTCTGTGTTCGAATATGTAGAGTCCAAATTATCAAATTATTATCAAATGAAAAAATATATTTATAGTCAAGGTAGCTAAGTCCGTCAGTGGAGGAACTTCATACATCTCTCATTATTTCCGTGTTTGAATAGTTACGAGAACAACAAATCAATCAGTGAAACTAAGACACAAAAAAGCTACTTAACTACCTTACTTCATTGACCGATTTTGCTACCTTGACTATACTAAAAAAATAGTTATAATAATGTATACATAAATACAAACCATATTTCTCTCATTTCCGAGGTTTTTGCCATAGTTGCTTCGGAACCATGAAAAAGCTGCAAAATAATTACGATTTCTATAAAAATGTAAGAGAAAAAATGAATAGAAAAATATGTATGAAATTTTCATAACAAAAGAAGAGTAATAATCTCCAGTGGCGGTGCATTTAGATCTCTAATTGCACGCTGTGAGCTGCAACGTGTGATAAGGCGATGGAATACCACTATGTAGTTTAGTTTGTATATTTTCGTAGTAGCAATACCAGAGTTACTTCGTTTGCGTTGCCACGATAACGACTTCATTATAAGTGAAAATGGCGGCACCAAAAATAACGCGACTACAGTTGCTTCTCGCAGTATTTGTCGGGATGAAAGTATCCTAAGTTCTGACCCAGGATATACACTAGCTCTGTATACAGTTTCCACGTGAGGCTTGAACAGATTGCATTGTGTATTGACTCAAAAAATGCTGCCTCCTCCAAGTTCTGGTAGGAGAGGGAGACCTAAAGAATGCTGGCTTGACATCGTGAAAGACCACATATGTTCTAATGGTTTGACAATGAAAGATGTCGGAGATTGCACGAAGGGGATAAGAAAAGAAAGAAAGAGGACTCCGGGCTCCGATGTGGATGCCTCTAACAACCAGGGTTCAAAGCTAAAATGATGTTTGTGATGATTGTCATGATCTTAAACCCACTTATTCATAAATGACAGCAATGCTAGTTTTAAACCCGGCTTAGTTACGACGTATTTTGAAACCTATAAAACGTGCGATATAAAAAAGCGAGGATTACGATACGAATAATACGTAGATTCTATGAGTAATATAGTGACGGACTTTGCGCGTGTTATTGAATGTTTGTATAGTTCTAATAAATTCTATAGTAATTCCAACGACATTTTAATTCGAGTCCTATAGTTCGTAACAATATTATTGCATTGTCACGCGATATATATATGCGTGCAAAATTTCAGCTCAATTGTAAACCGGGAAGTTGGTGAAATTTAACTTGCAAGATTCCACCCGAACTTACATGCATAGGTACATCCATTGCATGTTAAATAAAAGCTTGTAATAAGGCCGAAAAATATAATACCTTATTTTTAGGTGTGTTTAAGAGCGTAACACCCGCCTTAACAACAGATGACGCCACCCGCAAGAGAGCGTAATTAAGCCGGCGGTGGCTAACACGCTGAATTATAGTCGCTGCTAACAATTATTGCAGTAACAACACTTGAAATATAAGATTGTTAACAGTGTACTGAGTATTTCCCTCTTCAGCATTATGAATAGTTTAATTAGAAGGTGTGCTGGTAACGATGTCGCTTTGTTTGAGGCGTTTTGAAGTAGTTTTTGTCTTTAGAGTGAAGTGCAAGTAATACATTTTCAAAGATCATTATCTAAATTTGTAATCGTAATTCATGTATAGACATGAAAGGTTATGTATATGTGTAACTATGAAATTCAATTTGTATTTCATAACTTCCAATTTTAGTATATTTAAAAACAAATGCATCTCCACTCTGTGTGAGTATCGACGCCGATGCTGTCCTCAAGGGGACAGTCAGTGCAACTTGCTACACCGCACGCGCCGCATCGGCCTTCCCGTTTAATCATACGTTTTCAAGTGTTTTTCAAATATAATAATAATATTTTATTGGCACCAAAATTAATTTTACATGTTGTCTTAAAATTTAATGTTGTCTTAAAATTTAAAACAGTTTGGGTACTAACACCTAAAGTAGGCCAAGCCTGTCTCTTAGGTGTTAGTTCCTTCCAGTGACTTAAGAACTACGACGTGAGTGTGTAACGATTTTAGTAAGTAAAGTAAGTAATCAGAAACAAAGAATTAGAAAGATAATAATTTAAAAGGTAGATCGAAATTATTTTGAAGCGAGTGAGAAGTACATCTAATATATAAAATTCTCGTGTCACAGTTTTCGTTGTCATACTCCTGCGAAACGGCTTGACCGATTTTGATGAAATTTTTTGTGCTTATCCGGTATCTATGAGAAGCGGCCAACATCTATTTTTCATCCCCCTAAATTTTAGGGGTAGTCCACCCCTAAATTTTTATTTTTATTTTTTAGACAAAATTTTTAATTTCTATTTTTTTATGATACAACATACAAAAATACATACAACCCTAGATTTTCAACCCCTATTTTTTACCGGGCAGGACGACGTCTGCCGGGACAGCTAGTATGTCTATAATAATAATTGTCAATAGAACGAAAACACTGCATACTTGGGACTTAGGAACATTTACGATTTTATTTACTTTATTTGTAGCAAAACAGTAGTTTCAGGTTTTAGTTTAGTTTTTGGGCTTTATATTTTTTATAATGTTAATGTATCATATTAAAATTATATTAGTAAGCATTTACTTTTATGTCAATAAACATTTAGTTATATAATATATAATTAGCTAATCCTCTAGCCAATCAAGCAATCGTGCCAGTGAATGTGATTTACACTCCACGATCGAAGGGTTCCCGCAGCACAGCAAGCAAGATCAGTGGTTGTGCATTTGGCGTTTTCCAAATTGCGCATTCTAAACCGTACATACATTATTAGTAGTATTATGGACATAATTATCAACACTAGGAGTCGCCTGTGGTCGAAATTCGACCATAATTAATTTAAATAATAAGTTTGAACATTATTAAGGTTCTGGTGTCATATATTGCTATACTTCTATAATCACAGATTTTGCCAAGGCAACACTGTTAATTTGACATTAACAATAAAAAAAGTATATATGAGTGTATGTCAAATACACGGTAGTGTGTGTAATGTTTTCTTTATTGATTTAATGTATTTTTAGCGCATATTTTGTTTTTATTTTTCAAAATATATCTTATGTTATATATAAAATTCTCGTGTCACAATGTTAGTTACCATACTCCTCCGAAACGGCTTGACCGATTCTCATGAAATTTTGTGTGCATATTGGGTAGATCTATGAATCGGACAACATCTATTTTTCATTCCCCTAAATATTAAGGATAGTCCACCCCTAAATATTTATTTTTTATTTTTAGATAAATATTTTTAAAGTTTTATTAAAAAAAATATATACAACCCTAAATTTTCAACCCTCTACGTTCAACCCTTATTTTTTCGGGCAGGAACACGTCTGCCGGGACAGCTAGTATTATATAATATTAGCTTTCTACACTCATTCTTTACATATATACTTTACATATAATAATATAAACTATAAATATGCGAAATTACATACTTCACCGTCCACGCTTTTTTTCGTTCAGTTACAACTGTCTATAACGTAGTAGACATTATTCGAGTTGATTTCTAGCGTAGCTTACCGGCTTCTAAGAAATGGTGGAGACAGTATCCAATAAATATAAAGTTCCTTGTATTACATTCATGTCGGGAACTCAATATTTTGCAGTCCTCTAGAGGGCTTAAAGTTTCAGGTCAACAAGATAGGAGTTTTATTGTCTTTTAGATTTTATAATACTCTAGTATAGTATGGTGTTCAATTACTTGATAGTTGGTGATATTATGATTTATTTGGTTATAATTTTTTTAGGTTATAATTTTTGAATTATTTATTTTAAACTTTGTTCGTATATCGTGGTGTTATGAATTTTTGAAATGCCTGCAAATTGAGTGTTCTACATGCTTCCGGGATACAGATAATACAGATAATTGATTAATATGACAAATATAATATTAATAACAGCCCATAAACGCCCACTGCGGGGCTTGGCACCCCTGCTCTTGGGGGAACGCACAGTATATCCACCACGCATTCCCAAGGTGGCTTGGCAAGTTTGACACATCGGTAATCTCGATGTGTAGGTTATATCGCGATGTTTTATTTCTTCTTTGTTAGCAAGGGTTAATTGTAACAATATGCAGATTATGTGGTACCAGATATTGCGGTGAATGCGTTTTGCCAAGATTCGAACTCGTTGAGTTTGGGACGCGTGCGCTAACCATTACGCTACCATGACTTTTTTTTTTATTTTATTTTTTTTATTGCTGGAGATCAGCAGACAGGCAGACGGCCCACTTGATGGACAGCGGTTACCATCGCCTATGGACATTTGCAACACCAAAGGTGCTACGAATGCGCTGCTGCTCTCTTTAGGGAGCCTGGAACCTGGTCCAGGTACCTGAAAGAACCTGGTATTAAGACCTATTATACGAAAAATAATATTAATCAAATTAATAATAATCTGTCATGAGACTAATTTTGATGTATGGCTGCGAAGCTCGGACTCTGATTGTCCCCGCATATTGGTAATGCGCTGGAACTTTGTCAAATTAACATTCACGTGACGTCATCGGCAACTTGATATGTACGCGTACTCGCCGGCCAGTGATGCTAACACGACTACGGGTACGTCATCAAAATGGCGGTCAGGCGCAATAGCAATTTGCGGGGATAATACACTTATACTCGATACCTATGTCTTACCATACAATCCTTGCCTTAGCATCGGTTAAATAATTTAATATTACTCAAGTTATCTATTAATATTGACTTTGCATTTGAGTGTTTTTTGTTTTAGTGTTTTTTATCCTATCCGTGCAAGAACGGAGAAAGAAGAACGAAATTTCCTGTGCCTAGGCGGCCTGTCGTAAGAGGCGATAAAACACCCATAGCCAGGTGGTAAGGGATAGTAACAGGTATTAAAAGAATCTAATCTCTATCTAATCTAATCTAATAAAAAATCTATAAAAACTACGATTAAGACGATAGTGTCCGGCGGTTTTGACGACAGAGTAACAGCAGAGTTGAGCCCCTGATCAATAATAGAGTAAGTTGGCGATTATAAAAAACTATAGTGACAAAATTTAAATTATACTAATATCATCTCATATCCTTTTTGTTATTTAAGCCAAATGTGAATAAAATTTTTGATACATATTTTCCAAACCGCAAACGGGAAAATCTCGTCGTTCATTACAATAAACCTCTGAGTTAAATTTGACCAAAATATTCGGGTCTGACCCCCACCTGTTCTCAATGAGCCATCAGGGTTGGCAGTTAGTCCTTAATGTTTCGTCCAGTACTTGGGTTTGCCAGTTCTTAAAATTGAAAATGAATACATATTTTATGTTAACAGTAAGTTGGAGTGTTTATTTAATTATATTTTTTTTTACTGCGAGAGTTTAGCAGACTGACAGACGGTCTACTTGATGGAAAGTGATTATCATCGCCTATGGACATTTGCAACACCAAATATTCCGTCCTTGCCTAGTATGAAGTAGGTAAAACATCGCTCCATCAATTTTGCTGTCTACCCTCTTTTCTGTGCGAGGCAACGGCTAACGCAGCAGGGTGTAGGCAGCCATTTGAGTCAGTTTTTACATCAACGTTTGATACAGAACACATTGCGCCGTGCGCTCATCTTTCCTTATTAACTATTCTAAACTTTGACTAATTGTGACCAGACTGGCCGTGCCAAGAAATTTTACGATACTTGGACTTTGTGAAGTGATAGCTCCAAGGTGAAATCTAGTGCCGTGTGCTGTTCCCGTGTGTACCGAGTAACCGAGCCAGGGGAGGGCGGATTTCAAGGTTGGTGGAGCTTCTGCTTTACTAGTAGCAAGGAACTAGGTCATATCTCTCTCATACAGTCCATGTAAGTCGAACCATATTCACTATAGGCTATAAGCGTCCCACACCAAAGGTGCTACACATGCGCTGCTGCTCCCTTAAGGAAGACGCAGCGCATTTGCCAGTTCTTCTGCGGATATCCTCACTTCTAACTCGATCCATAAGAGAAACACTCAACATAGCTCTCTCCATAGCCCGTTGAGCGACTTGGAACTTGTGGACCAATATTGCCGTCAGTATCCACGTCTCGGCTCCGTAGGTCGGACGGGGAGAAGGCACTGCTTGAAAACTTTCGTCTTCAGGCATGTCAACGATTTGAAAATATACTTTATCGTTACTTATTATGTCCTTAGTTGACGTGTGGCCTTTTATACTGCAGGGAGAATTGGCGTAAAAACAAAACATTTTTATTACAAAAATCCCGCTCTTGCGTGCAATATTTTAATGTCTGGCAACCCGATGGATACCCGAAATTCCCCGTGTGATTGCATACCGTAATGTCGGCAGTCCCACTGATGGGTCACTCGGACCCCCGCTATGGTAAGCAGTGTAAATATTTCTACCCGCAAATTATAAAATAAAGCTATAACATTAAAGTTTTTAATAAGTCTTGGCATCTGAGCGGTTTTAAATATGTATTTTGTTTAATTTATTAAAAATGCATGAAGTTTAAGATTGTTTCTAAATGACGACGAGTTGTAAAGTTCGATCCCTGCATAGAATATTTGTTGTTTGTTAATACTAAACATGAAATGTACGAGGCGCTTCGCAACAACGTTTCTCTTACGTACCGTAGGAATTTGGAATGAGCTCCCAGCTGAGGTTTTCCTACACCGTTATGACATGGAGTTTTTTCGAAAAAGGGTATCATTAAATTCCTTCCAGGGTCTGATGTCGCAAATGTGCATAGGCGACGGTAACCGCTTACCATCAGATATAGAAAAAATATTTTCAAGCAGAGAATGCCTTTTTACCTATACGACAAATGAAAGGTTAAGAGAAGCACGTTGAGGGTTTGCCTTGATATGCTGAAGACGGGTACAAGATGTCGGTGCTCACCTAAGACTTTACAGCAAAGCCTCCCTGCGGAATAATAATAATAATTTTTAATTAGGCATATGTCCCTGAAGACCACGGGAAGGCACCAAGGCACCATGGGAAGGCTATCACCATAGACAAATTTAACGTAAATGTGGCGTGATATTGCCCGGCGATTATCCCTGTCTACGCCATATAAAAATACCTCCAAGAAAAACCCTTGGTTAGTGTAGGAAATGAAAACAAAAGGTACTGGGCTATTGGGATGAACTGCAAGTGGAACCAGGGGTCTGGAACTATGAGGATTATGGCGTCTGCCCGTCGTAATGTTCGGGGAACATGCCATACAAGATTGGCGAGGGACAACATGAGTGTAAGTGTGGAGGAAACCTACATACACACTGGCTGCAGGGAAGCCTAAATATTTTATAATAAAATTTGTGTCTAGTAATTTTAGTCAGTTGCTATTGAACTGTTGGTGTGAAATATAATCTGCTATTCATTTAATACAAACTAAAGTCCAAGTGAGTGCAGTTTTAATTTTATATATGAGTAAAGAAAAAATGTAATTTTCTTTAATTTGAACTTCCCCGCACATCAAACGTCCTTGAACGCACAGAGAATTGACAAATGACGTTTGCGAGCTATGAAAAAAAAAACCTATAAGTTAATTATATTGTTAACAAAAAATCATAATTTATAATATTAATTCTAATCGTGATTAGGAACATACATTGTTAATAATAACATTAAATGTCGTTTCTTTTATTACACGTATGTAAATTTTTCTAAGGTTCTAAGTAGATACACACTTTTATTTCATATATTATAAAACAATAAACCTTTTATTACAGAGAAACTAAATTGTGTTTGACTGACTGTGTCGTCCTAATCCCCAAAATATTAGAAAATATCTTATATATGTAAACGGTTACACCAGCTAAATACAGTCTGCTAAAATGTAAGTTTTAAACATGGTCCTTCGAGCCGGATATGAACCAGCGACCTATGGATATACAGTCCACACTTCCACAACAACAACTTAAACAAAGTGACTAAGGGATATGGAGAAATGGGCTGCATGTTCAATGAAGCTAATTTCGAAGTTGGGCCATTTATAGCCTCCACCCCTGGAGCTTGCTCTCAGCTTCAGCTCTACCGATCTCCACTGTGTTCCGGCTAGTTAAAGCAAGCACGTCTGGTGCGTGGTGTCGCTACTCTATCATTATAAATAAAAACGCAGTGCAAATTGGCTGCAAGCCATTACGCACTTTATTCAAAGTGAAGATGGACACCAAAACCACAAATACAGTCAATCAAGAGAACATAACATAGTGTCATTTATTAGATATGTCTACGAGAATATCACCTGCATACAGATTTCTCACTTAACCAGTGAAACCTATTTAAGCGAGACATCAAGGGACCTGCAATGTGGTTTCGCTTATAGAGGTATTCCACTTACCCAGTGTCTCAAATATTCCAGGTATGAATAAATATCTGTCTTATTTAGAGAGGGTTCCATCAATAGAAGTCAGAATAAAGGTTATTTCAGTTATAGTAATCATACAAATATAATAAAAAAAAATTCAAGCACGTTTACACGTATTACAAACTGGAGGTCATTGAGGCTGAAAATTAATTACGTAGTTAAGTGCGGAATTTGCTGGTGGACTAAGAATAAGTTAGTAAACAAACATAACGATGTTATATCTCTATGCATAAACAATTCGCTTGCTGTCTCAGTTCTAAAATCGTTTGCTTCGTCCCACTAACAGGGATAAATCAGTGCCACAGAGTTGGGACCTCAGCATGAGTTCCAGTTATGGAGGTGAGAAACCTCCATAACTGGAACTTATCCATGTCCCATTTAACCAAGTTTCACTGTACATAGAATGGCATATTTTTAACATCCTCACTTAAGGCTTCGCCACAAAGCCCCCCCTGCAGGTTTGTTAATAATTATTATATTAGTTAATGTAATGTATACTTGTTGTAAAGCTGGTGTGCACCGACTTTTAACAGATGGTTAAAATAAAATAATCGCCAAAAATGTATGGAAAAACAGTGGTCATTTTTGGTTAACCGTCGGTTAAATTTCGGTGCACACCAGCCTAAGTATTTTTGTAAACTTAATTTATGTTCTTATGACTAACTAAAGGATACTGTTACGACCTGAGCGCCGACAAAATCTTTTGGTTACTTTGTGTTAAAAAATTGTGATGAGAACAACAGCCCATTGTGTATTGTAATCTTAAATGGTAATCATTAGCCAGGTGTGATTTTTGTAAATTTAGTCCACGCGGTCCAGCAGATATATTGTATTTGTACAGTATAAAGCAATACCCTAATAGAGGGAAGAGTAGTCTAGTGATAGCCACAAGCGAAGCAATAAGTTAGTGACGGACTTTGCGCGTGTGATTGAATCGTGCATTACGTTTGAACTGGTTGTGTTATACGTGTTTGTATAGTCCTAATAAAATATATAATAATTCCAGCGGCATTTTAATTCGAGTCCTACAACTCGTAACAATACTTTGACTTCAGTGAAATAATACAGAAACCAATATTCGAAGCTCACGCCAACACATAATAATTTATTAACTAATTTCATTAACATCAACGTGTGTTTGTATGTCAACGACTTGACTTTCAACATAAGAGCCCTCTAACCCTCTAAGACTGAATATGAATGTTTAATGAAGGGAACCAGCTCGTTCAATAGCAAGGCGTCATGTGATGTTTATCTAATTAGGGTAGAGTACGTATTTTATGTTACGGGCTTGTCATAATCCATTTATACTATTGTATAAATAGTTGGTACGGTGACCTTAGGACACACCTTCCATGATCAAATTGATCATGTATTCGCAGAAGGTGATCAGGAGCCTTAAGAACAGACGAGCGTGCATGACAAGAGCTATGAATGTCCAAGAAGCAAGTGAGGTGTGTAAGAATAAGCCTGAATGGCGCTCTGTTGTTCGTGCCTACCCCGCAAGGGACCTGACGTGAAGTTATGTATGTATGTATGTATAAATAGTTTTGTACACACAAACACATAATTTTTATAAATAATAAAATAAATAAAAACCTTAAAAGTCACAAAAATAAATGTATTGTATTATATGTATTATACTCTATGTTTACTCTTATAACTTTATTTTTTTAAATTAAAGTTTATTTACATGAAAATAATTATATACATTAATAAAGGAACGGATGGAAAGCAGGAACGGAGAAAGAATAAAATTTCCTGCGGCCAGTTGTAAAAGGCGACAAAACAATCAACAGCTAGGTGGCAACGTTTTTGCCCGTCTGGATGGCTACCATATCTGGTCTATTGTATACCACCATAGCAACCTTGAGTTGCGTGGCTAGGTTCCTCTCTTCCTTTAGAGAGCAGTACGTTGGCAGCTCCTTTGTTGTGACAAATTTCGAAAGGTAACCGCTTTTCATAAAAAAAGTAACCTAAGTTACTCCTATATAATCAGTTATCTGCCGGTAAAAGTCACGTCAAAATCTTTCCTGTCATTTCAAAGATTCGCCGGATCATCCAGACAGGCATACAGATGGAAAAATTCTAAATATTGCTTTTTCGGATGCTCCTGGTCCCAATTATCCCCGTGATTTTTTTCACATTTTTATTTTGAAATTACAAACAGACACTTCAACTTTATTTCAGATATATAAAATTGAAGCACACCTTCTCTCCACGCCCCGCATACCAACCACGTCCATAGATCGCACAGTTAGCAGCTAGCCGTCGGGCGGAACGTGGCATATAGAAGCGGCATTAGATGTCAGAAGGCTCACTTGCTCTCATACATATATCACCAATACGTACTACTTTACTCTCTGCCATTCACCATTCTCTCTGTAACTTACCTATGTTTTATTTGTAAATAGCGCCAAAAATAAGTCATACAGTCCACATCGAGTTTTATTTGGAAGAAGCAACTGCTACCAATAGTAACAATGCGATCAAGGATGGAACACTACTTACATATATCTATTCACTTGCGACTTGAAAACCACGGGCTTAATGAACCGGAAAACAGACTCCGGCAAATTGTTCTACTTAAAAGCGATATTGAAAGTTGGAGGCAAAACGTTTAGACATGTCCACCATGCAACGATGACGCAGACCGGCATCTTGTTGTACAATATTATTAAGGAGATTGGGGGAATATAGTCGTTAAGTTCCGTAGCACACTTTCTTTGGAAGTGTATTCGATAATAAACCGTGAGACATGAACTTTTATTGTTATTCAGCGCAATAAAAAAGATTTCTTGGTCAGGATTTGAACCTATCTCATTGTATTGAGACACGTTAACTACGAAGCTACCAAACTTTATCCGCTTAAATTGTTCTTAATTCCCAAGTTAATATGTACAAAAGTGGTTCATTTTAATTCCTACAATAATATGAGTTAAAAGCTATTTACATAGAGAGAGTTTCTTGCCCCCGAGATACGATTGTCGAAAGCGAGAAATTTTTTTTATCATGTCAACTAAACGATATCGTACGTGGAAGGGCGACGATTGCCTGGTTATTAAATATTGATGTCTCTGTGTAAACAAAATACCGTGCACATCAGCGAGCTCGAAAAGGAAGTCTCGCATTCAAATCAGTTTAGGAAACAAACATCATTTTCTCACCGGAAAAGCAGACCACCGATATATGGTGGAAATACCAACGAAGCGGACGAAACGTATGCTTCCATTTTTATCATACGCACTGTTGAAAAGTGGAACTCTTTACCATCGCCTGTCTTTCTTGAACAATACAATATCTTTGTATTGTTCAGGAAAAACAGACGACTTGTCTTTAAGTCTCGCGTGAACAGGTTTCTTCTAGGTAAGCGTGCTCCACTTTAGACTGTATTTCCACCTGAGATCTAGCGCAATGTCAGTCAAACACAAAACTATACATTGTAAAAAAATGATTTGTGCGATACTCGCATGAACTTGAAAACAATTCAAACGAGTTCTCGTTTAGCCAAGTCGAGATATCGTTGGACAATATCTCAATGCGATTTGTTTCGGTAAACAAAACTCTTGGTGATAATTACCTTATGACTGTAGCATGACATACTCGTATACGATTTTTGTTCTTTGGTTGAATGTCAATGTCAATGAATCAATGCGATTATTGGATAAAGAGTATCGCCTACGAAAATAGTATACGATTTCCGCCTCAAAACGTCCAATAAACTCTCTCCATATAAATGGCTTTAGGCTAAGCATGACCTAGGTATTAAGTTAAGGACTAACTTAAGGTGTCGGGTTCTAATGGGGCTATTAGAGGATTTTAATTAAATAAATATTTTCAACTGCTTCGTATTTCAAAAGTAATCTTTTTAACTGTCTGATTATGAATACCTAACTATGCACGTGGGTTCGTTCATTGAGACTTGGACTTTAATGGCCGGTTCCTATATCTTGCTGACTGTTAATTAACCGCCTCACTATTCGCCTAAAAATTTGACATAAGCTCCATCTACTGATGGTTAATTAAAATTCAAATGATGGTTGTGGGGTAAGCGAATGAATAGATTCAAGCAGAATGCAGCATGGGAGGTGGGCACTGTAAATCAGTACTGTGTCGGAATATGATTCAGCACAGAAAAATTCTGAGGTTGGCACCTCATTTTCAAATTGCGGCATACAATTTCTGTATCGGTATAATTTTATATATACTTTGCTATCTTGGACTATTTTTGTATTGTATGTCGCTATCCAAAATTTCGTGACTTCACATTTCATACTCTAATTTATTTAAGCTTTAAAACATGAAAAATTCCAAATATTTCCAACTCTGTCAGTGCGAGCGCTGTGTTTATATTATTAAAAAATAATTAAAATGGAACAAAAAATAATTATGGAACGGGTTTTGTTTCAATAATTTCTTGATGTAAAATTGAAAAATATGTGATGTCACACTAGCAAAGGAGGATTCACACGGATGTGACCAGCTGTGACAAGGGCGGTAGGAGGGGGAGAAAAAGTCATGAAATTCGTGTGACCTTATTTGTGGATGGCCTCTTCCATCCTTAAGAAGAAATAGATAATTTTGAAATTCGGTTCAATTTTTAAAGATTATCGCATTTATTAACTTAAAAATACTTTAAACAAAACCTAGACGCGAAAGAATGCCTGAACCCTACTAGAGTCCTTTGAAATCTTTATTTCCACTAATTAGAAACGGAGAGGAAATGAAATTAGAGCCTAAGACAGTTCTGGTTTTGGGTCTAGTTATAATGTAGGTTGGCGGCTATGACATTCTATTTATAGACGCGTCATCACGACTTACGAGTAAAAATTGCAACCTAAAATTATGTGGCCAAATGCGTACATTTATGTATGTGGCAAGGAAAATATGGTATTCGACCTATCTAAATCTCAACTAATCTTCTGAAGAGAAACTTATTTTTTATTATAATATATGGATCACTATAGAAAAAATATTTTTTAATCATAATCAATGAGCACGAAAAAAGGAGAATCATATTCAATGAGAAAAAAGGCGATCTTTTATTTTTCAAAAACGTAGTTTAGTTTGATTTTTACATTGTATTTAAAAATAATGTTGTATTTACATGGAGAGAGGTTTTTGCCTCCAAGGGATGATTGTCGAAAATAGAAAAAAAATAATGTAGACTGAACATACGGTATCATACGTAGAAGGGCGATAACCACATGGTCATTGTATACTGACTTCTCTGTCTAAACAAAATACATAATATCGTGCTAATAACCGAGGCCGAAAGTCAAGTCTCGTGTTCAAATTGATTCAAATAAATCTGTACGATACTTACATTCACTTGAAAAAATGTATTAATTCTAGTTTAGACAAATTGAAAAATCGTAGGCAAGTATCTCAATTATCTCATGATTATCGTATGACATACTCGTAGACGAGTTTTTGTTTTTTGGTTGAATGTAATGTCTAAAGAGTATCCACTGTGAAAATAGTAGATAATTTTCGCCCCAAAACGTGCGATATACTGTCTCCATGTAAATAGTGCTTTAGTAACAACATAAAAAATATACATTTTTAACATATTTTTTATTTATTTGGATACTATTGTATTTCCATATCTATAAATACAGGACAGGATTTTTCGATTACCTTGAAAGAAGTCTTTTAAAATGACTTGGAACTATGACGTATTATGTAGGTGGCCACTAAGTAAAAGTTTGGTAATATTTACCATGATTTGATATTACCAAATTAGAGAGCAGCGTCTACATAAAGGAATATCTTCAGTGGCCGCTATCATTGTAAAATTCACTAGGCGGACAAAAATTCAAAGCATACCGCCTGATTGTGGTTTTCTGCTTAAATGAAAAAAGGTGACAAGAATGCTTGTGCTTAGAGAGGATGAATTCAGTATGAAAAGAATGTTGCCGTTTCTTCTCTTTGGTACTGCGATCTCAGTCACGGATTGGTGCACAAATTATTATTTCTATTGCTGGAAAGTGCATTTAATAAATATTTTTTATGTTTAATATTTAATTTTATATAATTATTTTAATATATTATGAAGTATTATCTGTGCAGGAACGGAGAAAGAGTACAATTTTTTGCGACCGGGCGCCCGCGTAACAGGCGACCAAACAACCCACAGCCAGGTGGTAGGGTACGTGCCCGTCTGGATGGCTACCACCCTGGTCTAGACAATCTTGAGTTGTGGTACGGCATTAGTGGCCAGGTTCCAGTCTCCTGTAAGAGAGCAGCAGCGCATTTGTAGCATCTTTGGTGTTGCAAATGTCTATAAGCGATGGTAAACGCTTTCCATCAGGTGGGCTGTTTGCCTGTCTACTGAACTCATGCAATAAAAAAATAAGTAAATTTAACATATCTTACTATGAATTTTCATCGATGCAGGATCGGTGAAAAAATCTTATGGCCTGGTTGTCTGTAAGTGATAAAAATCCCATAGCCAAGTGGTAAGACACTTAAGCCTGGATGGCAACTTTGAGCCGTGTGCCAGTATTAGTGGCCAGGTTCCATTCTCCCCTTCAAGGCCAGGAGCACACTGGCAGCCCCTCTGTGGTTGAGCGGGTTAAGTCTTAGCCTGACCTCGCTGGAACGTAGAGGCTGCGGATTTGTGCGGGAAACGAACTTTCTGTTATTTACTATGGTCTGGGTTCCAGACACCCGTCTGGAATCTGCCCCAGAATGGTCCGTTGTATATATTTTTTTTTTATTGCACGAGATTAGCAGACAGGCACACGGCCCACTTGATGGACAGCGGTTACCATTGCCTATGGACATTTGCAACACCAAAGGTGCTACGAATGCGCTGCTGCTCTCTTTAGGGAGCCTGGATCCTGGTCACTAATGCCGGAACACAACACAAGGTTGTTATGGCGACATACTCTAGACCAGGGGTGGTAGCCATCCAGTCGGGCAAATGCCCTACCACCTGGCTGTGGGTTGTTTTGTCGCCTCTTACGACAGGCCGCCGGGCCGCAGGAAATTGTATTCTTTCTCCGTTCCTGCACGGATACCATTATATTATATGGATATTACCCATAAGCGTAACTTGTTTAGCTTGGAATATACAATGTTTGTGTTTGTCTGCCGACTGTCATATTAAGACACCACTGGTGTTGCAGATGTCCATTGACGGCGCTACGGCGTGGCCGCTGATATTATTACAACCCCTATATGAAAAACAAATCTATCGCACGATAATTGAACATTTTTCCGGGTTAAAAAGCAACCTATGTGCTATTCCAGACTATAATATATTTCTGTGCCAAATTTCATCCAGATCTGCTCAACTATCCTGCTGTGACTGAGCAACAAAGATAACACAGCTAAGTATCTTTAGTAGAGGCCTTTGAAGATACTAATAGTGCATTGCATATATATGTAGTAATCGAATGCTCTAGCCTATAAATCTGAGCACCTCAAACTTGTAAATGCAAAAAGATTCTTGCCCCAAGGAACCACAAAATATTCAAACCGGGTTGACCCTGCCAGGAGTAATTACCTGCATAATTACAGAACGTAATTAGGCCTGTATTAAGTTTACTCTGGCTCCCCTCTGCTGACTCTACTGTAATTACCTTAAAGAGAAGTTTGTGTTGTGCAACTTTAAGTCATTGTACTCAAAATGTGTATGATTATTGTTTAAATAATATTGGAGGGTAGTTTATATCAATTATCCCACTACTCAGCTCTTTTCGTCTTCGCTCGAACATAAAAATGTGCGGACGAAGCGACGAGATCATTATCGTCATACATCGCCATCCAGAACTTCCCCCCATCAAAGACTAACTAATCTCCTTCTCAACTATAGACCCACAAAAGATTCTACCACCACCCAATATCGTCCTCGCAAGGTCCAAATCCCTACTTATCTGTATGTCCCCGAGGTTTAAAACATCAGCCTGGCATAACAGACGCAGACTGAACAGACACTGGAGAGCCATCGGCACACCCATTCCACGTTAGTCCACCAATCACACGCACTCATTACAGGCAGAATTAGACATTCGAGACTAGTTAGTATAGGTGTGTAGCGTGTGTTGAGTTTCTTCCGCTGCTTCTTCTCTACCAGCTATAACACGTTGCAAGTGGTAGTAACGATAGACTAGGATCGACTCCGCCAGCGGTGTCGATAACTTGGCTCCATTTGTTTTCACTTCAGCCTTTTGGCTTAGCTCCTTCAGCAGTATATGGCTTAGTCCGTTAGAGTCATCTCCTCACCGCGCGGTAAAGTCGATCCTCATAGGTGTCTCCTTAAGCGCGCTTCTTCCGGACTATATACGTCCGCTTCCACGAAGTCGGGAGCCTACCAAGCCCGGTTTCACTGAAAAAGCCATCTGCAGCTATTCAGCTGGATCCTGCATAAAAAAACGAGATCATAGATAACGAGACAGTCTGACTCTAATGTTGGCCGGATACAGGTTTTCACTTTGGCCTTGATCTAAGGCATATATCGTAGTAGCAGCGCTTCAGGATGACGAATTATTGAGCGAGAATCATAACCTATAAATAAATGTACTTAATTATTAAATCGGCATTCTGGTAGAAGAAGAATGCTCGGAATAAGTACAATTTATAAACGAGTGCGCTCGTTTATTTCCTGATAATAACTTTGTTAACTTGTGATGGGTACTCCTGTTGTTATCTTTCTTCAAAACCGCGGCGCTTTGGAAATAGGGTAATCTTTCTGTGGTACTTAGGAGAAAATGATTGTTAAAGAAAAAGCAAGGTATATGATGGGATCGGCGTTTCTTATAGCTTGAGTTTAGCAGACAGGCTGGCCCACCTGATGGAAAGTGGTTACCATCGCCTATGGACATTTGTAACATCAAAAGTTCTACCAACGTGCTGCTTATCTCCAAAGGGAGACTGGAACCTAGCCACTAATGCCAGAACACAACTCAAGGTTTTTAGAGCAGCATATTTTAGAAGTCTAGACCAGTGGGCAAATGCATTACAACTTGGCAAAGTTCCTGTTTTCGAATGTTGGACCTCTTAGTTCTTTGAGGCTTCTATCAATTTCAAGCTAAATACCTCCTTTCACTGTGACTAAACCTGATATATTTAGTTTAGATTTTTGCGGACACAAAGATACTGAAGTGGAATTTCTATATATAGAATAAAAAGTATGCAGGACATACTTCTGTATAAAATCCGACTTTACTTACTCGTACTAATTACTTTTGAGTTTCGCTAACACCAATATACAGAAACTATATTTAAAATTTTTATGTATAAAGATATTAAATACTCTATGCCTTGCTAATTCCTAAGTTATAAAGAAATAGATTAACCCCAAAACCGAGAATTAAACAATTATTCTCCCATTCAATAAACATAAAAAGTAAAAAAAAAAAGACCGAAGTGCCTTTTTTATTGTAGTGTAGTGGCAAAAAGGGCCAGTCGTAACTGTAGTCATATTTAGAGATGGGACAAGTTTTCGGCATCGGTGTCGATAAAATATTACTATAGCCGAATATTCGTTTTCTTTTTAATATTACTAATAGATTTCTTTTTTACTAATACAGTGGTCTTATAACATCACTACTTGTGGGAAGAATATTGCAGATTTGGACCGACATTGGTTTTTTAATTATTGATAAAGAGACCCATTCAATGTCTTGCATGACAGTCCGTCTACCAATCCGCCGCCTAATGCAGGATTGTGAATGTTGTTGCCTCTTGAGTTTTGCAAGCTCCACCCACTGCAGAACACATGCAGGATAGTGAAAAAGAGGCCCTCTTTATGATCTCTAGTTAATTTTAGTATCAGCGACTAGCTAAATGCATCTTGTTTATAGAGTCAAAAATAACGCCATTAATAATTAGTTAATATTAATGTGTATACATACGACAACTGTCAATGTTTAACGTCATTATGACTTAAAAACAATGTCGCATTACAAATAACGCATTAAACCTATCGCTATTTTTCCGTGAAAACGTCACTACCACTAACATTAATTCAAATGGAGCAAGAACATGAGAATTAATTACACATGTCTAAATTTCTGTTTAATTTTAGGTTTCAGTTGGTTGTGAAAATAAAAGCGAAATATCCAGATTCGGCTTCAGTAGCAAAATGACCTATGGTACAACACTAGTAATATTCTTGGTATCGCCAATTAAAGCGGGTGAGTAATGTGTCTATAACATAAGCGGTTGAAAGACATCTCTTCGAAGTTTATATGAGGTTAAGAGTGTGGCATTATATACATAGTTTAAGTAATCCGTCGCTAAGTTTAAGCATTCTTCGCAATAGTTTGTTTTAAATTTATTTGTAAAAAACACAAAATATTTAACATGTATAAGTGTGTACACGTTCCAAACTCATAGGGCACGGGATCGAATCCTGGCTAGAACGCATGCACTACTTAGGCAGTTTTCTGATCTGATATGCATATTGTTACAATTACCACGTGCTAATGACGCTGAAGGAAAACATCTTGATGGTACCTGCACATCGAGATAAACGATGTGTCAAACACGCTAAGACACCTTCCACAAGCGTGGCGGGTATATTGTCCAGTTCCCGGTAGTGGGAGGCCCGAGCCTAGCAGTGGGACATTTATGGAGCTGTTATTATAAATTAATATTTTTCATACACATTTGTAATTTTGTAGCGCACAAGTCGAACAAGCGAAGTGAGTGCGATGCTTGAAAAAGCATGTTAGTAACATTACTGTCAAGTGACGTTATGCTTCATCATATTTGTTGGTATAAGCGTAAAGCACAATATTTTTTGCAACCTGCAACCAATACACAACGGATACCTCTCGAGCATAAATTATAAGAACCATGAATTAATCAGTGTAATTAATTTGCGAAATTTCATACATATTTCACTTAATGAATACTGTTAGAGCAGCGAGCACGTAAACAAGTCAAATTAAAGTCACATCAATCAGCATGACAATCACATGACTTACTAAAGACGTGAGCGTGTCTATTTTAGTAAATCCATCTATCAAGGTATAATATTGAATAATAAATCTATTCGAGTTGTCAAGTTTGTACAATGATTTTTAAAATGACATGAAAGCCAGGGGGCTCATTGGGACCAGCACATTTCGGAAATTCAACTTGTAGTGATATATTATTTTATAGCGGTAGAGATTCAGGACACCATACTCATGGTACTGGCTCTATGGTCTCAAACAAATATGTTAACAGTGTGATCTGAGAATCTGTATTCTCTGCATTAGGGGATAATTCTCAAAAACCCTCACTTGTAAATGTGTATGCCTCAACTGAAATGACGAAGTAGACAAAGATGAATTCTACGACCAAGCAGAAGTAGTCTATGACCAAATACCCAATTATGATATTAAAACTATTCTCAGAGACTGTGATGCAAAAGTTGGTCGTGAAGAAATATAGTAACAAACACACGATCGGGATACATAGTAAACATAATGTCTCAAATGTCAACGGAACAAGATAAGCTCTGCTTCAGCTAAGGCAATGGTAATTAAAATGACTATGTTTCCTCGGAAAGACATCTATAAGGGAGCGTGGCATTCTCCTGATGGACACACGGTCAACCAATTAAATCATATTGTTACAGACGGCAGGCATAAAAGCTTGATAATAGATGTAAGAATCTTTAGAGAGGCAGATTGCGATAGTGATCATTACCTGATTGGAATAAAGCTACGTTGTAAAATAAAATCTTATATCCCAAGAACAAACAATATAAAAGATAGAATAAATGTTGAAAATCTAAAAATGCAAACCATTAGGTACAACTTGAAGAGTTTTTGTCTATCTCTTAGAGCATCACATGAAAACTACTGAACGGATTTAAAATAAACTTAACACAAAGCTAGCGTATACCTTGGACTAACACTTGGGATACTATTTATTCCGACAATTAATGACGTCATTTCGAAAATATGAGATATTTCAAATATGTATCCATTAGTGATGGATACAGTGGACATGGAGTGTTTGGGGTCATAGGCACGTGAGGCTTATCAACTCTATGGAGATCTTTTAATCTGATTGAAAGAGATCATGATGATCATGATGAAAAGGCTGGCCTATATTTTGGGCAATGCATCATTATTGTCATACAACGAGAAAATGCTGCCGTCATTTTGGGAACGCTCCCCGATGACAGTGATGTAGATTGCTTTCGTTACCTGCAAATACTATTTTGTGTTTTTTTACGGTTTTTATTTCCTCTATGGGAGTCTAAATAAAATACTACTAAATACAAATTAGCCTACCAAAGGTTAAATAAAAGCCATAGACAAAAAAATAATAGTTAATATAATAAATAAAGAAGTTGCGGGTAGGCTAAACAATAACTTTAACATTACTTATTGACACGACATCTTTGTCTTCCGTGATCACTACTGAAAAATGGTCGAAATGTCAGAACAATATCAAATAAAATACCGCACTTATATTATGTTAGTGTATTAATACACTACACAGAATTTGAATTTTATAGTGTGGTTGCCATACTTAACCGAACCATTTATTTTGTATAATGTTAATATTTATGTCAACAATACTACTAATAACGTAAATGTAAAAAAATCTGAATATAATCTAATTTGAAATGAAAAAATATAATATTTTATATAATATCGTATAAAAATATTATCTAAAATTTCCAAATGATATTGTAACAAATTCTTCTCATTCATAATCTTTTTTTAGTGGTCTGGTCGCGAAATCTTAACAAAATACTATGATGCATTATACTTTTGACACAAATTAAGCGACGATTCTAAACCAGTCGACTAATAATTATGTTCGAATTTTGATGTAAAAATTTCATTTCCTTGTAAAGTTTTACAAGCGATCCTTATTTAGTATTCCCCGGTTCACCCTTAAAGATTGCTAATTGCCGCAATTGGGTCTTTTGTGAGGTGTCGTAAAGTTTAAAATCGGGGTTTGAAAGACCTATAAGTTTTGATTGGATTTAATTCATACAAAGGGAAACGAATTATATTATTTATGTATGAAGGTTTGTATTGCACGATCCTATTAATTATTTCTCTTCTCGATTTGGGATGACATTAGTGTTAGTGTCTGTGGCCAAATGCGTCTTGTTTATGTTACATACATACACATAAACTTCACGTCAGCTCCCTTGCGGGGTAGGCACGAATAACAGAGCGCCATTCAGGCTTATTCTTATTCACCTCACTTGCTTGTTTATCTTCTATATATTGTTACGTGCGAGCGGGGGTACGCACTTATGGATTGGAAGAAAACACCAGTTTTAAATTTAAAAGCTTTTATTGACTTACACAGCCGCACGCAGTACCTCTCTGCAGGGTTGCCCCTATACGCACGACCAACGATGCACAGTCCCGACGATAACTTATCACACCCTCAATACCGTCGCCGATATTGCGTAGACCACCTCCGATATTATCACGCGTAGTTTGCTTCTAGTTCCTCTGTCGAACTACGCTACACACCTCCTTCACGTATCTGTCCACCAAACTTGTCACTAAATTCATCACTTAATTCGTCTTTGTCTTCTATTCACCTTTTCTTCCAACTCTTTAGTGTCGAACTTGTCGCTTCATCGTCTTGGACTGAACTCAACTTTAAACTGCCCGATAGGCGGGCCTTACGCTGTTTATATACCCGGAAGAATTTTCTAGAACCCGTCTATCTATCTCTGTCTTTTCTTTCCCGAACCTTCAATTCTGGAACTTTCGTTTATACATCTATCCCTTTTTAACATTTATCTATCTCTTTCTTTCTTTCGTCGTCTATCTCTTTCTAACATCTATCTATATCTTTCTTTCGTTTATCGTCTATCCTTTTCTAAATATATCCGTCCTTGTCTTTTCCTTCCAGAAATTTCTAGTTCTTTCTAAAAGTTCCAAAACTGATTTACGGTGCTGGGCAGTTCCACCCTCGGTCGCCAAAATATTAATACGTGAAGCAAGAACTTTGTACCCCTTTTTACGAAAATTGCGCTGAGCGAGTAGTATGAAATTTCGCACAATTATAGTTTATATTGACAAGAAGCGATGAATGCGTATATTTTTACCGCTTTAAACCGCTTTACCTCAATTGGACTTTCTACTGTAATAAAAAAAATAACACACACACACACACACACACACACACACACACACACACACACACACACATACATACATACATATATATATATATATATATATATATATATATATATATATATATATATATATATATATATATATATATATATATATATATATATATATATATATATATGTAGGAGGGCCGCTATGACTATGACGATATGACGATGTATTGTTGACTGGATGTATAACGCACAATATCATTTGTTTACATTATAATTACTTCTAAAATTCTTATTGTAATTTAATAAACGACCAATCGGAGCAGAGTATATGGCAGAGCGGGGTCAGCGCCCTCTATACTTTGAGTAATATCTACTTGGGTAGACTGAGGAGTTTTTGTGGCACATTTGGTTGATGGCAATAGGTCGAGTTGAACCATGTAGTATTTTAAAGAAAGTATTGATGTTGGAAGTACGAGCGGGTGCCCTGAATCCGCTGCTCGGTCTAAACTATGTTAAAATGTCTTTTAAATCTAAATTAAAAGTGTATAAATCGTGGCTATTGTGTTTTATGCTCGCATTTTATCCTGATGACGCCTACTAAACCTGCAATAACTAAAGATGATGTCGTGAGAATGAGGCCGTTCTGCGACATATATATATATATATATATATATATATATATATATATATATATATATATATATATATATATATATATATATATATATATATATATATATATATATATATATATATTACTCTTTGGTTTATTGTTAAAGTCAAATTAACAGCGTGGTCTTGGTGAAATCTATGATTATTGAAGTATAGTCTTTCACATTTATTATTATGGTCGAATTTCGACCACGTAACATATTCTTTAAAAAATCAGCCCTTAGACAACTCGTTGGGTTATGAGGAAATAACTGCTTGCATTAACAAAATTAATAGCCAAAAACTTTGGAAAAGTGTTTAACAATGCCTCGGGTTATTAAGGATACATGAAATTCATTAGAATAAAATCGCAGCAAGCCTCGACTTTTAAGAGAAATGACTTTGAGGCCCGGTTTCCACCAAAGTGGAGAGGAGACAAGAGGAGATGTGTTTAGAATAACCAATCAGGTTTCGTTATTTCCCCATCTCCTCTCCGCTTAACTTCGGTGGAAATAAATCAAGCGAAGACGAGAGAAGATGTCTAATTTTTGTATAGAATTTTGTGCCACGAGCGAGCAAGCGGTGTGGCAAAACGAAGATGTGTGTAGTCGGGCGGCCGGGCGGCGCCCGCGATCGCGTGCCCCGTTCCCCGCTGCCTTTAACCCGCGCCTCGCGCACCTAAATGCGTGTGCGAGGCTACACAACTCCACTCCGTTACAATTCTCCTCTCCGTTTCGCTAGAAATAACCTACCAGCTTCTCAACACTTCTCTTCTCCTCTTCTCTGCTTTGGTGGAAACCGGGCCTTACATACAAATATATAACAGGCCAGGACAGATAGAAAAAGGAATATACAACTCTACTATAACATAACTATAACCAATAAAGATGGTACCAATGTACTGCCGGACTCGTTGATGGGCTAGAACCTGGCCACTAATTCTAGAACACAATTCGAGGTTGTTATGGCGTGCTCTAGAGCAGGGGTGGTGGTGGTGCAGCCATCCAGTTGGGCATATATCCCACAATGTTCATGCAGGCTTAAATATTGCAAGTTACATTCTCAACTCTTGTTCTATTTCCCGTTCGACATGGCTTCGTTCTGTTCGACAGACGCACACCAAATGCCTCGTGTTTTTTTTTTCAGGATCCAGTTGAATTGCTGCAGGTAGCTGTTTCAGTGATACCGGGCTTGATGGGCTTTCCGGCTCCGTGGGAGTGGAGGTGTTCAGCCTCCTGTGAGCTTGACCGCTGCTGGGGGGCTCTATCGGATTACCTATTGTCCCGTATTTGGCGATTTCGGCTCCTTTTATTTTGTCAAACTAATTACACTGTGTTCACGTTTTAGTAATCTTATAGTCTAAAATTTAATACAAAGGATATCAAATTCTTAAATAGATTTATTAAGTTCCTAACAATATAAAACTAACCATATAAACATGACCTACCTTTTATTAGGGTATAAATCAAATGTATGTTTCCTTAAAACACAAAAGTACTTTCAATTCAAACTCACAATGTATTTTAGCAGGACAAATACAAAACTTAATTTATTAAAATAATATTGTAACGTGCGTAATTAAGATTAGAAGAAAACACCAGTTTTTAATCAAATGCTTTTATTAACTTACACAGTCGTACCTAATTCCTCACTCACAACACCGTCGCCGATATTACGTAGATTACATCCTGCTACTGCAGTGCTCACCTCTGAAATTATCACGTGTAGCTCGCTTCTGGATCTACCCTTAAACTACGCTACACTTTTCCTTCACTGAACTGGCTAGTAAATTCTTCAGTAAACCCTCCACTAAACTCGTCACTGTCCTTTATTAAACTTCTCTTCCAACTTTTTCGTATTACACTTGTTGCTTCACCGTCTTAAACTGAACTTAAACTGCAAACTGCACGGTAGGCGTGTCTTATGCTGCTTATATACCCGAAAGCATCTTCTGGAACCTATAATTTCGATCTTTTTTTTGTTATCTATTTACTATCTGTCCCTTTCTAAACATCTATCTATCTCTGTCTTTTCCTTCCCGAACATTCTATTCCAAAACTTTCGTTCATCGTCTATCCCTTTTTAAAAATATATCTTTCCTACCAGAATCTTCTACCTTTCTCTAGAAGTCTTGAGATCGGTTTACGTTGCTAGAAAGTTCCACCCTTGGTCGCCATAATATTATCATACAATCTATAACGTACGATATAGGAAAACAGTTGTTAGATGTTCATATAACAACTTCATATAACAAAATACAAATGTGAAACTTCCTTAACAGGTAGACGTAAGAACCGGATATTATAAACCGACTTTAATTAAGAACTGTCCAAATTTATTATATATAAGAGCCTCCCTCGAAGTAACCAAGTTCATTAGAAAATCATTCATAATTAATGATGTTCCAGATTAAATTTTCCAACTTTCGGTCAAATTGTTAGTATTTCATTTATGTAAATATTTGACTGCGGGAATGTTCATTAAATTTCAGGTGGTTGTCATTGATTGATGGTTTGAAAACTATTATTGAATAAAAATGCTGCTAGATTAATGTTTTATGATACAGATATATAAGAGATTAAATAAATGTATGTCGAGATTAAGTTGAAACTCATCCTTACTTTCTACGCCTATGGGAAACAGGCGTGTTAAGATATATGTAGTACCAGTAAACCTTGATGTACTTCACGTACATGATCCAAATATCAGAAATGTTGGAAACGTCAGGTTAAAATTATCTTAAATAAAACCGTAAGCAAAAGTTTCAACAAGTCGTACAGCTAGTACAACATATAGCACAATGTGTAAGCGGGATGGATAATGTGCGAGCGAGATAGTGCAACTACTAATATGCGCGCTCGCGCGTTGTGCTAGCCACCCCCGCAGCGGTCGAGCCGAGGTCGAACCTCACACGAGGTGCCTCCTCGAGAGTGCTGCATCCGGACTGAACGCCTCTGCTCCCACGGAGTCGGGAAGCCCGTTATCGCTGAAACAGCCATCTGCGGCTATTCAGCTGAGTCAGCTCCTAAAAAAAATGTGCTAGCCAGTAGTTTGTTGTCTACTGCGATGACGACGTTAATGAAAGTACATGAAAGGAAAGTTGTTTGTCAGAATCTTCACTACTGGACACCACACCTACGTCACCTCTACCATTCCTTGTCTAGAGTATGCTTCCATAACAACCCTGAATTGTTTCTCAGCATTTGCGGCCAGGTTCAAGTCTCCTTTTAGATAGCGACAGCACACCGGTAGCAGCTTTGGTGTTTCAAATATTCATAAGCGATGGTAACCGCTTTCCATCAGGTGGGCCGTCTGCCTGTCTGCTGAAGTGATTCAATAAAAAGGCTATGTAACAAATCGCTGTAGAGCAATGCTGATTTGTTGCGCGAAATACAAATCAGTCATCTAATCATGGGCTGCAACAAAGAATTTCTTAAAAATTTCTTTGAATAATGGAAAATTCCTAAAGCCACATAAAGTGAGGAACTTTGTATTTTTCCACTTCCAACTTATAATATCTATAGCTGTTTAGTTTGTAAGATAAGTTTTAAGTGCTTTCTAGATATCTGTAATAGTTCGTAAAACTTTTTATTGCTCCTTGTAGGAATAAAAATAATATGGCGAAATTTTTTGTACTTTTGACCTTTATAGATCATTTGAGAGTTGGTAGACATTTTGTAAATAGTTCGGTCAAGTGCGTGTTCGACCAAGCATAATAAAGACTAAACTCGAAAAGGATCTTGTCAGTCATTTTTCTATGAACTATTGGGTTGATATGGATATTTGAGAGAAAGTATTGTTACATGCCGACAAAGGTGAAGGCACACCTGCCTGTCATAAGGCGCAATTTATTACCTTTGTCGCATATGGACCTCTTTTGTTTACTTTGTGTTTAAAATTTGCAATAAGACTGCCTATTCTTATTGTTTTCGTTTATGGCCTTTCGCAGGAATAATTAACCAGGTGTGCCGATTATGTTTTCTTGAAAAAAACTCAGCCCATGCAGTCGATTGTTATATTGTACAGTTTACTATTAAACAATGCCTGAACGGAGGGGGGGGGGGGGGCAGTTCAGCGAGAACCACGATCAAAGCAAGACGTAGATTCGATAAGGGACGGTGACGGACTTTGCGATAGAGATCTTTGAAGATAAAGATCAGATTTATATTATGCAATGAGGTTCGATCCCAGAAGTGGGACATTTATGGGCTGATATTTTTTATATTATATTATTATGTGCAATGCGTCACACCACAGGAACTTGTTTTAAAGGTCGCTGTCGTCGAAGCCGGTGATAGGACTACAGAGGAAGAAGCAGTGGCGGATGTTGTTCAAAATGAAACCATAACACCACAGAGTACCGCTAGTCCAGAGCGGAGTATTTTCACTACTAGCTCAGGAAGCACGGAACAACGACGAACGCGTGTACCCGAGTCAAGCAGTGCCCAGCCTACTACTCTTGATCTCAGACCAGTTCAACCCGGCATTTAAAAGGAACTTTCGCGGAGAGATTGCAGATTACAGAAAATACTTTTAGGGGAGGGTGTATGTGCGATGCGCTTGTCATTAAACTAGTTCTCAAAATAAACAAGTGAATTACAACCCCGAGTTTGATTCACACGCGCCTGCGCCGTAGTATAATTATTATTTTTAATATTTAGTTTAATGTAATACAATAATATTTATTATCTTTATATAAAGATATTAAAATTAAGTTAGATAAATATATTTTTTCAGATCAATATAGTATTTAATCAATCCATAGCGATACATACAAATTTAAATCAAGATTATGTACTAAAGTACCTTAAAACACAAACTACATGTATAAAAAGTAGTCCAGATATGTCGATGGGGAGCGTTCCCATTTTGATTTCCATTATATAGAGTGTCAACGCGGCAGCCCAGTAATAGGTGCTGAACGCGTATCCAAAATGGCGGTGGTAGGAATGCTGGTATGGATAAGAAAGGAGACTAACATGCCTGCCTCTGGGCTGCACTAACTATGCGTGCTGATCACCAAGTCGTGCGCCTTGCAGCAAATCTTCTGGTTTGTCTTCTTCTTGCGGCCTTCGATAAATTGTACACACGCGGCGCGGTATAACTGCATATGCAAGTTGTGGCGGAAGGATATGCGGGTTGTCGTATGAGACGCGTAGACTACGTGTGACGAGGGTCAACAGCAGACTGACTCGTAAAAACGAGCAGTAATTAGTAGCAGCGGTAAGTACGACAAGGATAGTCGTATGGAAGGGAAGATGGCGGCTGGGAAAAGGTGATTGGATAACGCGGTTAGGAAAGCGGGTAGTTGTGAAAATAGTTGGATGGGAGAGGATTTTAAATAAGCGGCGCGAACATAGAGTTTATTTTAAGGTTTAATTTCAATTGGTGTTCATATAGATGAGATTGAAAGAGTACAGAAAAAGTGTCTTAGAATTCTAACATATAGGCTTAAGGCCGGACGTAATAAGCTTAACTACGAAGACAGGCTAGCTCTCTTTCAAATTAAATCATTATCACTCCGCCGCAAATATTTTGACTTAATCTATTTATATAAAATTATACACTCTATAATTGACTGTCCTGATTTAATTTCTCAAATATCTTTCAACATAAGATTTACTGCCCGAAGATCTCACAGTACTAATATTTTCGCTTTAGAAGTCCATAAAAACAATATATCATACTTCAATCCCATTGTCAGAATGGCTCGTTATTACAATGAGGTGGCAGGTAACAGCAAAGATATTGATATTTTCGAACCAAATTTCAATAAATATTGTAAATTTTTAAAAAATATCCTCGACGACTCTTAATATATTTATAAAACAGATAATAGTAATATAGACAATAGTAATAGTGGTTATAATCCATTTAGTTATCAGTAAATCAGTCTATTTATAGTATTTTATGTATGCACTTATTTGTGGATTACAATCCAGATTTTTGTTCATATTTTAGTTTAGTATGGTTTTTGTAATGATTGTAATTTGTTTTGTGCATCAATAAATTAAAAAAAAAAAAAAAAAAAAAATTGATGTTAAAACTGGCATATAATCTATGTCTTAAATAAAAACTGTAACATAAAGAACCTAAAAAGGTACTATGAATAAAACTACCTTAAATATACACATAATATAAATAGAAACCCGTCCAGACCCACCAGACTGTCACCCGAGCAGTGTAACTAGAAGGCTAGCAGCATTACCTCGCTGGATTCGAAGGCTACTTTGGTATTCTATAAATGCAGTCACCTTAAATAT
Organism: Dendrolimus punctatus; assembly: GCA_012273795.1. NCBI lineage: Eukaryota > Metazoa > Arthropoda > Insecta > Lepidoptera > Lasiocampidae > Dendrolimus > Dendrolimus punctatus. The sequence continues at coordinate 18,786,761 of CM022546.1, read as the reverse complement.
AAACATAAAATAAGTAATAGAAATCTAAAACAAACCACGTCCAGCCCCACCAGACTGTCACTGACTGAAGGCGGATTCTTTGAGGTATTATTTCTTTAATATTCTATAAATATGTAGTTCTTGTGTATTTGGTTTGATACTCAGCATCGATGTCAGAGCTAAGTCTCAAAGAAACTATAAATCCTGTCAAAGAGCGATACCTCCCTTCAGGCGTTTGAAAGAAGGACGCGGTACAAGTGAAAAGCTTATAGATAAATGTGGGGTTGTGAATATTTATGAACGTATGAGAGGTTTCGTGTATATTAGCTGACAGTATTACCGAACTGTGTGTACAATGTGTGAGCGAAAAAGATAGAATGAAAGAAAATATAAACAATAGACTGTGATGGAAAAAGACAAGTGATGTGTGTGTGTGTGATGGAATGATAGACTGGGTTTAGAGCTGGTGTTGGACGAATAACGATGGTATAATTATAAGAATATAAATATTAAAAAGTCGTAATCGAAGATTTTAAGATGTAATAAGAAGATTACAGTTTTGTTTGAATTTGAAACAGATCTAATAATTACACCACCATATACATGTGTTAATATATACATGGATGTGGTGGTGAAATTATTACATACGCCTGTTTCCCATAGGGTAGGTAGATTCTCTATTTCTCTCCATCTCCATTTGCTACAGTCTTGGAACTGACTTATCGTTTCGTCTTCTTTTAAGCGACTTCAAAAAGGAAGAGGTTCTCAATTCGAGTATATTGTTTTTTTTTTTGTTTATTTGTTACGCGATTTATTCATCAATTGTGGATCGATTTTCAATTTTTGCAAAATATAGTAAGTTTTCTGTTTAACTTTGCACCATCTTTAAGGTATTGCAGAAAATATTTACTTTTTGCTACTCTTGAAGATTTTGCTTTTTATCGAATAATATTAATAATCGGCATACAAACACACATGTTGTCTATCCCCAAATTAACCAAGTTACGCTTGTGTTTCTTATAGGTAATATACATCGTACTACTTTGGGGACCATCCCGGACACCCAGACCATAGTAAATATTCGTTTCCAAAATGTACCATGCCAGTAATCAAACTCACAGCTTCTACGTTGCAATGAGTAGGCAAAGGCTTAGCTTGCTCAACCACATTGGCTGTCAATAAAAATATTCATTTATCGCTTTATCGACATTCAAAACTTCATCGCTGTTACTCAGTAACTTGGGCCAACCAAAACGTCATTGGGAATCGTTCGCGTAGCAAATCGTCTCGACTGTATAGTTCGCTTTGTCTCAAAGGTACCATATGTCAAGAGTATAAAACACAAAGCCATTCATATCTCCTCGCATAATCCAGCGGTTAAATCAAAAATATCTGGCAAGTGCATACACGATACGATTGAGATATAAAATAAATTCCAGTCTGCTAAGGTTGTTGAAGTGATAACTTCTTATGGGAGGGTAAGCTGCTTCGTTACGTAAATGCATTTTCGAAATCTCCTGGTCCGAAGTAGATCCCTGATTTTTTTTACATTTTTAAACGCAATGTACTCGAACCATGTGCAGATTTATTATAGTATAGATATATTGCTATACGTGCATATATGTGTATGGATAAAAAACGTAAGCGCCAATAAATTCATGGCGCTTTCGACCTTTTGTTCGCTTCGTTAATACCTTAAAGATAGGCTATGGGGAATCGAGTTGAATGAAATCGTCACTGATGACTACCTTGTTTGATCGTCATGTTTAAAATTTTACCAAAATTAGCCTCTCCATTTAAGCAATCGGCATCATTAATGCTACTGCTGGTGAGTGGCGTGGTAACAAAATGCAAATGGTTTTTTTTTTTTTTTTATTGCAGGAGGTCAGCAGACAGGCAGACGGCCCACTTGATGGAGAGCGGTTACCATCGCCTTTGGACATTTGCAACACCAAAGATGCTACAAATGCGCTGCTGCCCTCTTAAGGCAGACTGGAACCTGGTCACTAATGCTGGAACACAACTCAAGGTTGTTATGGCGACATACTCTAGACCAGGGGTGGTAGCCATCCAGTCGGGCAAATGCCCTACCACCTGGCTGTGGGTTGTTTTGTCGCCTCTTACGACAGGCCGCCCGGCCGCAGGAAATTGTATTCTTTCTCCGTTCCTGCACGGAGAAGTACCAGTATTCAAACAATTCATCAGATAATCCCCATTCTATAGATCACAGTAAACTCTTTAATAAGAGTTTTAACTAAATGGCTACCGAACAATAAAAATATTAAATATAGCATTTCAATAAAAAAATTTGGAAACAAGGATGTTTCCAATTTTTGTTATTGCATGAGATGAGCTGACAGACAGACGGCCCACTTGTAAGAAAGTAATTACCATTGCCTAGAGATATTTGCAATACGAAAGGTGCTCCAACTGCGCTGCTGCTCTCTTAAAATGACGGAACATAACTCAAAGTAATCTAGACCTGGGATTGTAGTCATCCAGGCGAGCAAATGCCCTACCATCTGGCTTTGGGTTGTTTTGTCGCCCCTTACGACAGGCCGTCCGGCCGCAGGATATTGTGTTCTTTCTCCGTTGAGTCAACCATCATCATGCTGAGTTAGGATCGTTTAAGAGGACTCGCTTCGTAGCATTGTTAAAGCGATGCTCCAGGTTCAACATTCCTGGCAGAAAGAGGCCGCCGAAAGAGTGAAGGAGGAGGACGCGTACGCGGACCCGGTCCGCAGGAGACGGGTCAGAGGTCGTAGCCGCGTCTTCTCTTCCCTCAGTTTCCGTCATAGATGGCCGAAGTACCCCCCCCCCCCTCCCTATATGAAGTGAGTCACTCTGCTCCTCGGTATGGCCCAGTTTCAGAGCGTAGAGGCGTCACGGTGCAATAACTCCGTACAAGATCCCGTGACGCCACGTGAAAGCGCTATAAATGGGGCGAAGGTTTAGGTTTAGTGGCTAGTTTGTGGCTGATTTTCGCGGCAGCTTTCCTTTAGAAGCAAGCGTGGAGAACCGGTCGCTGAGAGTTTCAACACACCCCCGAAGCAGGGCTTATGCCTGCATTCTGACCCTTCCCCCGAAGGGTCCGAGGATCGTGTCTAAAAACATTCCCCCTGCTTTATCAAGAAAAAAATTTAGATTTAGAACTTCATTTCACAGTTATATTGTCTTATTTATAATAACAGTTTGTATGTATTTGTAAATAAATATTTCTTTCTTTTCTTTCTCTTTAATCTACTTGTATTAATCTATTAATACTCCAACAAAAAATATTGGACGTTACCAAACAAATATTTGATGAAACCACTGTTTTCTAAACGCTTCTCGCTGTTTATATATCCGCGTTGATCCGCTTTTATCCGACGAAATCCGGCGCGATCCTGTGCGGATTTGGCAAGTGCATCGACGCTTTTTCCATTCCAATATCCCACAGTTGTCTGTATGTAGATTGTTTTCTAAACTCATTTGTGTTTCGGATTGTTTCGAATGGTTTATGGCTCAAAATTGTCTTTCGAGCTGTTCTAAAGGAGCGTTCTCGAATAAACCCTATGCTAATTAATATTGTTACAATTTGGGCCACCTGCATATCTGTAAACAAAGCACATTTATTACCCGTCGGTGTTTGAACTAATAACATTGAACATCTTTTATGTCTCTTCTTTTGTTTACTTTGTGTTTAAAATTTGTTATTGGAAAAACAGCCCGTTGTGTATTGTGTTCTCTATGTTAGTCTAAGCCAGGTGTGATTCTTAGAAAATTCAGTCCACGCGATCGAGCAGACATATTGTATTTGTACAATATAAAGCAATATCCCAACAGAAGGGTGGGTCGAGCGATAAGCACAAGCGAAGCAAGACGTGTGTACTAGATTCGGTAATCTATTTGGTGACGGACTTTGCGCGTGGTATTATATTTGAACCTGTGTTATACGTGTTTGTATAGTTCTAATAAATTCTATAGTAATTCTAACGGCATTTTAATTCCAGTCCTGCAACTCGTAACAATATCTTTACAGATAAATGAAATTGAAGTGTCTGTTTGTAATGTCCAAGTAACAGCTATTTACTAAATCGATATAAATACATGAACGAGTCCTTCATTCTGTCTAGAAAAGTCATACAAATGCGTGCGAAGCCGCGTGCAAAGGATAATAATGTTATAAACGAGACAGTGTCTTTAGATAGATGAATATTACATACTTTTCCTCACACAAAGACTACCAAATAGATTTTGATGAAAATGTACAGCAATTTAGCTTAGATACTCGTATATTGGAATAAAGCATATTAAAAATACAAATTTTTACTTACCGCATTAACATCTAAGTGATAAGATTTAAGTGTAAAGTACGATTAATTTTTATTTACTGAATAATGTTTATCAGTTGTTTAAAAACTTATCTCGGATATACTCCAAAACAGCTCAATTTTCAATGAAAGTTTTAGATATTAAAATTGCAATATTGTCTCAAATTTTCCATTTAGAGAGAGAGAGAGATAACTCTTTATTGCACACCAAAACATACAATTACAAAACAGACAATATTTACAATATTTTCTAGGCGATACAATAGGCGGCCTTATCGCTCAAAGCGATCTCTTCCAGGCAACCTAAATGAAAAACAAATTTGAATCAGGCGATGTAGGTGGTGCAGGGAAAAGGCAATGGACACATAAATACTCAAACTAATTTAACAAATAAATATACAAATATATACATACATATATACATAGTTATAAATATAATATACAATAATATACGTATTCAATAATATATTACAAAACACATATGTTATTATAATAAATGTATTAGCATGATTATATTGTGTTAATCAGTCATAGCTATTTATGGATAAATAGTGTTTTCTGAGTAAATTTCTAAATTTTGGTAAGGATTTGGCCTCTCTGACAGTAAGAGGCAGCATATTCCAAAGTTTGACAGCCTTATTTAGATATCTTTCAGGGTTAAAATAATATAAATAAAGAGCCCAAATCATACACGAACGAAGTGGCAACCACAGCTAGTTTTTTTAATAAAAAAAAACACTGACAGTTACACAAAAGACGATCACTTATTCGGTGCAAATGTCCGCAACAAATTGAGAACGACCGGCGGAATCCCTAGTGATTGATGCCGACGGGACTCACAACATTGTCCTGCGTAGCCTTTCCGTAGTAAAGCGTTTTTTGAACTTATTGTCTCATAAAGGCAAGTGTTGCATCTTTACCAATTGTTTTCCTTCCAATAACAGTAATTATTTATCAAAGACGTTTAAATCGTTGAGCCTTCAACTTGTTGATAATCTCATTACTCACAGACAGTTTACATACGCTTGGCCTTAGGAGAGACTTCGCTTCTCTCTGCGTTTTCTACCGACTGTATTACGGGGAGTGTCCCGAAGAACTGTGTAGAATGGTTCCTTCGTCCTCTTTCTACCATCGCACCGCTCGCCATCGCTTGAGACTTCACCTTCCACTTCCTTGAGCCCTTTCGCGCATGTACGCAACGGTTCTGTAGAACTTTTCTCTTGCGTACCGTGGGAATCTGGAATGAGCTTCCAGCCGAGGTTTTCCCACAGCACTACGATGTGAAGTTTTTCAAAAAGGGTGTCATAAAATTTCTTCAAAGCCGGCAGCGCGTTAATGACATCTCTGAAGTTGCAATGGTCCATAGGCGATGTTAACTGCTTTCCGTCAGGTGGGCCGTCAACCTGTTTGCTGTACTTCAGCTATAAAAAAACTGAGTTTTCTTATAGAGCTCAGAGCTAACTTTCATTGGACTCTATTTTTTTACATAAGCTATTGCACAGGCTGACGGTCCTCTCGATGCAGAGTGGTTACTACCACCTGTAGGAGTATGCAACATCAGACCGTTATTAACACCTTGATAGCCTCGGCCTTTAGAGCCTCTCAATTAACTTCCATATATATTATCACAAAAGTAAAACCACTGCACGAAATTGCATCCAAGTATAAGGTCAGAAATGAGAAGCGGCATATCAATCCATAAATCACGTTAATGTAGTATTTTTCTGATTTACACAACTCATGCACAGACCTTATCGTCCTCACACTCGACTGTCAGAATTACACTAAAAGTCGCTCGCATCAGCATTTTAGTAAACAGTTCTCATAATATAGTTTCTATCAGTGGAAGTGACACAGAACTGTTACTGCACACATCAGTATTTCATTAATTAAATTGTTTACACGGTTTGTGAGAATCACACAATATTATTATTATCAATTGCGTTTATTACAACAGTAACTTATTTATGAAGTGATTAATTGAATTAATTGATTTATCTATATTTAAAGCATTACTGAGTGAATAGTTCTTACACAAGTCATCGTCATTGTGGGGCAGATGAATGTGCCACCTATGCGGACTCCGTATCGTTGAGATTAAAGTTAAAGACGGTGTCTTACGTAATACTATAATGTCTATACTGGTACACCAATGGCCATTACGGAGTGCCCTCTCTAACTGACTTTTTACAATACTAAAAAATAAACGGAAAATTGGAAGAATACACATCACTCGATACAGTTACGTAAGTGTAGTACTTACACATAACTGTATGGGTGTGTGTGTGTCTCTACAATCATCATCATCCGAGCATTATTACATGTCGATTGCGTTTGTGTCATTCGTTCTGACACATAGATAAGCTTTCCTACTTTCTCTTCCCCTCTTCGCTCCGTCTTCAGCCTCCCTCGTCCTTAGACGCATGTCATCCTTCACAACATCAATTATTAATATACTACTACCGTAATACATGGCCGTACCAGCAGAAGCGAGTTTCTCTAGTATGTCACAGACATGAAGACTGCCGCGAATGCGACAGACAGTACCTAAAGCGGTCTTTGACTCCACACGTTCATCGGTGCATATCTCTGTGACACGCAGCTTTTGCTTGTATCGCTCAAGTACAGGACACGCTTCACTGCCATACAAAAGAACAGGCTAATGATGGTTTCCAAATCGTCTTCTCTCAAATTGTCATTTAATTTTTTTTGATAGTCACATAGTAGTAGATAGTAGTCACATCTAGTATACTTAGCTCTAAGTCGGTTTAATATGACCTCAGGTGCATCCAACCCTCGTCAGCGTCGAATGATAAGCCCGTCGCCTGGACGGCGCTTAATTTCCTCAGCAATTGTGACAACCACTGGCTCACGTCATCTCCACGGATTAAACTAGCATCGCGAACAGATTGCTTCGAGTTGAAAAGTATAATCAATACAAAAACTATTGAAGATATAATCCAATGGATGAACGGTCCACTCGGTGTTGCCTGAAATAAAGTAAATTAACTGTGTAAAAATACAATAATATTTTCGGGCCCAGCAGACGTGGACTTACACAAAAAAAGACCTGATTGCAGCGTCAATTACAAGATCCAATTGTGATGTAAACCACCCCGGGACCCATTTGAACACACACAAAAATATCAAAATAGGTCCAACCGCTTAGAAGGATTTGAGTGACAACACATGAAGAGAAGAATTATACAAATATATCAAGATATTGTTTTGAGTTGCGGGACTCGTATTAAAATGTCGTTAGAATTATTATAGAGTTTATTAGCCTGTACAAACACGTATAGCACAGGTACAAATATAGCCCAACACAACAAATCCAAACGCAAACCTTCTGCAAGGTCGTAATACAACAAAACGTGCAAAATCAGTCACTAATAGATAACCGAATGTACACACGTCTCACCTTGATCGTGGTTCTCGCTCAGCTCCTCTCTCCCTCAATCAGGCCATCGTTTTATATTGCACAAAAACAATGTGCCCGTATCGCAGTCGACGTAATCCGAAACACGTGACTAATGAGCCGGCCATAAATGACTGCAATAAAACAATGGGCTGTTTTCTAGAAACGTATGCCAATAAATAAGTAAACAAAAGAAGACGATCACAAAAGAATTACAGTTATTTCTAATGCCGACATGTAGTTTGTTTTTTTTTCAGATATGCAGGTGGATTTTGTTTATCTAGGGACCTGAGTTGTAACAATGTTATATAATTACTATAACTAGCGGTCGCCCGTGGTCGAAATTCGACCATAATACTTAATGTCAAATACATGTGTGTAATGTTTTTTTGTTGATTTAATGTATTTTTATGCATAATTAAAAAAAATGAATTAACCGCTTCTCCTCTATATAAATTATAAGTGTGCGAAATTTCATACTCTTCCGTCCGCGCAATTTTGGTAAAAAGTGGTACTAAGTTTTTGCTTCACGTATTAATGTATAATACATACATACATAACTTCACGCCAGGTCCTTTGCGGGGTAGGCACGAACAACAGAGCGCCACACAGGCCCATTCTTACACACCTCACTTGCTTCTTTGACATTCATAGCTCTTGTCATGCACGCTCGTCTGTTCTTAAGGCTCCTAACATCACCTTCTGCTAATACATGATCAATTTGATCATGGAAGGTGTGTCGTGGCCTTCCGCGACTTCTGCATCCATCCACTTTTACACAATAAAATCGACCACGTGCACCGGGGTTTCCGAGAAACAGTAATTTGCACACCTGGTTAATTATTCCAGCGAACGGCCAACAAAGTCGAAAACAATAACAATAGGCTATTGTCTAATTGCAAATTTTAAATACGAAGTAAACAAAAGAACTCCGAATGCGGGAGGGGTTTCCACCAGGTGCGCGTTTCTTTCTCGGTATGTAATAATATATTAATTAAATACATTTCTTTACATGTAATTACATATATTATTTGCAATGCGAAGTTCAAAGACCGCATAACCTAAACATATGTCAGAAAAAGCAATATCAAACATTTTACTGCTTAAAATGGAACTTTATCAAAGTGAGAAAAATCATTTTGAATCGTCCACTGAATAAGCCTTTAGAAAGTAGATACGTCTAGACGTAGTAAATTTGTTGTTAGATTAAATTTGAGTGCACCCAACGTGGCACGACTAAAGATGTAATTTGCTTAACAACCGCGCGTGATTTTGTGAAAGAAAACAACATAAAATTTGGAAAATGTTTTCTTGTTAAATCGATTTAAGTCTTAATCTCATTCACTGAAAACTCGCTAAACGTCCGACAATTTACGTTGGCGATTCAAGCTTATGTTTGCGTGAAGTTATGTATGTATAATACATACATACATAACTTCACGCCAGGTCCTTTGCGGGGTAGGCACGAACAACAGAGCGCCACACAGGCCCATTCTTACACACCTCACTTGCTTCTTTGACATTCATAGCTCTTGTCATGCACGCTCGTCTGTTCTTAAGGCTCCTAACATCACCTTCTGCTAATACATGATCAATTTGATCATGGAAGGTGTGTCGTGGCCTTCCGCGACTTCTGCATCCATCCACTTTTGCATTGTATATCTGTTTAGTCATTCTTTCATCATACATTCTTTCCACATGCCCGAACCACCGGAGCATTCCTTTCCTTACCTTCACCCCGACACTCTCTTTCAGACCAACTCTCTTTCTTACTTCGGTATTGCGAACGCGGTCCGCGAGCGTCACTCCGCAGATTTTGCGCAGTGCTCGCATCTCGACCGCGTTTACTCTACTTTCGTGCTCTCTATTCCATACCCAACTCTCGCTTCCATACGTGAGCGTAGGTACCAGAACCGCGTTGTGTGTGGTAAGCTGGGCCTTCTGGCTGAGGTTCTTAGCGCCTAGAAGTTTACCTAACGCTCCATTCACACTATTCCCCATATTTACTCTTCTTTCTATGTCAGCGGTGTACCTTCCATCCCTGCTAAAAGCACATCCAATTATACAAACTCATTCACTTGTTCCAGCATAACATCATCGACCATTGCATTCGTTCTGGTTTCTTCTCTTTCAAACACCATAACCTTTGTTTTCTTCGCATTCAAATGTAAGCCTCTCGCCTGACAGTCATCTTTCATCGTTGTGACTAGTGTTTGCAGTAATGTATAATAAATAATATTATATTAATAAATAGATATAAAGGTGAATGTAAAATATTTTATGTTATGTATTGGCCTATATTTTTTAGATAATAAATTAAAGCATTTGAGTGACTATAGAACGAGTGAATACGCATATATTTCACTTGGGACCAGCTTGAGTCACTTGTCCGTGACAGCCGAACGTGTTATACGTGCCCTACAGTGATTTGTTTTTCATCCAAAGGCTAACCTCAAAAAACATCGTATTTATTCTCTTTCGTATGATGCAAGATTGTTCACTTTAGAGATGTCTTCTTCTAAGTCGTTTCTACTGAAAATACTGATTTTGATGACAGTGAATAATCGATAATACCGTTTCGTAATATCGAAGTAAGAAAGAGAGTTGGTCTAAAAGAGAGTGTCGGGTAAGGAAAGGAATGCTCCGGTGGTTCGGGCATGTGGAAATAATGTATGATGAAAGAATGACTAAACAGATATACAATGCAAAAGTGGATGGATGCAGAAGTCGCGGAAAACTACTACACACCTTCCATTATCAAATTGATCGCGTATTAGCAGAAGGTGATGTCAGGAGCCTTAAGAACAGACGAGCGTGCATGACAAGAGCTACGAATGTCGAAGAAGCAAGTAAGGTGTGTAAGAATAAGCCTGTAGGGCGCTCTGTTTTTCGTGCCTACCCCGCAAGGGACCTGGCGTGAAGTTATGTATGTATGTATGAATAATCGATCTACTCTACTGCGCGCGGTTTTAAGCATAGTGTAGGTCCGAATTCGCGGTCGCTTTTGGAGAATCGCTTAGAGTGAAATTGACGATGTTTTATAATAATAAACACATATTGCATATGCCCAAATTAAGCAAGTTACGCTTGTGTTATGGGTAATAGACAACGGACTTACTTCTCTGGGTACGTATCGTAGCGCAAATTGTGGGCAGTGGATAGGCAAAGGCATTTAAACGTTCCTTAAGGTACTGGGGATTATATTCGTGCAGGAACGGAGAAAGGATACAATTTCCTGCGGCCGGGCGGCCTGTCGTTAGTGGCGACAAAACAACCCACAGCCAGGTGGTAGGGCATTTTTCCAACTATCCAGGCTACCACCCCTGGTCTAAAGTATGTCGCCATAACAACCTTGAGTTGTGTTCCAGCATTAGTGACCAGGTTCCAGTTTCCCTCAAGAGAGCAGCAGCGCATTTGTAGCACCTTTGGTGTTGTTAATGTCCATAGGCGATGGTAACCGCTTTGCATCTAGTGGGCCGTCTGCCTGTCTGCTGAACTCCTGCAATAAAAAAAAAATGGAGTAAATTTTGATAGTACATAATAAAGATTTATAAAAAATAGAATTTACAAGAAAACATAAGCTTGAATCGCCAACGTAAATTGTCGGACGTTTAGCGAGTTTTCAGTGAATGAGATTAAGACTTAAATCGATTTAACAAGAAAACATTTTCCAAATTTTATGTTGTTTTCTTTCACAAAATCACGCGCGGTTGTTAAGCAAATTACATCTTTAGTCGTGCCACGTTGGGTGCACTCAAATTTAATCTAACAACAAATTTACTACGTCTAGACGTATCTACTTTCTAAAGGCTTATTCAGTGGACGATTCAAAATGATTTTTCTCACTTTGATAAAGTTTCATTTTAAGCAGTAAAATGTTTGATATTGCTTTTTCTGACATATGTTTAGGTTATGCGGTCTTTGAACTTCGCATTGCAAATAATATATGTAATTACATGTAAAGAAATGTATTAAATTAATATATTATTACATACCGAGAAAGAAACGCGCGCCTGGTGGAAACCCCTCCCGCATTCGGAGTTCTTTTGTTTACTTCGTATTTAAAATTTGCAATTAAACAATAGTCTATTGTTATTGTTTTCGACTTTGTTGGCCGTTCGCTGGAATAATTAACCAGGTGTGCAAATTACGGTTTCTCGGAAAACCCAGTGCACGCGGTCGATTTTTTTGTACTTGTCAAACTAATTCTTGTTGTTATTGTATTGCGTCGAAGCTTGCAAGGTATGGATAGGTGCATTATAAAGCACTGGCCCAAGGTGGAGAGGGGCAGTCAAGCGAGAATTACGATACGAACAAGACGTAGATTCGATGAGCGATACAGTGACGGATTTTGCGCGTGTTGTTGAATCGTGGAGTTTATACTAATAATGTCTAGTTATATTTATACCTGTTGTACGTGTTTATATACTTCTAATAAATTCTATAGTAATTCCAACGGCATTTTAATTCGAGTCCTGCGTAACTCGTAACAATATCCTAAGGCTCTAAGAGTTTATCAAAGACATCGCCGAGCAAAAGGCTCGAGTCTATTTTGCTCAAAGGTTCTGTTGCTAATGCTATACAACGTGGCAACATGACAGTGGTTTGGGACCAATATTTTATCTAGAATTAAGCCACCTTTTTTATTTAGTTCTAATATTTAATTTTAAGTTTATTATATTGTAGTTTAATTTGTGTTAGGTCTGTGTGTGTTTTAGTGTGAGGCCCGAGCCCAGCACTAGGACGTTTATAGTCTGTTAGTACTTATTATACATATGTATATTACTGTTACGAGCTACATGAGCTACACAGGATTCGAATTAAAATGCCGTTGGAATTACTATAGAGTTTATTAGAACTGTACAAACACGTATAACATAGGTACAAATATAACTAGACACTCAATAAACTGCACGATTGGATAACACGCGCAAAGTACGTCACTATATGGCTCTTCGAATGTACTACACGTCTTGCTAGTAACGTTACTGCGTTTCACTGTCCCACCCCTCCGTTCGGGGATTGCTTTATACTAAACTGTATAGTTCCGACAAAGGACCGCGTGCACTGAATTAATCTGCACATGTGGCAAGCTCGACGCAATGCAATAACAACAAAGATTAGTTCGACACTAATGACGGTCATAAAACAAGTACGATAACAATAAGTTGTTTTTCTTAATTGCAATTTTTAAACAAGAAGTAAACAAAAGAACTCCAAATGCAGGAAAGGTAATAAACTAGGTTTTACGACAGCCAGGCGTGCGCATTTCTTTGTGGGTTTGTAACATTACATTCAAACGTAGCCAACCTTTTTGAATCACCCATACATCATTATCCGTGCAGGAACGGAGAAAGAATACAATTTCCTGCGGCCCGGCGGCCTGTCGTAAGAGGCGACAAAACAACCCACAGCCAGGTGGTAGGGCATTTGTCCGACTGGATGGCTACCACCCCTGGTCTAGAGTATGTCGCCATAACAACCTTGTGTTGTGTTCCGGCATTAGTGACCAGGTTCCAGGCTCCCTAAAGAGAGCAGCAGCGCATTCGTAGCACCCTTGGTGTTGCAAATGTCCATAGGCGATGGTAACCGCTGTCCATCAAGTGGGCCGTCAGCCTGTCTGCTGATCTCCTGCAATAAAAAAAAAAAAAAAAAAAAAAAAAAAAAAGCACTGTTGCCAAGTTAGCGCTTATGATACTAAATCTAACATTTTTCGACTCATTTAGAACCCTTGGCTCTCTTATAAAGAGTATAGCTTATCGATATTAGCTCTTCAGGATGATGATAAATTACAATCTGGCATAACAGCTCGTATATTAAACAACCTAATTTTTCTCAACACAAAGTGGCGTCACTTTATTAAATTCGCCGGCGATAAGTTTCACCCCCTTAGGGCTAAGTAACAATAAACAGGGGTGAGTTAATGACCTATAAAGGCACACTGATTCCTCGGGGCTAATGTGTTTTTAATGGCCCTCACTTGCCTATTGAAATGTCATATAATATGGCCTACAGAATTTACGGCTGTGAACGAATAACGCCCAATATTAATATTTTTGCCACGAATTTATGTTAGGATACAGCCCCCTTTGAGCGGGGTGAACATACGGAGGCATTTAAAATATCACTTGCTGTTTATCCTTGGCTTATTTTATTATTTACTAGCTGACTCGTAACCACTTCGATGAGCGTCATTAGCAAAAATAAAACGTGTGCGTCTCGGCACGTGATAACGTGCGTGAGAGAAAGGGAAGCCAGACAGACTGGCGCCGTAACGCGTTACGTAACGAAGCGGTTTACCTTCTCATAAGAAGTTAACACTTTAATAAATTGTGCGTCCCGGTACGCCCGATAGAAGTAATAACTTAACTAATCTAAGTTAAACTATTTATTATTAAAATTGTTTAACTTAAGAAAAGGTTTGGTTATTACTTAAATTTTATGTATATAGTGTGTGGGTTAGAGTGAGAGAGGAGGAGCCTGGCTACCGCTGCCGTATGCGTGAGAGTAAGAGAAGCCAAACAGACTCGCGCCGTAACGAGTTACGTAACTAAACGGTTTACCATCCCATAAGAAGTTATCATTTCAATACACACACATGCACGCACAGACACACATACGTAAAACAAGGTTTAATCAAGTTTTGTGACCTTTAATAATTAACATACGCGGAAAGCACTCGCAGTGCCTCGCAAGAGGATGTACGCAACTTCTGCGTAGAATGTTATTGCTGTTACGTATTTGACAGGCGTTCCCGAGCCAACTTCGCTGTGGTCTTAAAAAGTATATTCCTCCTTCCTAACTGAAAATAGGCTATGTCCCTCACGAATAATATAGCATTTTAATGATGAAATAATTTTCAAAATGGGTTTAGTAGTTTCTCAGTCAAATTGTATTCTTTCTACGTTCCTGGGTATTATTCAGAGCTAATTTGTATATTATATATATTATACCCATTTTTTTATACTTATAGTTTATAAAGAGAAGAGACGAATGATAATATATTTTTTTAAATTATGCTAAAAAAGACATTACACACACTACCATGTATTTGACACACACCCGCATATATACTCTTATGTTTATGGTTGCCTTGGCGAAATCTGTGATTATAGAAGTATAGTTTTTGACTTTAATTATAATGGTCGTATTTCGACCAAATACGACCACTAGTTCTAATAATTAGGAGCAAGTAATTCAAGAAATTACTACCTACATCACCATCCGAGCGTTAAATCCCGGTTGCGTTCGGAGCAATCACTTCGACGCCTAGGCTCCCCTTTCCTACATTTTCTTCTTCACTTAGCGTGATCTTCGGCATTCCTTGTATTGAGATAATTGGTACGTATGTCGTCACTCACAACGTCAAGCAAACATTTCTTGGGCCTACCTCTCCGACCGGGACCTGGAGCAGGCGGCATGGCTAGACATTTGTTCCCCACATAACTAGCCGGTTTCCATAAAACGTGGCCGTACCAGCGTAAGCGACTCTCCTGCAGTTTGTCTGCTATGTCGCGGACGTGAAGGCTGCCGCGGATGCGGGAGTTCCTGACGTGATCCTTTCGCGTGACTCCACACATCCACCGAAGCATATTCATTTCCGTGACACGCAGCTCCTGCTTGTGTCGCTCAAGTACAGGCCACGCTTCACTGCCATATAAAAAGACAGGTCTAATAATGGATTTGTAGACCTGTCCTTTTAACTTAACGGGCATTTTGGGGTCGCAAATGACACCTGTCACCTCACGCCACTTGGTCCAAGCTGCTGATATTCGGGCATTGACGTCATGGTCGATGTCACCAGACGCGCTGAGTACAGTATCCCAGGTACTTAAACTGGTCCGTGCGCTCGGCCGTGTCTTCGCCTATGCGCATGAACGTGGGATCCGTAACGTTGCAAGTCAAGTACTCCGTCTTCGCCTCACTTGGTTTTAGACCGCCGTTCTCAAGCTACTCCTTCCACGCATTCACACGTCGCACCAGGCGCGCCCTATCCGCATCTGCCAGCGCGATGACGTCCTCGTACATAAGTAACCATGGTGGTTGATCATGTCGGTCTCTCATGTTGTTGGACACTTCGTCTAATATCACGCTGAACAGAAACGAACTGAGGACAGATCCCTGGTGCACTCCGACGGTTATAGGGAATGATGTAGTGTTTCCAAGAGATTACTACCTACAAACAAACTAATTCACTAACTTTACCTCTTTATAATATTAGTATAGATTTGTGTCTGTGTGTGTATGTATAAAACATAAAAATATATTGTAAAAGCATTAATTTTTTAGCTATTTTTAATATCCGCCAAAATGTAGTTTTAATTTACATTTTACCATACTTTTCAACTTATTAAATAACTTTATAAACGTTTGAAGAGTGAACTATGATATTATTATTGTGATGTAAGGTTCTTGAATAAATATAACCTTGATCTTAAACTGGCTTTTTATTTTCACTTTTGTAAGTATCTTTTTGTCGTACAAAATGGTCTCTGCTTAACTCTATTCAAAAACGGTGTCTACTTTCATTTTTGAATTCCCACCAATGAGAGCGACTTTTATACTCGTCTCTCATTGGTTGGTCAAATCTTTACGTCCTGGCTAACAGAGGCATATAGGCATTGAGTAACAAAATAGAATATGATGTAGCTGATAAATTAAAGTATTAAATGAATAAGGAAATTGAAATAGATATTTATATGTAATTTGTTTTATGATTAGAAATTATTATTTACAAAACATACCGTAGATTAAAATAAAGTTTTTGCTATGTATTTTATACGCTAGCACTTGTCAAACGTCAAAAGTCAAATGCCAAAAGGCTGACCTTGAACTTGACCGGCTTTTGTTTACGAATGAGAATTAGGTTAAAATACAAGTTTTATTTATTACAAATGCTTCCAATAGAAATAAATTGAAATACTATAAATGTAAGCAAATAATTGAGTTGAAAGCCTGAGCTTGTGGTAACCAGGATCGTGGTACATTTCGAGCAAATATAATATAAAATTAGCTACGATTAAACGTGGTAAGTGCATCCACTACACTATTCCCCCCCTGAGACTAATGCTGCAAGCTAAGGTCGATAGTGATCCGTAAACTTTACTCTTCTTCCAGATCTGGTTCGTTTTTCTACGCTCGGTTGCGTCCAAGAATCGGGCAAGGTTGTGCTAGCATCCTGTGTGTCATTCGACGGCGTGCTGATGTCATCCTTGGTCATATAGGCTGGTTTCACTCTGTCAATGGAGACTGTGGTTTCTTTGCCTTTGACCTGGATTTTGAAGATCTTCTTGCCGCGCTCCAAGACTTTATATGGCCCAGTATATGGTGGATCGAGTGGGTGTCTCACACCGTCATGGCGGAGGAATACAAAATTGCAAGTAGCCAAGGTGTTTGGGATATAAAAGATCTTCTCCCCATGACGACTGGTTGGTGTTGGAGCCAGTCTCGCCATATGTCGCCGTAGGCGTAGGGTGAAGTTGGAGTAATCCATTGATTGACAGGCAGATGGGTTGAAAAATTCACCAGGTAGACGAAGCGGTTCTCCATATACAAGCTCTGCTGCCGAAGACTTTATGTCCTCCTTCCAAGCGCTGCGTATGCCCAGGAGCACTAGAGGAAGGGCTTCACTCCAGTTGGTGTCAGTATGACACCTGATAGCCGCTTTTAGCTGACGGTGTAGGCGTTCAACTATACCGTTGCAAGTGGGGTGATATGCAGTCGTCGGACGGTGCTGACTGCCGAGCATGGCAGCCAAGGAGTGGAAAAGGCTACTCTCAAACTGTTTGCCTCTGTCTGTAGTGATGCGCTGCGGACAACCAAAGCGAGATACCCAGCCTGCTATGAAGCTGCGGGCACATGTCTCAGCTGAAATATCTGATAAAGGATATGCCTCAGGCCAACGTGTAAACCTGTCGATGACTGTAAGGCAGTATCTGTAATCAGATGAAACAGGTAATGGTCCTACTATGTCCATGTGGACATGTGCGAAGCGTTCAGTCGGAACCGGGAAAGAGGGTATTGGTGAAACAGTGTGCCTGGAAATTTTATTTTTCTGACATTCAATACATTCTCTAGTCCAGTTTCTACAGTCTTTCTTTATCCCATGCCATACAAAGCGCTGAGTGATTAACTTGACAGTTGCCCTCGACCCTGGGTGGCTCAAGTTGTGAAGTGTGTTAAACACATGTCTTCTAAATGGTGCTGTAATATAAGGCCGAGGGTTTGGCATGGATACATCACAAAATAGTGTGTTCTGTGTGCCTTCCACTTTCACTCTTCTTAATTTGAGGCTGGAAGAGCCAAGGAGCTCTTGCAGTTCAGAATCTTCACTCTGGGAATGTGCAAGTGCATTAAAATCAATATTCTCTGTTAATAGTTCCACTCGTGACAGACAATCAGCCACTATGTTGTCTTTTCCGCGTACATAACGGACATCTGTTGTAAACTGGCCGATGAAGTCCAAATATCTAAATTGTCTGGGTGAACACTTATCTTTATTTTGTTGGAAAGCATATGATAAGGGTTTGTGGTCTGTGAATATTGTGAAGTGTTTACCTTCGACCATGTGCCTGAAGTAGCGGATAGCTTTGTAGATGGAGAGCAATTCCCGATCATAAGGACTGTATTTCCTTTGCGCTGCGGACAATCGGCGGGAAAAGAAGGCTAATGGCCTCCAGGTGTTGCCTGAAGTCTTCTGTTGAAGTACTGCCCCCATCGCTGAGTCTGAAGCATCGGTGTGAATGGCTAATTCAGCTTCTGGGTTCGGATGTGCTAGCAGAGCTGCCCTCGATAAGCTAGTTTTACAGAGGTTGAAGGCTGTTATCATCTCAGATGTCATTAGCAGGTCTTTAGACCCTTTACGTTTCGGACCTGACAGTGCAGCATTTAGGGGTTCCTGTATTTTAGCTGCGTTAGGTATGAAACGGCGGTAGAAATTGAACATACCTAAGAACCGACGCATGCCCTTGACAGTTTTGGGTGGTGGGTACTCTTTAATTGCATGCACCTTCTCCTGTAGGGGACGTACACCTTCTGCCGAAACTTCATGCCCCAAGAAGTTAATTTTCGACTGGCCAAACTCGCACTTCGCTGAATTAATTAGTATGCCATATTTAGACAGCCTCTGGAACAATTTATTTAAGTGGTCAACATGCTGGTCTTCAGATTGTGAAAAACAAAGGATGTCGTCGAGGTAGCCGTAGCAAAATGGCAGGCCTCTGAGCACTTCGTCCATGAACCTTTGAAAGGTTTGTGCAGCATTCCTGAGCCCAAAGGTCATGTATGGGAATTCGAATAACCCAAATGGGGTTGTAATCGCTGTCTTCTGTATGTCGTCTGGGTGTACAGGGATTTGGTTGTATGCCTTAACCAAGTCTACCTTACTATATATCCTACTGCCGGCCAGTTGATGGGCAAAATCCTGTATATGTCGGATTGGGTAACGGTCGGGTATAGTCCTGGCATTCAGTGCTCGGTAATCACCACAAGGACGCCAACCATTATCCTTCTTTGGAGCAAGATGGAGGGGAGATGCCCAAGGGCTTTCTGATGGGCGTGCTGTACCGTCTGCCAGCATTGCTTCGAACTCCTTTTTTGCAATTTGGAGCCTATCTGGTGGTAGACGGCGTGGGCGACCAGATATAGGTGGACCTGGAGTAGTGCGGATGTGGTGTACCGTGTTATGGTTACTATGCCTTTTTGTACCTGCAGGTCTAGTTATGTCTGGGTACTCACGCAACAGCTTATGGTACACTGAACCTCCACCTACTGCCTTAATGGAAGCAATGGCCGAAGTCTTCGCGGCAGATGTCGCTATTGTGGAAAGCTGAGTAAGACCATCAATAAGTCGATAATTCTTAAGATCTATTAATAAATTATAAAAACTTAAGAAATCTGCTCCGATTATTGGCTTACTGACATCGGCAACGACGAACTTCCATGTATAAGCACGTCGCAGGCCTAGATTGAGTTTCAGCTCCATCCAACCATAGGTGTGTATTATACTCCCGTTGGCTGCGAAGAGCTGGTACTCTGTCCTGCTGCGTTGCTGCTTGATGGCAGATCGAGGGAACACGCAAACGTCAGAGCCTGTATCCACAAGGAATTGCAATTTAGTGTTGTGATCTGTCACGAAGAGGCGGCGGGGGCTTGTAAGGCAGTCGTTAGCCGCTAATTTCGGCTGCCGTAGGCGTTTCCCGAGTAAGTACAGGGAGATTGGCATCTGCGAGCTTTACTCCCAAAACGATTGTGGAAATAGCAATAATTCTTATTGAACCAATCTGATGACCGTCTACGTGCAGTCGGCTTTCGCTGATATCTCTCAGATGAGCGAGATCGAGACCTTGAGCGTACCTGACTCTGGAGGGAAGCTACCTGTCGCGACAGCTCTGCCATTTGTCGGGTGAGCTCGCTTATTTCGTTGCTGGAACTAGTGCTAGCCACCATAGGTGAGGGTGGGGCTATTTCGTGGACCCTGTCTGCTAAATCTGCAACAGATTCGAGTGATAAGTTTGGTTGTGATGCTATCGCAGTCTGAATGTTTACCGGGAGGCGGCTTGACCATAGTGTGGCCATGAATGACTCGGGTAGACTCTGTCCTGCCAACGCTTGTAAGTGGCGAAGAAACTGGGACGGTTTACGGTCACCCAATTCCTCAAGCATAAGGAGTTGTTGCACTCTCTTCCCTTGTGAGGCGGAGAGACGCTTAACAAGTTCGGTTTTTAATTTCCCAAACTTGTTCTCTGCTGGAGGGGATGTAATAATATCCTTAATTTCTGCTGCATACCTGTGCTCGAGCTGAGATATAACATGGTAAAATTTGGTAGCATCCGCCGTTATACCGGATAATACAAATTGTGCCTCCACTTGGGCGAACCATAAAGCTGGCTCTTCTGGCCAAAAAGGTGGCAATCTTACCCCAATCCTGCACACTGTTTCATCTGCTTCTGCGGACGTTCTTGGGGCGCGCGTAGTTGCAACTTTACCATCCATTGTATTTGTTTGCCTAGCTCTTTAAGTCGGTGGTCACCAATGAAGAGTGAACTATGATATTATTATTGTGATGTAAGGTTCTTGAATAAATATAACCTTGATCTTAAACTGGCTTTTTATTTTCACTTTTGTAAGTATCTTTTTGTCGTACAAAATGGTCTCTGCTTAACTCTATTCAAAAACGGTGTCTACTTTCATTTTTGAATTCCCACCAATGAGAGCGACTTTTATACTCGTCTCTCATTGGTTGGTCAAATCTTTACGTCCTGGCTAACAGAGGCATATAGGCATTGAGTAACAAAATAGAATATGATGTAGCTGATAAATTAAAGTATTAAATGAATAAGGAAATTGAAATAGATATTTATATGTAATTTGTTTTATGATTAGAAATTATTATTTACAAAACATACCGTAGATTAAAATAAAGTTTTTGCTATGTATTTTATACGCTAGCACTTGTCAAACGTCAAAAGTCAAATGCCAAAAGGCTGACCTTGAACTTGACCGGCTTTTGTTTACGAATGAGAATTAGGTTAAAATACAAGTTTTATTTATTACAAATGCTTCCAATAGAAATAAATTGAAATACTATAAATGTAAGCAAATAATTGAGTTGAAAGCCTGAGCTTGTGGTAACCAGGATCGTGGTACATTTCGAGCAAATATAATATAAAATTAGCTACGATTAAACGTGGTAAGTGCATCCACTACACGTTGAATCTTAGTTAAATTAAGACCAAAACCAGGTGCCCGAAAAACTGTCGGTTATAAACATTCATATACGATGTGATACGGCATTACGAAACAACTAAAACATTTATATCAGAGATGTAGGTCGTAATGTAAATTCACCGAGACGATAAATCAAAACTCGGAAACGTTCCCTTAACAAGGCGTCCACTGAATACCCGCCGTGAATTACGCGGTTAGTGATAAATCTTTGAGTTTGTTCCGCCCGAAGAGCGACATTTTTTGAAAGGGAAAAGAGATTTTCCCGGGATATTTAGCTTTGTCACTTATCATCGCACTTAGAGTTAGTAGTTAACTTTCAATATCCAAAACAAAAAAAAAGTGTCGTAGTGTTTGTAGGAAACCTACATAAGCACTGGTGGCATGGAAGCCTAAATATTTTATAATAAAACAAACTGCCTAATAATTTTAGCCAGTTGCTATTGAACTGTTAATGTAAAATATCTATTATCTGCTATTCATTTAATACAAACTATAGTTGAGTGAGTGTAGTTTCAATTTTGTATATGTACGCGCATACACCAGCTAAATATTAATACAGTTTGTTAAAATATACGTTTTAAACATGGTCCTTCAAGTCAGATATTAACCAGCGACCTATAGATAGTGAGTATTATTTAATACTGAACAACGGTTTTTTTTAGTCATGGTAACCCCATCTCTTGTTGCTCATACCCTATCTCATGCTTCAGTTCATATTCTTGATGACTGCATATTTCCGTCTCTTTTGTATACTGGTTGGTGTATATCTCTGTCTCCCAAAACTATGATTTACTTCACGAAGATGCGGCTAGTATGTCGTCGGTTTTAAACAAACAGACATGTAAGAAATAATGGATTTTTGGCAAATGCAGTCAGTTGGTGAACTTATATTTAAAATTGCTGAACCAGCTAAATCAATCACTTTCACCAAATTCAGAATGGCTGAATTTGGTGAAAGTTATTGATTCAGCCGGTTTCAAGATATCTGTAAGATATATACTTCTGAAGCCAAAGGTGGACATAGTCTTTGGCCATGAGTTTTGAGTGAGCCTATCTACTTTCTCTATATAATATATTTCATCCGTGGTGGAACAGAAAAAGGATACAATCTCCTGCGGCTGGGCGGCCTGTCGTAAGAGGCGATAAAACAACCCACAACCAGAGGGTAGGCTATTTGCCCTTCTGGTTGGCTATCACCTCTGGTCTAGAGTATGCCGCCATAACAACCTTGAGTTGTGTTCCGGCATTAGTGGCTAGTTCAGTCTCCCTTTAGAGAGCGGTAGCACATTAGTTGCACCTTTGGTGTTACAAATGAGGATGACGATCGAAATTGAGGAGTAAACCTGTTAATGCAGGTTTACATAACACCAGAAGAGGACGATAGGCCACCTGCCAGGGCCTCCCGGAGTAATACGGTCATACACCCGTAACCCCGGCATTAAGGGCGAAAAAAGAAACACCGAGGGGTATCCGTCTAAGACGATAAAGGATTTCTCCCTCGTTTAAAAAAAGATTTCCAAAACACTATTTTTACGATTTACTCTCCGGCTGAAATAGTTGACTGAAACCGGTTATAACTGATTAAAAATGCTTATTTTAAACCGGTTCACAGCCTTGGTCTTCTCTATTATTAATTTAAAAACCAAAAAGTTTTACAAACATTATTTTTAGGTTTACACCTCGGACGAAACAGTTGACTGAAACCGGTTATAAACAATTAAAAATGCTTATTTTAAACCAGTTTCCAGCCTTGGTCTTCTCTATTATTAATTTAAAAACCAAAAAGTTTTACATAACATTATTTTTTAGGTCTACACCTCGGACGAAACAGTTGACTGAAACCGGTTATAAACCATTAAAACCAAAAACCGGTTCACAGCCTTGGTCTTCTCTATTATTAATTTAGAAACCAAAAAGTTAAGTCTTTCACAAAATGTCTTTTAAAACAAACAGCTTTACGCTACTCGTTATAAAGGGTTTCCCTACAATTTTACAATACTTTGTCCATAAATAAAAAATAATAGAAGAGAATAAAATGATGTCAGCAATATTTATTCACGCATCAAAGAAAATCGTGAGCGAATATTATTTTAAGAATTCCCTTTTCTCCCAATTCAGAAAAACAGATTTCATTCACAGATAATGTTATTTTCGAAAAATCGAATCGTGCTAAAGACATAACTCAATGGAAATGAATTTGACAGGAGTATTCAATATTTGTATTACATTTATCCCGGTTTCTTATATTGTACCAATATTGTATTATTTTTTTTATTTAGTGGTCATATTGAAATCTTTTCACTATCCTAACTAAATGTTGTCACTGATAACAACTATAGGTGGCAGTTGCTTCTTCCAAATAAAACTCTATAAGGACTGTAGTTACGCGCTGGTTTTTTTGTAGTCTCGTCGCGTTGCCAAAAATGGCAGACTGGATCACGCAATAAATATAACCCTCTATTGACAGAGGATAGGATGCTAGAGAAGACTCATTGATTATTTGTCTTGATGCCATAACGGAAGCTAGGAAGCACAGCACTTTGATTTTTATAGTTTGTTAATAATTTACACAGCACTTTTCTAAGGGTAGCAAGAGGGTATCACACGCGCACGATATTGTTCCGCTGTAACAGATCGACGACTGGGAAGTCCGATAGGTGGCGCGGCATTCTTAATTGGCGAATTATGGGATAAGGAGAGGATTGTTAGGAGCTGTAAGGGTGTGAAGGAAAGGCACCCAATTTCTTAAATTATGACCAATACAGACTGTATGACTTATTATTGACGCTCTTTACAATTAAATGATAATTATACAGACGAGTTACAGAGATGAATGGCAGAGAATAGAGTAGTGCGTATTGGTGACATATGTATATGAGCAATTGAAAAGTTTTTGGCCTCCAAAGCCTCTTCCCCGTTGCGTCGGACGCCTAGCAGCTAACTGTGCGAGCTATGGGCGTCGGCGGTATGTGGGGCGCGGAGAATAGGTGTGCTCCGGCGGGCGGGTTAGGGGGGTGCTCTTTGTTGTAATGTTGTTAGCAACAACAACATTAAATAAAAGTAACTTACAAATTAACTATAAATTATTAATATACAAACCAAATTAAAATCGTAGTCTTAAAAAAAATATATTTACAAATTAAAATAAAGCTACTACATACAACTAAAAAGCCCTTAACTTTATACACTGAAATAAAACCTATAAACTACACTACATGTGTTTATATCCGTATTATTGTAAATATATTTGCATTAGAACAATGGGCGGTCTTTTTACTCACAGCGATATTATCCAGGCAACCTAGTGTCTAAGGGGATTTTCAAGAACATTATGCAATTTTAGGCGGGATACTAAGGCCACGTTCCATTAGAGACTTACAACGACCACTTTCAGCACTACGATTTTTTCATTCCCCTTTCTTGCCGGCGTTATAATCGTATAGCCAAGTGGAACGGTTATTAGACCTACCTCTTGATTTGGGTCGTTGATAGCGTTGTATGATCGAAAATGCACAAACTTGGCTTTTTTATGTTTTCAGGTTATGTGCAGTGAGTTCCAAAGCCTTACAGCTTCCGCAGTAAACGATTTGTCATAAAACTCTGTATTATGTATAGGCATTCCTAGTCGGTAATACAAAGATGGTCTCAGGATCCTCGAATGATCGTCTTGAAAAAAAAATGAACATAATTATTTTACAAGTAAAAAGTATACAAAAACATGACTACTAGTGCCGGAACACTATAAGGTTACTATAGTTTCTATATGGTAAATAACCCTACCGCCTGGCACCAGAGTGTTGTGGTTTCAAAAACCACAAACACAATAGGGACGAGTTAAACAATTCCTATTTTCATTATATTCCGTTGTCTGGTTTGTCCAATTTGGGATATTGACAGATAAAATTGAACGAATTCTATTCAATCTTACAAAAATATTCCGACGCGACTCCGACGGGTCCCAAAATAAACGAATTGTTGTCCCCAAATACCTGTCTCGTGACAAAATACTGCGACACACTGTTGGAAAATCGATCAAACTTTTAATATGTTCGTAGGTAACTTTTAAATTCATTCATTGTAGGGTAGGAAATAAACCTCCGCCTCTGTGGTTGAGCGGGATAAGTCTTCGACCATATAATGTCTAATATAAAATATTGTTACGAGCTACAGGACTTGAATAAAAATGCCGTTGGAATTACTATAAAATTTATTAGAACTATACAAACACCTATAAAACAGGTACAATATAACTGAATACAACCAGTACCAACTGCACGATTCCGTCACTATATCGCTTATCGAATATACTCGTCTTTCTTTGATCGTGGTTCTCGCTAGACTGCTTCACCCCTCCGTTCTGGCATCGTTTTATAGTAAACTGTCCAATACAACAATCGACTGCGTGAACTGGGTTTTTTCCAAAACTTAATCTGCACACCTGGTTAATTATTCCTGAGAACGGCCATAAACGAAAACAATAACAATAGGTTTTTGTCTGATTGCAAATTTTAAACACAAAGTAAACAAAACATGTCCAAATGCGGGAAGGGTAATAAACCAGGTGCGCATTTCTTTGCCGGTTTGTAACACAATATTATATAAAATTTACAAACAATATTGTAATAAATTTTTATCATCGATAACCTGTTTAATTAAAATGATTTGCCAATGACTTCAATCCGCTGTGGGTTGTCCCAATTTTTTAAGTTTCATATACTGTTAAATTATTGGAAGGATGGCAAGGTATTTTAAAAATGTTTGTCCTATGTGTAGTCAGTGTATGCATTGTATTGTTACAAGTTGCAGGACTCCAATTAAAATGTCGTTGTAACTACTATACAATTTATTAGAACTATACAAACACGTATAACACAGGTACAAATATATCTAGACACAACGTAATGCACGATTCAATAATACGCACAAAGTTCGTCACTTTATAGATTATCGAATGTACACAAGTCTTGTCTCGCTTGCGATTATCGCTTGACTGCCTCACCCCTGCGTTGGGGCATTGCTTTATACTTTAAAAATACAATATGTTTGTAGATTGAATTTCTAAGAATCACACCTGGCTAGTGACTACCATAAAGATTACGATACACAATGGCCTATTTTTCCAATCACAAATTTTAAACAGAAAGTAAACAAAAGAAGACGATCATAAAAGCACCGATGGGTAATTAATGTACTTTGTTTATAAATATACAGGTGGCCTAAATTTGAAATAGTATTAAAACAGTAAGGTTCTCTGATTATAAGTATAGTGTGACCAGTAGCTGCTCTTTTATTTTATTTTTTAATTATCAGGGCCCTTCAGACCCCTCTTCCCCCTAACGTAGTCAGGGCCTTATTTAATATACTTGTAGTATTTTAATACTAGGTGTTCTTTTTTTATATCAAGTCAGAACTTTATATATTATATATATATATATATATATATATATATATATATATATATATATATATATATATATATATATATCATCAATCAATCAGTCTTTATTAGCAAAAATACATATTACCTACACACACACACACAAATTATCATAGTTTTTTTTTACATATATGACGTCAGACGGTGACGGAACCCTCTATCACCTCGGCTGTTCTTTTATTACCATTAACCCTTCTGAGTTGTTGCAAGTATTACAGTATTTTATGCAAAATGATTTGTATCACGGACAAATAGCTCTCCGCACTTTCCATCAGTGTATCAGACAATCATTCACAGAGGATTATTGTCTGTGACGGATTGATCTGACGATATTATCCGGATTTGAGTGATGCCATATTTTTATGCCCTTGTACAAACAAGTGACCTGCTGTGCTTAGTATTGTATTTGGTAATTGAAAATTTCAAAAAAAACAAACAATTATATTTAAGTAGTTCACCCGTGCCCCACTTCGCTGTACGTATAAAAATATTATTAATCACTAGGATATGACCGTGACTTGCTTAACGCTTGACTTGAAATTCCGATAAGACTCTCGGGACTCAAAGTTTCGCAATTAAAAAAGAATGTAAGGTATCGTTTTAGTGAAAACTGTGTTGGAATAAGCTATTTTCTACGCATCCGAACAACTACAAAACGCTTCCGGGAATTTTCCCGCGGGATTCCCATGATAAATAATAACAACATTTTACATAAAATTTTCTATATAACTGCGAAAAAATCACAGTACAATTCATTTTTTTTTGATCTGGCGATTTTAAATAATTCCCAGAAATTTCTCTCGCGATTCCCAAGATAAAAAGCGCAGATTTTTAAATGTAAGAATTTGCTGTTAATCGTCTAACGCATTTACGTAAATCCCGAACAAACAGACAAAGAAACTAAACAAAATGCATTGTGTTTTCCATCGTTTATAGAGTCTAATCCAGTAGTTTTTTTTTAATAGCTTCAATGTTTTGTACATTACGGCATGTTTATAATTTTTTATAAATTTTATATTTTATTATAAATAATCAAATATAGTAGAGTATATTAAAGTATGATGATGTACAATAGTCAGCGTTCTGCAAATAAATAACTGCAGCCTAACGATTAGCAATACATTTATATTAACATATTTACAGTTATTAAATCAGTGTCATTACAGAGCTTATTGGGTTTGGTATTTCGTACATTTTACCCTTCCATCCTGTACTAAAACTGTACTACACTACAGTTTCTTGGTCCTTCGAGCCGGATATATTCAAATATGACGAGTATATTGAACTATTGACTGAAAATTACATATAATTTCTAAGTATTTCATTTATATGAGGTCGAAATTGAACAAAAAAAATTCACTATTCAATCATGTATTTAATCTTATACTTAGAATCATGATATTTTAATTATCCTATACTGTTCTATTTTAAACAGAATGTATTTTTCATAAAAATCGGTCCAACGTCTTATTGGAAAAAAAACATTTCTCCTCAATGTTTTCATCGCTTTTAATATAACATTCATCCCTAATCTCTAACAATTATGAATTTGGTAGATCACCTGCACCTGCATTTGCAGATCAACAATCGGCCCCTCAATCGTCGCACCTAGTTTTTAACCGACTTCAAAAAGGAGGAGGTTCTCAATTTTATTGGTATTTTTTTGTATCTATAGATACCAAATTATTACTCATGTATACTTTCCGCTCTGTATAAAGTGAACCTAGAACATTAGAACCAATTAATTAAGAAATTGCAGATACCTCATTTGAAAAATTAGATAGATATTTATGATTAGATATATATGCATATAATTATAAAAAATCCATTATCTACTTTTAATAGTTTCCAAATCAGCCCTGAAATTATATCAAAAAATCAACACTTCCTATATCGCAACTGGTATAGTACATAAATAAACATAAAGACTACCGCCTTTGGATCATTCATAAGAATATAGCCCGGATCAGCCCGCCCGCGGTTAGGACGGTAGGCTGGCAGGCACCGACAGACAGACATAGACGGCGGCGTCTCAGATAACGCCAATCACGATCTCTCCACGTCCTCGCGAGGGACGCCAGGAGACATAGCCCCCCCACAGGATAGACTAGGCGTGGTGCTGGGAAGTTTCTTTCGCCGTTTCTTCTCTCCCAGCCATAACACGTTGCGAAACGGCAGTAAGATAGTGTAGGCCGCCGCGAACCGCCGATCCCGGTCCGCCGGGATCCTTCTTCTCGGGCTTTGTATTACCCGTCGCCCGTTCTCAATTAGCTTATTGTGTCGCCCATTGGTGGACATCATCAAATTCATCTCCCTCTCATGGCAACAGTCCTGCCGAGGTAAAACTCCCTAGGGAGCTCCCTCAAGCAAGTTGCCCCCGGGCTCGAGCGCCTTCGCCCTGCGAAGGCGCTCGCCCCAAAAACCCCGGTAAAGTTGTGAGGTCTTCGGACCAACAACATAAAGTCAAGTCAAATAAAAAAATAAAAAAAAGAATATATAGTAAACTAGCGGTCCCGACAGATGTTGACCCGATTCTAGCACTACCTACTGGTTCCAATTGTAATTCTAAACGATGCTTGATTCGTTCAAATGCAGGAAAACCTTTTTATACGTCTATTCTATACATCTTTACATTTTATTGACATTGTCGTTCCTTTGATTGGCACTCGAATTATTCCCAGTATTTTATTGTTAAAATCAGAAATAAATAATTAAACTTTAAACAAAGCCTATCTTCTACATTGCACCAATCCGACACACATGTATAAATATCTTCAATTTGGTCCACGGGAATTTTATATATAAAAATTGGTAACCCAAATCCAATGTCACTAACTACCCCTTAGATTTTACAATGAACAGTAAACTCACAGAGTTAACTCTTAGGAGTACAGTTAAAGTCGTTAACTTTAACGTTGAATATTAAATGGATAATTGTCAGCCTAATGTACTTTTCTATATGAAGACCGCTAAAAATAATACAGTAAGTCAATTCTGAAAAATACTATCAGCCCATAAACAATAATCTCCTAAGTCTAAGTTTAGTGAAACGAACGAACGATAATCTTGAAGTGTAGAAGATTACTCACACTTTAGTAATTGCATTCGAATAGATGACTCGATACAAGTTGTTTTATTTAAATTTATTTGTTTGATTTACTAATTAAATATTACACAAGTAGAATTAGTTTAACAAAACTGGGTTGTTTTGGTCTTACGCCAATAGAAAAGTTTGCACTGAAAATCAACGTTGTGTCGAATATAATTCCGGCATAGCAATATGCTGTGTGCAACCTTGCCTTGTTTGCTGAACATGCGGCGTACAGATCTCAAAATATGCTCCATGTATAATAATAAGACCCTTATGCTTGTGTACCAGCTTCACAATACAAAAAAAAGCTTGTGCAAATCACACGGCAGAAGACAAACTTTAGACAAATAAGTCAGTATCAGGAGTATTAGCTATTATTATTATGTTTATATTTTTGTTTTTCCCGAAAAGTACAATCTAGGTGTCTTTAAGTCTCGCGTGAACATGTATCTTCTAGGTAAGCGTGCTTCGCCTTAGACTGGATTTCCGCCTGACATCAGGCGCAATGTCGGTCAAACGCGAACCTATTCATTATATAAAAAAAGGTCAAAAAATATTTTATATCTTAATGCAAAATATTAAATTTGATATATTTTATTACATATTTAAGATTAATTATAAAATATATTATTCAGATTCCGTGTTTTCTCTTTAAGTTACTGACACGAGAGGCCTATGGTATCTTAAATAGGACATAAATGATCTAGTTTTAATTTGATTTATCAAATTCAAAACTTCAACATATTTCCAACTATATCGTTATTAGCATAGTGTTTATATGATTAAATACCTCTTTTTAGTGTGACTTTTTCTCGTTTCATGGAGTTGTAAATCACAGCGATTGTAACGAAGTTTCACTTTTAAAATTTAACTGCACAGCAAAATATCACCTGTCAAGTTTCCGCCAAAAGTACTTCTATGAAGTTAAGTGACTTACAAGTTCTCCAAATGCTACGATTTGAGCTACTGAATATTTCTTCTCCATGGTCATTCATAAAAACAAAAGTATTACACTCGTAAGTTATGATAGCGATTTGTCTTTATGCTTCCTTCCTTCCCATAGACAGAATGGTAATATACACTACGAAGCGTCATGGTATTACAGAACATTGCTTTAGAGTATGCTGAATAATGTTACATACCGACAAAGACCGCACATCAGGCATGTTGTAAAAACGAATTCTTTTATTGACTTCGTGTTTAAACTTTAAAAACATCTATGGTTATCGAACTTAATTTATGGCTGTAATTAGTGTCGAACGATTTAATCCTTGTTTTTATTGCATTGTGTTGAAGCTTGACAGATGTGCGTGAACCTTATGTCGGTATTATACAGTTTAGCATAAAACAATGCCTGTACTGAGGGATGGGGCAGTCAAGCGGCGATTACGATACTGGCAAGGCCTGTGTAATACTTTCGATTAGCGACATAGTGACTGACTTTGCGCGTGTTGAATTGCAATGAATCGTGCAGTGTGAACTGGTTGCATCCAGTTTTATTTTCTACTTGTTTGTACAGTTCTAATAAACTCTATAGTAATTCCAACGGCATTTATTTTCGAGTCCTGTAGCTCGTAACAATATTTTTATGTTTTAACGGCTTGCACCGGAACAAAAACCAATTTGATTGCAAATTCGTTTTTATTTTTCCTACCACTCATTTTAATATTATATAAAACTATTAGAGTTAGGCATTTTTTCTGAAGAGTTTCTTGCGCCGCTTCTTCCCTACAACTAACAATATGTTAGGAAGGGGTGGTAAATTAGATTAGGCTCCTATAGAGTAAACAATAAGTATAAACAAAATTAAAACTAAATAATTAAAATGAACAAGTTGACGGTAGGCTAAATAAAACTTTAACAAATCTCATTGATACTTGACACCTTTGTCTTCCGTGATCACGGCTGCTGGAAAGTCGCCGAAACCTCGTAACAATAAAAAAAAACAAATAAATTACGGTACTTAAAACCGTTAAAATGTAGTTTTATATGTCCCTTGTAAACTCTTTAGCAAATAAGCTCGTTTTATTTTATTTTAATTTCTATGGCTTACTTCTTATATACTTCTATACTTAGATATATAGGGACTTCTTTGTAACAACTATGGTATCGTTAACACATGATAAAAGAGGATAAAACCAAAAGCCCCCAAATTGGGGGCCCTATGTCACCTCGTGTCAAATATAAATGGCAAAAGTTTTTTCCGCATCGCCTCCAGCCTCGTTTATTTAGACATTACGACAAATTGGAATTGTTGTGGACATTTCGGGGGGAAACATCGTGTGTATGTCATATTTTTTATGTATGTATGTCGTTATCTGGGATATTTATCTATAACGTAATAAATTTGTAAAGAGGTCGAGTTTGTATAATGAATGTAAAAAATGTGTTTGTAAACTCCGACACACGACTAGACTTTACTCCTTAAGTTCGATTGTTCTTGTATATGCACTGAGGGATATATTTTTTTTTATTGTAGTATACGTTCGCCTATGACCACAATCTTGCCCTATGTGTAGCAAACTTGTGGTCTAGGATGTAGCACGCTTACCTAGAAGGTAAGTTTTTAAATTCACACAGGACTTGAAGACATCCAGGTTATAAGTACCGGGAAAGACAGATTCCGGCAATGAGTTCCATGCCTTTGCGGTGCGTATGATGAAGCTGGAAAATTTGGATCTTATTTAATTGCATTTACAGTTTGGTATTGTATGTTGAAAAAAAACGTAACCCTTTTGAGTTAATGCTGATTGTTATCCGTGCAGGAACGAAACAAAATATTAATTCCTGCGTTAGAACGGCCTGTCGTAATAGATGACAAAACCACTTTTTTGTTGTTGTTGAGGCACATCAGACAGGCTGATGGCCCAACAGTGATGAAAGGTGGTGACCATCGCCTATGGACATTTGCAACATCGAAGATGCTACAAATGCACTGCTGCTCTCTTAAGGGAGACTGGAACCTGATCACTGATGCCGCAACTCAACTCAAGGTTGTTATGGCGGCATACTCTAGACCAGGGTGGTAGCCGTCCAGACGACCAAATGGTCTACCATTCGGTTCTCTCTTCATTTGCATTTTCTCCCAATTATTTGGAGTCAGCACAATATGTCTTTTCCTTTCATACTTCTCTATATTGACATTGTGTCCTCTCTGTCACACTACAAGTCATCATGACATCCTTCACACAATCCATTTATCTCTTTTTTGATCTATCTTTGCATTTGTATCAGTGACGTGACTTTCAAACCACCTTAATCTTCTTCCTCTCAATTTTTCAGTCACGGGTACAACTTTCATTGATTCCTACTAATTTCTCATCTTATGCATTCTTGTAACACCACACTTCCATCTCAACCGGCTGTGAGTTGTATTGTCGCCTCTTACATCTGGCCGCGAAATAATTCTTTCTCCGTTCCTGAATGGATAAAATGTCTAATTAATAAAAAAAATCCCACACAAACTCCAACGTTGCAAGCAACAAATTGCGTTAAACAGCACCATTTTCATTAGAGCAAGGCACCGGCATCACGGCACAATAAGAGGGACCTTATTGATGGCACACGTAAAGATCAAACGCCCTTGTTATATAATTAATCTCGTCGACTGCGCGCGGTAAAGTTACACTATCGTTGCTGTAAACTCACATTACCGTTTACTCCAAGTCATGGAAGGTAGCGAAAGTTATATTGTGGCGACCGAAGGTAGAACTGTCCAGCAGCGTAAATCAGTTTTAGAACTTTTAGAAAAAACTAGAATATTCTGGCAGGAAAAGACAGGGACGGATATATTTAGAAAGGGATAGACGATGGACGAAAGACAGAGATAGATAGATATTAGAAAGGGATAGATGTATAAACGAAAGTTCCCGAACAGAAGGTTTGGGAAGAGACAGAGATAGATAGAAAATTCTTCTTAAGTTCAAGACAGTCAAGCGACAAGTGCGATACGAAAGGGAAGAAGAAGAAGAAGAGTTTAATAGAAGATACTGACGAGTTTAGTGGTGAATTTAGTGAAAAGTTTAGAGGTCGTTAAGTGAAAGACGGGTGTCGCTTCTGGTTTGAGAGAAGAACCAGAAGCGAGCTACACGCGGCGGTATCGGAGGTGAGCACTGCGCTAGCAGGAGGTGGTCTATGCAATATCGGCGGCGGAATTGTGAGTGTGACAACTAACCGTCGGGACAGTGCATCGTTAGTTGTGCGTGTGGGGGCGACCCTGTGGAGGGTTATCGCGTGCGGCTGTGTAAGTCAATAAAAGCGTTTAGTTAGTAACTGGTGTTTTCTTTCAATCCTAAGTGCGTACCCCGCTCGCACGTAACAATATTTTGGCAAAGTCAAAAATTCGGTAATAAGGATCCTTTTAATATTTTCTTAAGTTTTCGCGACTTGTACACATAATAAAACTACGTTTTAACGGTTTTAAGCGCGGTAATTTATTTGATTTTGGTTTATCCGACGTTTCGGCCGCTTTTCAGTGGCTAGTGGCGGTTAAAACGTAGTTTTATTAAGGATCCTTTTGTTTTCGCTGTGGTATCAGTCTGTTCACTGATGCTCATCTGATTTCTTTTATCTGATCCCAACCTCTTCCAGACCACCCATGGTCTGGAAGAGGTCGCTCAAGAGCGATAAGGTTACCCATTGGTCGTATAATAATTACTGACTAATAATAATTACTACTACTACTAACTAATAATTACTGTAATAACATTAACTAGTATTTGTAATATATTAATTATTATATATTAATTCCTGTAAATAATTTTTTTTAAAATTAAGTTGTATATATATTTTTAGAATAGGATGTATTTGTTTATTTTAATTTTAAGTTTGTCATTATTATTTTCCTTTTTAGTTTTATTTGTCAACAAAATTTTTGTATGTATTTATCTCGAGAACTACTGAAGATAGACTTTAAGATATGCGACTAAGAAAGAGGGCCGAAATATAAAGCAACTTACCACGACACAGTTCTTTATATGAAGAAAATTTGCAGCGAGGTAAATGCTTTCTTTTGTAAAATGACTACAAATTTGACTCGTGCCTTTATATATTCATACTTGATAGACCCCATACAGCACAATTTATCTTACTACTTTGACACAATAATAGTGTGTAAAACGCTTTTATTAAAGTGGTCATTTCAATTAATTTCAATTTAAACATTGTAAAGTTTTACCCATAGAAAACCAGTTTAAAAAAATGATGCTCAAAGAGCAATTTTTTAACCAAGACTTACAAACACTAATAAAACACTCTGTATATACGCGAGCCATGGCCCAAAACCGGTTCGTCACGAGTCGGGCAAACAACATGTACGGCAAGCGCACGACTGAATATATAGTTCCGCGCTTGTTAAATGACTTACCTGTCGAGTTTAGGGAAAGCATTACATCAACAAATATTAAATATAAACTTAAAACGCACTATTTAAATGACACATAATGCTATAATTGTAAAATGCTACGGACGTAGACACCCATAGCATTAATATAAACCCCAGAGGTTTTCAATGCTATGTTTAAATCAAAGAGCTGTAATCATTTTGTTGTTTTTGATAAATAAAAAATATAAAAAAAAATTTCATTGTCATATATTCAGTCTTGTTTTTATGTATTAAATATTAAATCAAATAAGCCAAAAAATAAAATAAATAGAATTTTTATTGCTAGAGTAAAGTAGACAAGCAGATAGCTCACCCAATGGAAAGTAATTATCGCTGCATATGGATATTTGTAACACCAGTGGTTTTACCAACGCGGTATTCTCCTTCATGGAATTTAATTTACACTTAAAAAAAACTCATATTGTATGTCTATAGGGAAAGAACTAAACAGAAAGTTCTTAATCTCTAGCACGCGCAAAACAAACGTTCTAGAGAGCCGCTGCGTATACCAAGTGGCTCAAGGAGGTGAGTATGAACGCCCAGTCGATGGCGGACGATCTCATGGTAGAAAAAGGACCCAAGTGTAACATTTTTCATAATACAGACGGTAGATGATGAAGGAAGATGCTAGAGAAGGAGAGAATAAAGAGACAAATGCAACCGCTACATCTTGTACCACGTACCGTCATTCAAGATTCTCACTTTAGCGGCACGGAGTAGAAATTAATTAGAAGAGGTTGGCAAACTTGGCCGACGCCCCTGGTTATTGGGCCCCGGGCAAAAATATGGGACAGCGGCAACGGTTACCGGTGTGAGTCCACGTGCAAGGCTTCGAGTACCCTTGAAAGAATAGGGTGGGCCAATATGTCTGCCGAGAAATATGTGAATATTGGCCATACAAGCTTTATGGACGATAATATTACGTTACATACATTCATATTTAACAGCTTCTATAGATGAGTGGAAAAAGCCTTTGCCGCCCGAGCTTACTGGTACCCAGAAGCTCCCGATTCGATACCGGGTATGGTAAATTTTGTAAAAGAAGTTTTTGTTATTTGATACAGGCGTTTTATATCAATGGAGATTGTTAATTTATCACATTTGTTTAATTCTAAAAAGGAGGACCTTCTCAATTCGTCCAGTAAATGTATATTTTTTTAATGTATTTATATTCAGCCCTAACTGAATTGTTTCTTAACCGATTTTGATGATTGAACTCATTAAATCTTCAAGACACTTTCATATAAATTTTATTTTTATTGGATACCATATACATAACTTACAAGTAAATAATAAAAAAATCAAGAAAACGACTTCAATAGTAACTGTTAGGCAAAATAAACATTTTCTACAACATCTTAAAGTCGACGGTAAGCAAAAATAAAAAACAAACAACAAATTTTCAAAAAATATAATTGTTTTAGTTCACACCGACTACAAGATGACGTAGTAAATGGTTACTATTTTTTACTTGAATTAGGTTTCTTTTGTGGATTTTTTTTTTTTTGCATAGATATAGATAGAAAAAATGGTTTTTATGTGCTATGGCCTTTGCACACCCCTTTCTTGAGAAAAAATGTAAAAATCTTATCTAAATCACGCCTAGCCTGTGTGGCGGGTCCCTAAATCAATGTTGTGTAAATAATAAAACTATGTTTTAACGGTTTTCAGCGCGGTAATTTATTTGATTTTGTTTATTCCGACGTTTT
Source organism: Dendrolimus punctatus (assembly GCA_012273795.1). NCBI lineage: Eukaryota > Metazoa > Arthropoda > Insecta > Lepidoptera > Lasiocampidae > Dendrolimus > Dendrolimus punctatus. The sequence continues at coordinate 18,749,703 of CM022546.1, read as the reverse complement.
GGCCGCTTTTCAATGGCCGTGGTCACGGGCGACAAAGATGACAATTGTCCAACGAGCATTAGTTTTATTTAGTTTACCGCCAAATTGTTCATTTTAATTATTTAGTTTTAATTTTGTTTATGGTTATTATTTACTCTATGGGAGCTTAATCTAATTTACCACCGCTTCACAACATGTTGTGGCTTGAAGAGAAGAAGCGGCGCAAGCAACTCTTCAACAGACATCGTCGTCCTCGTGGAATTTGTTTTTAAAACCCTCCGATTTTTAAACATTCTTCATTAGTGCTCCGCTCCTATTAATCTAAGCGTGATGATATATAACCTATAGCCTTCCTCGATAAATGTACTATACAACACTGAAAGAATTTTTCAAATCGGACCAGCGGTTTTGTGGTGAGATTAGCGCTTTCAAACAAACAAACAAAATCTTTATCTTTATAATATTAATATAGATGGAAATGGAAGAAATGGGTGGAAGGAAAAATATCAAATCAAAAAAATTACCGCGCTGAAAACTGTTAAAACGTAGTTTTATTATGTATACAAGTCGCGAAAACTTGAGAAAATTTTCTTGTGTATTGTAGTTTTAGGCCCGCTTGCATAACGATCACCTTTAAATAAAATTAGTTAATCATATTAAACTGCCTAAATACGTTTAACACAAAACGTATTGACAGTTCTTTAAACATATTTAGCGGCAAATTTTGCGTTGTGCAAGACGCTTTTTGTATTTCAGGATGTTAAATACATTTTGTGTTTCTTTGAATAAATTTAAGCAACCTTATGCAAGTGGACCTGAGCCTTGTATTTTTCATTTAACAAAATGTCAAAATTATATGACCTTGACAACTAAGTACAACTAGCTCTGTGGCTTTGGGTGATACCCTCTTCATACTTATATACTTAAAGGTACAAAGGTATCTGCGAGATACCCACCTTGAAGTTATCGTACAAGTTTGTTCAATGGTGCCCTTTCAGGACTCAAAGACGTGTTATGAAAAGGTAAGACGTTATATACTAACCGTTTTATGTGGATAGCACTTTGTGACATTGTGGTATGTGAAACAATTGATTTACATAAGCCTTTCTATAATAATAATCGGCAAACAAACACACATATTGTATAATGTTACGAGTTAAAATGCCGTTGGAATTATTATAGAATTTATTGAAACTATACAAACACGTATAACACAGGTACAAATATACCTGAACACAACCAGTCCAAAGTAATACACGATTCAATAACACGCGCAAAGTCCGTCACTATAAAGATTACCGAATGTATACAAGTCTTGCTTCGCTTGTGGTTATCGATAGACTGCCTCATCTCTCAATTGGGGCTGCGTGGACTGAATTTCCTAGAATCACACCTGGCTAATGACTACCATAAAATATTACAACATACAATGGGCTGTTTTTCCAATCACAAATTGGTTGCGCCGAGGAACACCTCCTTGTAAATTCTTCTTCCCCATCCTCGCCATCAAGAATAAAGTAAAAGTTTGAATGAAGAATGCGCTAAACAAGAGAAGACAGAACTGTTACTGCTGTCACCGCTATAAAATACGTAATATATATAAAATTGTTGGAATACAATAAAGTACATAAACTGCTCCAATTGCATTTAATCAGAAGATCCGGAATCCTAGTGAGATTGTGAACCCCCGGGGGACGTGGCGGCGGACTGGTGGCGAGGTGAGTTTCCCTTGCTTCTTCTTCCCGTCCCTTTGCCTTCTCCCGGCCATCGCATCGCGCCCGCACAAATAAACACCAAGTAAACAAAAGAATTCGAAAGGGTAATAAAATGTCTACAGGTATGCAGGTGTGAATTTGTCTTTTGTCGTTTGAGTTGCACGTGTTACATGTGAGTTTTAAATAAAAGTACATATATACATCCTTTGTAAGGAAGTCATGCCCTGAATTAGTCTCTTATTCAAGATCCCGGCCTGCTCAGAAACCGCTGGCCTTTACAGTACGAAGGCAATAAAAAACAAAGCACAAGAGCTCCAAAAAGAACCTCAGCAATTCTTGCATATAAAATACTTCCACAATGATATCCTAAATAATCCTATGCATCTTCATAACCTGTTCGCCGTAAAACCCGGGCCAAATATCCGCCAAGATAACTTTGACGGTGTATCACGCAACTCCATCCGGCGACTCGGCTTTCCTTAACAAAAATGTTAACAAACAAATCATTGTTAAAAAAAGTTTCCGAACTTTTGTAAATTATTGTGGGAGAGATTAGATGCCTTTCTGTTTTTGTTTCTCTTTTTCCGATTTTGTTTGAATTATGTTCCGAGATGGTTTTCGCAAATATTTATAGAATTTCCTTACTTTAGAACTCCATTATTCTTGGCCACGCTGACTTTTTGACACACTTATATTTACTGTTCATCTTAAATTTTATACCTGGCAGACGTCGTCCTGCCCGGTAAAAATAGGGGTTTGTCGCAGAGGGTTAATAATTTAGGGTTGTATGTATTTTTGTATGTTGTATCATAAAAAAATAGAAATTAAAAATTTTGTCTAAAAAATAAAAAATAAAAATTAGGGGTGGACTACCCCTAACATTTAGGGGGATGAAAAATAGATGTTGGCCGATTCTCATAGATACCAGATAAGCACAAAAAATTTCATCAAAATCGGTCAAGCCGTTTCGGAGGAGTATGGCAACGAAAACTGTGACACAAGAATTTTATATATTAGAAATTAAAAATTTTGTCTAAAAAATAAATAAAAAAATTTAGGGGTGGACTACCCCTAACATTTAGGGGGATGAAAAATAGATGTTGGCCGATTCTCATAGATACCGGATAAGCACAAAAAATTTCATCAAAATCGGTCAAGCCGTTTCGGAGGAGTATGGCAACGAAAACTGTGACACGAGAATTTTATATATTAGAGATATTTATTTATTATCATACAAACATCGCTGTCATTACAGTTGCTACCAATACGATAGCGTGGTACACATAATATTCATTATAGATACATACATACATAACTTCACGCCAGGTCCCTTGCGGGGTAGGCACGAACAACAGAGCGCCACACAGGCCCATTCTTACACACCTCACCTTACACACCACCTATAGATATATATATATAAATATTCAGTCGTCATAACATATAATGTTTCAAAACTGTATATATTTTTTGAACATTTGTTGTTTTAATATCGATTTTTACAAATAAACCACGTATTGCGCAAACCCCTCTTCTCAATCCCGAATCACACGCCAAGAAATGGGTATATGGTAATGGTACTTACCAAACGCCTTCGTGCGTGGACTCCAGCTAGGCCTAGCACTTGTAAATTGATGGTTGTTGTAGTAATAACTAATATAAACACGTTTCACAGTTTAATGTATGATAGGTCGTTTTGATTGTTCGATATCGGTATTCGGTTTTTTGAGAGACGCACACGTTGGAATCCTCGACTCACTACTACTGATTCGTTTTGCTTCACCGCCTAACGCCCTCTAGCGTTGGCTTTCCCAAGTCCCTCTATTCGCGACGATATAACCGAGACAGAAAAAAGAGGCGCGCAATTTAAAATAAATGCATAAGGTGAACGATGAAGTTGGTACATATAATATAATACGCAGTTCTTGTGAATTCAGTCACAGTACAGATAAAAATGTCAATTTGTGGACATCTCTTGTTCAATGTTCGCAAGGCCTGTGTCATCGGCGCCTTATTAAGTAGGTTGGTCCTGCCGTGTGGAACTCGAACATTGGTGGCTGCCTAAGTCTCATCATAAAATTAGCTGGAACATTAAGTTTGATTTCAGCTAATACTCCTGGGTTAAATAATTTACCTCTTAACAACTTAAATAAGTACGAGACGAGTGCGAACTTTCGTCTAGATGCCAAATTATTATACCCAACCATGCCCAAGACCAACAAGGTTGGGTACAACAAAGGATAAAATGGGTAAACACCATAAAGTCTTAGGTATAGAAATCTAGTAAATTTATTTTTTATGCGCTCCAACATGAGACTATATTTAGTTTCATGTGGAGCCCAGATGATTGCATTGCTTTCTAAATGGCTTCTTACTAAAGCGTTAAATAATTTTTTAACTACATAAATACTTACATATATATATGTACTAGGATAAGTATAAGATGCGGTAGAGTTATGGCTAGCGCATGCGTCCCATACTCAAAGGGCGCGGTTTCGATCCTGACCAGAACGCATGCATCACTTAGGCAGTTTTCTGACCTAATATGCGTATTTTTACAATTACCACGTGCTAATAACGATGAAGAAAAACATCGTGATGCAACCTACACATCGAGATAACTGATGTGTCAAACCTGCCAAGCCGCCTTGGACAAGCGTGGCGGGTATACTGACCATTCCAAGGGATTCCCGGGGCACAAAATACTGCACCCTTTAAATGAATGTAAGCTGTCGTTTTAATGAATAAGTCGGAATAAGCTAATTTTAATGTACATGAACAGCCCAGGAAAATTCCTCCGGGATTGCCGGGTAAAAAATATAAAATCTTTTGCTATATAAAATTTGCAATCAATCAGGAAATAATTACATTGGAAATCGATTTCTTTTATCTGACCATTTTAAAACGTTGCCAGAAATATTTCCGCCAGTTTTAAAAACCAAAAACCTTGGAGTTAGATTTGATAGTGAACTGTCCTGGATACTCCATATAACGGAGTTGAGTCGGCGGTTGCTTCTCTTCCAGATCACTATGGCGGCTGAAAAACTTCGTGCCCATCGCCATCAAAACTAAGCATACACAGTCGCTACTTTTACCCATACTTGATTATGCCGACGCCAGCTATCTAGGAGATTTAACTCGAGAACAATTTAATAAACTTGAGCGCCTCCAAAGCCCTTCTATTAGGTTCATATTTGGGTTACGCAACTATTACCACATTTCTGAATTTCAAAAAAAAATCTAGTGATTGCCAATTCACTTTCACTCACATTCTTTCATTACTTTATAGTATTTTATTCATCCCTAATACCCCACAGTACCTTAAAGAACACTTTGAATTTATTTCTTGCTCTCACAATTTACGCCCTTCTAGTCAACATTGACTTATTACTCCTATCCATAATACAACATTCTTCAATCATTTTTTCACGGTTTAGGCTGTTCAACTTTGGAATACATTGCCTGTTGCTGTCAGACAAGCAAAACCCCTAAGAACGCGGTCAGGAAATTCTATCTGCAATGTAATGATATGTAATTTTATATAATTGGTAGATGTTATATTGCATATAGTTATATATTTCTTATTAAAATATAAGTAATCGTACAATAATTATGTATGCTACCAGCGCCACTGTAAGCAATATCCTTGCCACGGGTTGTCTGGAAGAGATCGCTTTTTAGCGATAAGACCGCCCTTTGTACACGATTAGAATAACACTAGTTCGTAAGTTTTCTGTAATGGTGTACATTAAAGTTTTATCTATCTATCTGTATATTGTCTTGTTGTGTATTTTTGCAATTTTTGTTTTGGTGAACAAGAAAGGATTGTCTATGTCTATATTATAGATTTCTTTTTGTATATAGGTCAGTGAATTCTTCTTACACAATTGGACCGATGTTTCTATCGATTGCCATTATCCATCACCTTAAGTTTAAGTACACGACCATTTACAGTTGAAAAAACATTGACTCTCTGAATATTATATACCCGGTTGATACTATGAAATTAAATGGATATATGTTTAAGGAATAAAATGAGGAGGCAAATAAAAATACATATATATTCTCAGCAAGCATTAATCCGTAACGAGGATCCCGGATAACCATGGTTACAAGGAATAAATCAAGCGGGGGGGCCCAGTTAAAAGCGGATTGCGTACGAAATAGTGGAGTCACTATGAGTGGGTGTTTCGCCACTCGGCCACTGCGGCGTATCTCAGACTAACAGACCCCATTAACTTATTCGGGTGAGCATTTTGTCATAAGCGGTAGCAGGTTTGAATATGCAGAGCATGTATGTACTTCAACGCCATATTATCATGCTGGAATCATTTTCCTGATTGCTCTTTTACGGACAGCTCGATCGGTGTGATATCACGCTCTCAAAGAATATAGTCGTGTAGCGATCAGGAACGACTTGCACTGTACAAAGCGCAAATCAGACCGCATATGGAGTACTGCTCACATCTATGGGATAGAGCACTCGCTTACTAGACTGACGCCTTCGACTCCATCCAGCGTCACGCCATTCGTATCTTGGACAATCCCATACTAACAGGCCGCTTGGAATCGCTTAGCCTTCGAAGAGACTTTGCGTCCCTCTACGTATTTTTCCACCTGTATAACGGGGAGTGTTCCAAGGAACTATTTGGTCAACGCCTCACTTTTACAATCACACCGCTTGACAGAGGCGGGATATTCATCCCATTTCCTTGAGTTCCTACGCTCAACTACGCAATGATTCTCTAGAACATTTCCAGCCGCGGCTTTCCCTTTGCGTTATGACATGGGGTTCTTTAAGAAGGGCGTGATAAAATTTCTTACAGGTAGGCAACGCGTTGCAAACCCCTGATATTGCAAACGTCCAAAGGCGACGTTAATCACTTTCCATCAGGTGGGCTGTCTGCCTCTTTGCCTGCTTCAGGCAATAAAAAAAACTCTTCTTCTCTGCTTATCCCATCCTTCCATTCTAAAGATTGCTCTAAAGCAATAAGGCCGCCCATTGTTCCTGCCTTCACTATTTAATTTTATGTGTATGTGGTTAACAATAAAGAGTTTTCTGTCTACCTTATCTCTCCTATACCATCCCCTTTATTTTATCTCTTCAATCGTATGTTAAAGGCTGGCAATGTGTTTGTCTTCGGCTTTGATGTTGCAAACGCCTATAAGGGATGGTAACCCATTTCCGTTATTTGGGATGTCTGCCTGTCTGCCCCTCTCGCAGTAAAGAAGATATACACAGTGTTGATAGTAACCCAATTCCGTTATTTGGGATGTCTGCCTGTCTGCCCCTCTCGCAGTAAAGAAGATATGCATAGTTTTTATTTATTTATTAAACATGCAACATCTTTGCACGTCACCTCAGATGTTGATGGAGTGACATAGTGGCGGATGACTTGAGCGAGCTTCAAGCCTACGACTGCCCGGAGAGAAGGCTCAGCAGAAAGAAATGGAGTGCCTTCGTTTCGGAGATAAGGACTCTTCATTTTCTTTACTCTCCTTTTTTATTTTTGTTCTTCTTTTTTCTTTTTTTATTGTATAACAAACGAGTTCTCTGGAAGTGGGCGCTAACAACTGCAACACAGTATTATATTACAGCACTTGTTTTAATTGTGTCTGGACACTGTGATAAAGGTTTTGAATAAATTCTTTATTTCATTTTGGGCCGTTGGGCTTTTTATGCTTTCCGCTATTCGGATGCAATAAATGCCGACCCATCAGACTGTCACTGGGCGTAACCACGGACGTAATGAACTAATGATGCTGACGCATCTCCCATTACCAAGCCTACTGATGGCAAGAATCCGCTATTGTACATCCTGCTCTGCAAAGCCTGCCAAGGTTTTTAGACTTAATTAAAAATATTCTTCAAATTCAACTTTTTTCCTCTTTTTCGGATTTTTTGTCCCCTTGGAAATTTTAAAGGCACTGAATTACCATTATACTAAATCTACCAGGTTACTTACTGACTTGTTCTTTATTAACCTTCTTTATTTTGTCATCCATCCTCAATTTGCGTTAATCCTCAACAAGTACTGTGTATTTATATTCAATGTCTCAACTGTTTATAGAAATAATATAATAGGTTGGGGGAAAAGAATGTCATTATTTTTAGGTGAACTTCAAGATTTCCAACCCAATCAAGCTTCCGTGACTTGACAATGATGCTAGAAACTCCGGGTGCTTTGTTGGAAAGCTTTGGTGCATTCACCATATAGTCCGGACTTGGTCTCAAGAAATTACCATTTTTTTCTTGCATCGTAAAACTTTTTTAGTGATAAAACCTGACATCAACAGTCAATTTTGAATATCAAATACCAGAGTTTTTCGCCAATAAGGACCAAAACGTCTACAAGAAAGGCATTATAAAGCTACTTTTAAAATGTCAATGTATTATAGAACAAAACGGTGTATTTTGACCCAAATCAGACAACCCGAAATATATTCAATAAGGTCTTGAAGTTCGCGTAAAAATAGTGTTTTTTTTCTTCAACGTCTATGCTCAACCAAACTAGAACTTTAGAGAGGAGACGTCTCATCTCTGGAGTGAATCATAAACTTGTGGATTGTTCTAGCTTCTTGCGAAGCAGGAAAAGCCAAAGTATTAATCATTACATATAAATGCAGGTTACTAAACTTTCTGATGAGCTCCTTGTCTACGGGGCTCTCACAAACTTTGTTATAAACATATTAGTTGTAATGGAAGCCGTCGCAAATGTAGAAAAGGTATGATGGAGCTGACATAAACGCAAAGGTTGAAAGAAACTTTAGATATATAAGAAAACAAGAACTCTAAAGACAATTGAACCAAATAAAAAATAACAAATAATTGTACTGTCACATTCATTTACTACTACGGGTTTGTATATTTTGTAGTGAAATCACTTCATTGAAGTGACAGCAACTGTGTACATCCCTCGTTATCCGACTACGAATCGCGAGTGGTAATGATTGAAGGATATTATACATTCGGTGGCAATATTAGTGTTGCCAGGTTTTCTAATATTAAAAGGATTTATCGATATTTTTCCTCTTCTTCAGTCAGTCTCTGTCTACTGTTGGACATACGCCTCCCCAAGTTTGGACCACATACCCTGATTCCCGTCTACATCATTCAGCCGACGTTTTTGTACAAATCGTCAATGCACAAGGTTGGAGTGCGTCCGCTACGTTGGCAGAGACGCTGTCTTCACTCCTTTTTCTCATTGTCAGATCAATTGCTAATCTTACAAGGAACTTTGAATTTGTGGACCAGTCCCACGGTCAACGTCCATGTCTCGGCACAGTATGTCATAGTGGGTAGCACTGCTTGAGGACTTTCATTGCGTGCAATGGTCGACGAAAAGACTTATTGAAGCTTACTGGGTGCGGCGAAAGATGTGATACTTTTTTATTTGAACCGATTTGGAACAAATGTATTGGTTAAAATGTATAAATGAATTTTAACTGACTGGTTCCTAACAAGAAATATCACGCTCGTCTGTTTCATGTTTGATAAAAAGTAAGGTTTTTGTTGTATAAAAATCAGAAAAGAATTATTGCTGACTTGTGGTTCATTATTTTTAAATTTATTTAATATTCGAATAGATGAATGTTGTTACACGAGTATTTTAATTTTTGAAGTAACAAAGCATTTTGTTGTTAGCTTTATTAAAATTCATTTATTTGTTTTACTAATTAAATATTACACAAGTAGAATTAGTTTTATTAATTATTTTATTTATTTATTTAATTTAATTGGGTCGTTTTGGTCTTACGCCAAAAGGAAGGTTTGCACTGAAAATCAGCGTTGTGTCGGATATAATTCCGGCACAGCAATATGCTGAGTGTAAATCTTGCTTACTGGAAATGCGGCGTACAAATTCTTAAATTATGCTCTGTGCATAATAATGTATAAAGTATGTAATTACGTTTCTATTTCTTCAAATAAAGTTTTTCTTTCTTCCTAAAACGGAACTATTACTAAGTCTGTACGTCTGTTTACATACTTACATAACATGTTATTCTGGGTGTTTAGAGATGAAATTTAACAGGAAGGTGTTCAATATTCAACTCAGAAAGAACCCTTTAAAAAATCAAAATTTTTGAATTTACTATAATGCGTGTCAGAGCGGCCATCATTTTGGTAACACTTCCTACCGACAGCGACCTGGACTTGTTTTGTTTGTAAATGTGTTTATAATAGTTTTTATTTTTTTAATGTTTTTTTTGTGTTTATCTGTAGTGTATTTTATTTTTTATGATGAACTAAATTATAAAATAAACTTTTATAATTTAGTTTTATTATTTAAATTTAGTTTTAGTTTCACTAATATAATTAATTGTAATATATAACATGTTAAATATTTATCCGATTTATATTTTTTAACAAAATATTTTTTTTTATTAATGGCTCTTATTGCAATTTTTTTCCATTAAGTATCTTGTAGTTTACTTACAAATATTTGGTTTATTTGGAGACTAAACAAATAAAACCTTAAAACGAATTAAATACAAAAAAATATATAATTTATATTGTATTTACTGTACTGGCAACACTGCTTTTGATGGGAGCTGATTATCATCGCCGTGATTGGGGTTTACATCACAAACGAACCACCATTCAAATAAACCTATAATTGCCATTTCGCAGCTCTTTACGATATATACGAAATCGTGGAATACGCTTTTAAATGGTAAAATTGGAAAATTGGATGGGATTTTGGAATTTCAAAGGCGGATAATGTTCGCTTAAACAATATTTATTTCGAAACGTAACGTATTTTATATCGATTAACTTTTTTGTTGTTTTTAAATTACAGTAATAAAATATAATAATGTTTCAAGTACGAAATTACACTATTAAAAAATACAATTCAATGAAAATAACCTAAAATAATAAAAATTAAAACACTTTTATTGTATTAGATTATTTGTTCTATGCGACTAATATCTATCCGTGCAGGAACGGAGAAAGAATACAATTTCCTACGACCGGGCGGCCTCTCGTAAGAGGGGACAAAACAACCCACAGCCAGGTGGTAGGGCATTTGCCCGACTGGATGACTACCACCCCTGGTGTATAGTATGTCACCATAACAACTTAGAGTTGTGTTCCGGCATTAGTGACCAGTTTCCAGAGATAGCAGCAGCGCATTTGAAGCACCTTTGGTGTCGCAAATGTCCATAGGCGATGGTAACCGCTTACCATCAAGTGGGCCGTTTTCCTGTCTGCTGAACTCCTGCAATAAAGAAATAATCATTAAAGTTATTGAAATATGTAAATATATATATTTAGTACATTAATAATGGTAGTTTTTCTTAGAATATCTCCTTGGACACCGATTTGCCTGGAAGAGATCGCTATGAGGCTGATGATAAGGCTGCTCATTGATCTAATGTAAAGGAATTCATATTAATTGAATAAATATATAAATCTTTATTAAAATTTACAAAGATATATGTAATAGTTCGACATAAGATGGTAAGAAAGTCAAATTTTCGCAATGTACTTGACCTAAACATGATTATAGTAACATTAGGGTACATGTCAATCTAAAATATTACAATAATTCTAAGTTTATTAAAACATAATATTTTCTTAAGTTTTCGCGACTTGTACACATAATAAAACTACGTTTTAACGGTTTTAAGCGCGGTAATTTATTTTATTTAGGTTTATCCGACGTTTCGGCCGCTTTTCAGTTGCCGTGGTCACGGACCGTGGTCCGTAAATTACCGCGCTTAAAACCGTTAAAACGTAGTTTTATTATTTATTAAAACAATTAACATAATTATAATTATACTAAAATACAGAGATTATTTAATAATTGTGTCAGTTTAAGTTGCTTATTAAACTAACCGGTGCCCACTTCGATGGGTGATATATAAAAATATATATACACACATACATATAATATATATATATATATATATATATATATATATATATATATATATATATATATATATATATATATATATATATATATATATATATGTATATATATACCCACGCACACACGCCCGCATATCAAAGTTTAATTAAGCTTTTTAAACTTTAATTAACAACTAAATATAGCCTATGCCACTCGGGAACAATGTAACTTTTTATTGGTTAAAAAATTTTGAAAATCGAATCTTCTCAGGTTATCAGAAAACGTTTCTCACCGCCCAAACCTATTATTAAAATTTAATAACTGATCGCCTTACACTTATCATTTTTATACAGTCACTTTGACATTGGTAAAATCAACGCCATATAAAACGTTGGCCCCATCGCCGACCAAGAATAGAATAAAATAGAAAAATCGAATCAGTAGGTAGTAGTATCGGTGATTACACCGAACATCCAAGGTCACAAACTTTACGTCTTTATAATATTATTAATTTAGATAATACAAATTTCATTCATTCATTAATAAATAAGTGTCTTGACTGTAAAAGATCTGTAGAATTTGTACCTGCAAAGATAACGAGGTGGACGTTGGGATAATTAATTTTCAATAGCGTACCTCTCAAGCCCACCTGGCCTGCAAAAAGTTAGGAATCTATTATTCCCGGCAAAGCTTGCGCAGATTATCCCGTCATTCCCAGGGCACTCGTTGTTAGGCATCATTATGATAATTTTATCGGGAAATTTTCGCCTGCAACCGTAAGTTTGGGACAGGACACATTGGTGTTGTGGTAGGTGAATTTTCTGCACGCCGGACGGTGTATTGATTTCCCTAGAGATTTATAATTGCATTAATAATGAATACAATCCATAGGTCGCTTGATCATATCCGGCTCGAAGGACCATGTTTGCACTTCACTTGGACTATTTTATATTTACTAAATACCGTATAATATTATAGCAATAGCAACTGAAAATATTATTAGACACATGCTTTTATTATAAAATAATGAAGCTTCCATACAGCCAGTGTCTATGTAGGTTTTCTACAATGAGATAAATAACACTTTAAAAATATATAACAAGGCGATAAACCTTGTGAAACTCTTATAAATGATGGTGGTTCCACCTGTTAGTCCTAGGCGGAAGAACAGCGCTGATCTTAGTCGCCAGCATTACGCTGAGTCTGCGTTGACTTTTACGCCTTACATTAGGTATTTCCTTTTTTTCATTGCATGAGTTCAGCAGACAGACAAACGGTCCACTTGATGGACAGCGTTACCGTCGCCTATGAACATTGTCAAAAGTGTTATTAATGTGCTGCCGCTCTCTAAAGGAAGTTCTGAACCTGGCCACTAGTGCCGGAACAACTCGTTTTTATGGCGACATATCCTAGATCAGGGGTGGTAGCCATCCAGACGGCAAATACCCTACCACCTGGCTGTGGGTCATTTTGTCGCCTCTTACGACAAGCCGCCTGGCCTCAGGAAATTGTATCCTTTTTTTTATTCCGTAACTTCATGAAAACGGTACTTCGCTTCTTCTCGATGTCTTCAGTTGTGCCTTATAGACGATTCATACAATTTGGAGTCTAGTAAAGTAAATCAAAATAAAAAATAAATAAATATTCTGTTCATGTTCGCTGTGCATGCGTCTCCTGTGTATTCTCTCAGGAATATTAATATGCTTGATAGGTCTTTAAGGTATTGGAGAGCACATTAATCGAGCTATCCTGACGAAACGCTGACCGGGGTGCTATCACGTGCAAGTGTGCCCTGTAAAACAGCGTATTCATATGCGCACATTTCACTGTAAAAAATGCAATATCTCATGACCGTGAAATCAATGACTATCAAGAAGAGGTCAAGCTAAATTTTAGTTATTATTCTCTGTCTCAAGAAAGAAGTCACACAGACGGGAGGTAAAATCATGCAATCGAATCTTAGAAAGATAAAATAATATTGGAATGATTATTTTAAAACACTTGATAAAAAAATAACACAGCAACGTGGTTGGGCTGATCTGTTTAATTTGTCTTATTTCCAAAAGAGAACTTAAGCCTGTTAACCACTGCAAGCTTATTCTAGTGTTACCACGAACAGCTTCCATATTTAAATTCAAGTTTTATTCAAAGTAAATTCTAAATTAAATTTATTATACTTCATATCCATATACAAATACATACACTGCGCACGTGTGTAATCGCACCGTTTGACATTTATGCCTAGTTATTATTATCTTACTATTCACTTACTCTACCATCGATAGAAATTTGATATTACTTGTATGGAATTTGTGCCAAATTGCACATGAAAGGTTAGTTACTTTATTTATTTACCATTATACCATTAAATTAATTTCATTTATAATTTTATTAAAGAAAAACATGTCCCATAATAATAATACATATTATACACAATTACATTAATAATATATTTGATTTAACCGTATTTTTGCGTCAGAAAATATCGTGTTTGATCATAATTAAGTTAAACTCCGTTTTCGTGGCCCCATCACAAAGTCATTGTTGATGAAAACGCTGACTAACAATTTTCTCGATCACACTGCGATATCATTGGCTTTATCTTGAAAAGTGCACTCTTTATCTTTGATAATTTCTTTTTTCATTTTACAACGAAGAAAGTGCCGAAGTTTATCCGCAGGTGAAATGAAGCGAATAACTTCGGATTGGATAGAAAATGAGGTGTTGAGTTTGCTGTTTTTTCTTTTATCTCTAATTTTGTATCGCCTTCATAAATGATTTGGTTTTTACCAGTTTCTGCATCAAATAGAATTTTAAAAGCTTTTTCATTGTTTTGTATTTGTGAGGACAAAATACTTTGTTTCAAGTATTTTTTGTAAAAGTTAACACAATGAATTTTTTTCACCCCAATGTCTTAATATAAGTAATTTGGTTTTCATTTCAATTACAGTCTATAGATATTTGTTTATAAAAATATGAAAATTATAATAACATTGTAAAAGTGTAGTCTTAAGTTTTTTAGATTTTTTGTGTTTGTCTGTTTGTTCGGGATTCACGTAAAAACTACTGGGCCGACTCCAATGAGGTTTTCATTGACTGATAGCAAATATCCGGGCTTAAAATCTGCGGTACTTTATATCTTGGGAAACTGGCGGAATTTTTCCCGGGAGCGGTTTCAAGTTGTTAGGACATGAAAAATTAGCTAATTTCGTCCAACGTGGCTAAAGTCGTGGCGAATCGTAGTTTTGAAATATGATACATAAAATATTAATAATTGTTAGTTACATTTAGCCCTAGGTGGTAGCCAATCTCAAATTTTGCATATGTTTTACGGTGCTTTCTTCCTCGGCCATCCAGCAGCCAGCGTTTTGGCAACGTTCCCAAGGGATGGCCTTCTAACTTGTATGATATTCTTTATTTAAATCTAATTTCATTAATTTTGTTAAGCAAGGATTTTTTCCACTTAAGAAGACATATTTACTTCCAAAGCCGCAAAAAGCGTGTTCCTTGCTTACTTATGTTAATTTAAAAATCTTTAGTTGGTCTACTCTATTCTTTAGTTTAATATTAAATTCTTGTTTATTGGTGAATTGACTATAATGTTATTTTTATTCAGCGGAGAAAACAATATACATTAGAATTATTGCATAAATAGAAAAATAATAAGGATATCCTGTAAATCTCTACGTAGCTGTTGATTTGAATTCGAAAACAGAACATACATATAGCAGAGCAGTTTTTGTCCGGTCTGGGTGTAACTAGACGTCAAATGTTTTTTTTTGTAAAATAACCATCTTTATCATAGTAACTAGATGACTCCATCGGTGCTTTTCCCACATTTGAGGTTCGTTCTAGTCAGAAATGAAGGTCTTAATAAATCTATTATCACGAATAAACGACTAAACAGATTTAGTTGAAATGTGACAAAAATATTATTGTTTATGAAAACAATATTGAAGGACTGTGGCTACCCATAATTCTTCTACTTAAATATAAAATAATATCAGTGCATAGCTTACTTCCCAATGCTGGGCTTTCCCATTAACCAGATCGATGGGATTGACACATCGGATACCTCGATGTGTACGTCTCGTCATAATGTTTTCCTTCACCGTCAGCACGTGGAAATAGGAATAAAAACTCATATTGTTTACGGTTATTTTTTTTTATTAAGAAAATATGAAATATAAGCAGACCAAGTCGCAGATAGCAACCCATGTGTATTACATTAAAAAAGTCAGTAAATGTCAAAAGTTTGCCTCAAACACATAACTTCCGCGTGATATTCATACAAAAAGAGCGCAGGAAAATCTCTCCTTTTAATAAATAATGTTTCCCTTGAACAAAATAAATTCCAAGGATGCTCCATCAATTTCTTTAATATTCGTCTCATTAGCTATAACTCAGTGCGTGGAGGCATTCGTTCAAGAATTTCACCCATATTTCAGAAGCAAGCGGCCATTTCGTTTTATTTATTACGTGAGTTATAAGCTTCAAGCGTTTTATGCATTAAGTAAGTAATCTTTATTGTCAAAAAATCAAAACTATATTTATACGCTGAATACCAATGCTGTTAAGTTGCTATAAATACAAGTCGCGATGTATGTGACATTTTCAAAATTTATTTTTATATTGTGGACGTATGTATAACATTTTTTAACTCGCATTTAGTTTATAAAAAAATGATAAGCAATGCTATACTTGTTTTACTTCAAAACTTATGTGCTTGTAGATCTAATGTAATTTTAGCGCTAGCGACTATAGAATTACAAAAAACAATCTAATATATAAAATTCTCGTGTCACAGTTTTCGTTGCCATACTCCTCCGAAACGGCTTGACCGATTCTCATGAAATTTTGTATGCATATTGGGTAGGTCTGAGAATAAGCCAAAATCTATTTTTCATCCCCCTAAATGTTAGGGGTAGTCCACCCATAAATTTTTATTTTTATTTTTTAGACAAAATTTTTAATTTCTATTTTTTTATGATACAGCATTAAAAGATACATACAACCCTAAATTTTCAACCCTCTACGATCAACCCCTATTTTTTACCGGGCAGGACGACTACTGCCGGGACAGCTAGTATAAAATAAAACTGAATTAAGGTGGACACAATAAAACTACGTCTTGACGGTTTTAAGCGCCGTAATTTATTTGATTTGTTTTTTCGTTCATTTCTTTTTATTTTTCCTCCCACCTGTTTCAATATTATATAAAATTATTAAAGCTAGGCATGTTTACTGAACAGTTTCCTGCACTGCTTCTTTTCCTCAAGTCATGACATGTTGCGAAACGGTTGTAAATTATATTAGGGTTCCATAGAGTAAATACCGACTCTCCATGCAGGAACGGAGAAAGAATACAATTTCCTGCGGCCGCGAGGTCTATCGTAAGAGGCGACAAAACAACCCACAGCCAGTGACCAGGTTCCAGTCTTCCTTAAGATAACAGCAGCGCATTTATAGCACCTTTGGTGTTGCAAATGTCCATAGGCGATGGTAACCGCTTTCAATCAAGTGGGTCGTCTGCCTGTCTGCTGACCTCATTCAATAAAATAAAATAATAATAATAAACAAAATTAAAACTAATTAATTAAAGTGAACAAGTTGGCGGTAGGCTACAAAAAACTTTAATAATACTCACTGACACTTAACATCATTGTCTTCCATGATCACGGCTACTGAAAAGTGGCCGAAACGTCGGAATAATAATAAACAAATAAATTACCTCGCTTAAAACCAATAAATCGTAGTTTTATTATGTATACTAGACGCGATAACTTTTGAAAATATTAAGGTGGATACGATGTATATTAAAGTATATTAAAGACATTTTTAAGTTATACTTCATTAGGCGCGTATAAGAGTAAATTTGTACGATGCACGCGCACACCGTCACTCGAAAAAGCTAAACCATGAAGTTAACTATAGTCAACATTTTGGTTTTCAGGATGGCCGATTAATATTTCTATACTTTATTGTGTTTTAATTAATATACGAGTTTGATAATTTATAAATCAGCAAAATTTTGGGTGTGATTGTGTTATTTATTTTTCTAAGTTATTTAGAGTTAACCTCAGTTTTTTATTGTATTTTGCAATACGGTCGGTTAAATAAATGCCACGGTCGATGGACCGTGGCAGGGGCTCTATTTATTTAACCAATTTAAATAAGTATAACTGCTAACGCGTGTACATAAGTACACACACACTTTTTTTAAATTTGTCAATATTGCAATACTATAATACTAGTTCGTGAATGGCAATAGTAAAACTACTTCAAATGAAATTCGCTAGCCGCTTATATATTAGCCCGTGACCTTAACATCACGCCCGCCTATGTTTGAGTAGATAATTTTCTTCTTAATTAACCCTCTGTTGAATAGCGTATCTAATTGGTACATTGGAACGTGTGCGAAGTGTGACTCTTATTCACCGTGCTAGAGGGTTAATACGACGGCTTTTTGACTGAACATAATATATTATCATTGGAGGGTTAAAGCTGTACCTTTATCTATCATATAAATATAATAAACGCGAAAGTTTGTAAGAATGTATGTATAGATGTATGTATGTTTGTTGAGGCCATTCTAAGAGTTTTAACCGTGCAGGAACGGAAAAAGAATACAATCTCTTGCGGCCGGGCTGCTTGTCGTAAAATACGACAAAACAATCCACAGCCAGGTAGGGTATTTGCCCGTCAGGATGGCTACCACCCCTGGTATAGAGTATACAATTTCAATGTTTCTTTTTAATGCCTTCTAACACTAGACATATCTATCTAGTGAACTGGTATTCTTTATATAATTATATTCAGAATTATTATACATATACCTATATCGCAAACGACGACACTGGGATAATCCGCCGTTAATGTTCTACTGCAATGCGGATGTATGAGCAACTATTGTCTAAATTCACAGCCATACAAAAGTAGTGTTGCAAAACATGCTTTATAAAGCGTTTTTGTAAATCCAGTACAAATAAGAAATGTATTTTTTGCTTGGTATTACGGTTACTCAGTGAACTGGACGGAATTTCGAAAGCGTTTGTAAATCCGATTATTGCTCGGCATTGTTCGGATTACTGGCAACACTACATTTTAATTTGCTCAATAAGGTTTTCATTGAAATATTTTGATTTCTCATAATGTTGCGGCGGCGCTGGGTTTTTTTACAATAAAATCATTTTTTCTTGCACTATTTTTAATTAAAGTTTATTAAAATTTATTTTCTATTTTTTTGTTGGATTTTCTATAAAAGCGTATTTTTTTTAATTATTATTTATTTTTCATTTTTTAGTGATTTAATTCCCTTCTCCGTGGAAACTTTGAAGAAAAAAAAGAATTAAATACACTCTTATGATAAAATGGAACGTTATGTAAAAATAAGCTTTTTTAAAAAGGTGTTTAAATACAAGCTTTTGAGATCCTGTATATCATGTAGCAGCAGAGCGCTAGCCAAGACGAGTAAAACGAGGCCAAACACGACGGGTCTATCTTGTTTAGAACAGGAGTTCTTATGGCCACCTTCCAACTTCATCATCAGATCAGCTCCATGGTACCATATTATTGTATTGTCACGCGTTATACACATACGTGCAAAATTTCAGCTCAATCGGAAACCGGAAAGTCGATCAAATTTAACTTGAAAGATTCCGTTACATACTAACATACATACATACGTATGAAGCTAATAAAAACGTATTAACAAGGAGAATGCGACAATTTTGAAGAGGGGGTGGAAAGAAGGGCACGCACGTACCTGATTAATAAGCATGAAATGCAGCTGCTCTTCAGCTCCTCAGTCCACTTCACTTTCACTTTCGTTATGTTGTAGGTTTTATAATACGGCCGGCGTAACTTGGCAAATGTGAACATAGGCTCTGCGAACTTTAGAGCATGTACACTTATGTGATGAGTGGGCATACGACTCGTCAGCGAATACAACTGGTCGCCCTTCATCCCTGTATTTTTTCATTGCTTTGTACTAGTTGGTCACTGTATTTTCTTCACGAGTTTACATGCGCTAAAGTTCGCAGAGCCTATGTTCACATTCGCCAAGATACGCCGGCCGTATTATAACAATATTGTGTATATATTTATTTTGTAAAGCGGGGATTTGCATATAGCAATATTAATTGTGATATATATCGTGGTTTTATTATTCAGTTATATTAGTGTATTTAATTTATAATATATTTTCCATGAGCGGGGCAATTTAATTATTTTTATTTTATGATGACAATGAATGACTGACATGCGTGCGAAAAAGGGAATATGCCACCAGATTTAAAAGAATAATTGAAATATATTAGATGAAAAGATCGAATATGCCGAATGAAGGTTACATGGCGGTACCATATAATATCAATGGATATACGTCCCACTGCTGGATTCAAGTTTCCCCTGTCTTTAAGGGAACGGACAACATACAATATTTACTAATAGTTTATTTACAATTTTATATTTAAAGAAAAAAAGCTTAAAAAATATTGTGAGAATCCAGAAATTTAGTTTTTAGACAAAGTCTTGATGACAAACATTTCTACTTACCTACTAGCTGACCCGGCAGATTTGTCCTGCCTTGAAGAAATAAAATTTAGAACCGATTGCAGCGCCACCTACCGGTTCGAATTATAAATTGAAACCATTCTTGAATCCACCTGAACACACACAAAAAATTTCATCGAAGTCGGTCCAGCTCGTTTAGGAGTTTAATCACATACACAACGCACAGAAGAATTTTAGATATAACTAGCCGATGTCCGCCCGCTTCGCGTACCGTAAAATCCGTTTTTAGTTGACCTCTAATTGAAGAAAGCAAGGTCCATGCCAAATTTCAAGTCTATAGGTATTATAGTTCCTGAGATATCGTGACGAGTCAATAAGGTATATATGTGGATTTCACTTATTTATATATATATATATATATATATATATATATATATATATATATATATATATGTGTGTGTGTGTGTATCCCTATTATCCCTATTAATATTATAAATGCGAAAGTAACTCTGTCTGTCTGTCTGTTCCGTTTTCACGTAAAAACTACTGGACCGATTTGGCTGAAACTCAGTATATATATATTTTCGATACCGAGGATGAACATAGGATACTTTTTATCCCGAAAAATGGGATAGTTTCCGGGATAACATGATATTTGTCTGTTTGTTTGTTATGCTTTTACGGAAAAACTACTGGACCGATTTGGCTGAAATTCGGTACGTATGTAAATTAAATACTGAGGATGGACAAGGGGTAATTTTCATTTTGGCCTTTTTGGTAATTTTGGCCTATTTGGTAATTTTGGCCTTTTTGGTCATTTTGGCCTATTTGGTCATTTTGGCCTTTTTGGTCATTTTGGCCAATTTGATCATTTTGACCTTTTTGGTCATTTTGGCCTATTTGGTCATTTTGGCCTATTTGGTCATTTTGGTCATTTTGGCCTATTTGGTCGTTTTTCCTTTTTGGTCATTTTGGCCTATTTTGTCATTTTTCCTTTTTGGTCATTTTGGCCTATTTGGTCATTTTGGCCTATTTGGTCATTTTGGCCTATTTCGTCCCTATTTGATCATTTTGGCCTTTATGATCATTTTGACCTTTTTGGTCATTATAGCCTATTTGGTCATTTTTCCTTTTTGGTCATTTTGGCCTATTTGATTATTTTGACCTTTTTGGTCATTTTGACCATTTTGGTAATTTTGGCCTATTTGGTCATTTTGGCCTTTTTGGTCATTTTGGCCTATTTGGTAATTTTTCCTTTTTGGTCATTTTGGCCTATTTGGTCATTTTGGCCTATTTGGTCATTTTGGCCTTTTTGGTCATTTTGGCCAATTTGATCATTTTGACCTTTTTGGTCATTTTGGCCTATTTGGTCATTTTGGCCTATTTGGTCATTTTGGTCATTTTGGCCTATTTGGTCATTTTTCCTTTTTGGTCATTTTGGCCTATTTGGTCATTTTGGCCTATTTGGTCATTTTTCCTTTTTGGTCATTTTGGCCTATTTGGTCATTTTGGCCTATTTGGTCATTTTTCCTTTTTGGTCATTTTGGCCTATTTGGTCATTTTGGCCTATTTGGTCATTTTGGTCATTTTGGCCTATTTGGTCATTTTTCCTTTTTGGTCATTTTGGCCTATTTGGTCATTTTGGCCTATTTGGTCATTTTTCCTTTTTGGTCATTTTGGCCTATTTGGTCATTTTGGCCTATTTGGTCATTTTTCCTTTTTGGTCATTTTGGCCTATTTGATTATTTTGACCTTTTTGGTCATTTTGACCATTTTGATTATTTTGGCCTTTTTGGTCGTTTTTGCCTATTCCGTCATTTTAGCCATGTCGGTCACTGTGGTCTTTTGGTCATTTAGACCATTTTGGCCTTTTTGGTCAAGTTTTGTAATTTATTTTGTTGACAGATAGACGGGGGATGGTATATATAATTAACGATATAAAATGAAGTGAATCTTCTGTGCGCAAATACATAAAAATGTAATATAATATAACCTGTAGCACTTGCTCTATAAACAAGAGACATGGACTAGAGGTTAACCCGCGGCGCAGCCGCGGGGTAAACTCTAGTATATATATATTTGACAGATCCACCGAATCTGAACCCATTTGACTCGTATACCCTTAAAATGTGTCGTTTTAATCCCCAATAAATAAAGTTTGAAATTATGGTTGAAGTAGTCGTTTTATTTCCTCAACGACCCATCAAAGGGTTGAATTGGTAGACACCAATTAGACATGGCAACGCTGACAAACCGCGTCACAATGACGCTGCTGTTTTGTGAATTTCTGTACATATATAATTATGTTAACGTCGGCCACACTTCCATACTGCTGCTCCATCACTAACTCCCACAGGCGCAGTCACGCCTATGTGACAGTGACGTGTATACGCCGCTTCGGATTTTATAACACAGTTATGCTCAAGTCCTTTCAATGATAAGTGAATATGAAGAAGATTCTCTTTAGGTAGTATTGAAATTAAAAAAAAAAATGAAAATAGCTAATTACGTGTATTACGTACAACACTCATAGTTTTGAAGACTGGGATTCCCGATAACGTTCAGAAATTTTGCTGTGTAATGTAAATGTAAATGTGTGTCTGTAATTTAGCATTGAAATATAATGAACTACCCTCTTTTGATATTGTTTTTAAACAAAACTTATAGCAACATATTTCATGCACACTTATCTTAAGACAGTTGTATAAGATGCACACATCGAATATATACATATGGGGTCACCAGGGGGCGCCGCCTGCTGAACAGTTGTTCTAGCAGTGCATTCGGGTAAGCGAAACCGGGACTCCAGCCCCATGTCACACTACTTTTGTTCCGTGGTAGTGGTGTCCCACCTCTCTTTGTTTCCAGTTTCCTTTCCTCTTTATTCTAAGTATACCTAAGTATCCCTCCTTTCCCATCCAAACCCTCCTCCAGTCGTAGCGGTTCCCGCTCCATTGGGCCCAGGAGGCTGAGGACGAGTGTGCACCTGTTTGCGCAAGTGCTTGGGCACCTAAATGTATCCTGTGTACTTGACCGCTTCCGTTTGGCCACGCAAGTCACCTCCGTGTGCATGAGCGTCGAACAGCCAATAGCTGAAGCGATCACTGTAACCGAAATCGGTTCGGAATCGGAACACATCAGCATCATCATGACGAGTGATTAAACATGATAATCACAAAGTAAAGATGTGTTACTGGGGAGTTTGTTGCGCCGCTTCTTCTCTTTTAACAGTAACTAAAATTGCTTTGGAAGCGGTGGAAGAGTCATGGCTTTCAATAAGTAATCTGTAAGATTCCATTTTGAAATAAATACATTCATTTTCATTTTCATGGGGCCACCCACAAATTACGTCATACGAATTTCACGACTTGACCTCTCCTTCGTCTTTATCACAGCTAGTCACACACGTGAGACACATCTCTCCCCAGTGTGATATAACATGTTTGGCAAGTTTACATAAATAAATTATTAAATTAAAACGGCAGTTCCGCAATTAGCTTAAATACATTATATTTTGAAATGTGATGTCACGAAATTTAGAATAACTTGTCACACAATGTCACACTTCGTCAACCCCCTCCCCGCCCCTTGTAAGTAATTTATGAATGGTCCCTGTGTCGTTTCAAATTTTTATTTATTTATTTTACTTTTGATAGCTCGATGACGGAACAATTGGTAATCGAATCGGAATCGTAACTTTCGACGGTTTTGGTAGTCTGGAAACGATCTCGGCTAAATATTGCATCAACCTTGATTTGACTGATACTCATTTAATGTGAAGTTTAGAGACTATGGATGGTATTCATGGCATGGTTTTTTTTTGACATTTACAGACTAGGGGACTGGTGCATTAACTATTTTTCAATAACTGTGTTTGTAGAAGCTATTGCTCTCGATCATTCTTAAATCGTTTTCAACATTTCAAATGGCAGATGTAGCAGAACTGCACAATTGCTGATGCCAACAAATTCACGAATTACACTGATTGGAACTACTTACTTAATGTCAAATAAGAGTCCAGGGTACGTAGACCGTTTAAAACTTAAATCCAACTCACAAACTTCGCACGCCTTTCGACTCCTCACAGTGGAAATAAACTTACTAGAGTGAAAGGGGGCGTTTCCATTACACCTTCTTGAACGATTATAATTAAGCAAATTTATTTTACGATTATCGGTGCTACACGATTCGATTGTAACAAACTATAGCATATCTCAATGTTTCTTTACAGTATTTTAGGTTTGGTGTGTTATATAGTGTTACAGTTATTTAGTAGCATAGTTGTTCTTGTCATGTTGCCGTTTAAAGTTAATAATTAATTTGGTTATGTACCCTCTTATTCTAAATGATACAATTATCTATTTTCTTAATTGAATTAAAAGGTTATATTTTTATTTATTATGTGATTGGCGCCTGTTTTGTGTAGAGTAGTTAGTTGTGTAACCAACTCTAATATGACGAGGACATCATGTAGATTATAATTCAAAATATCTCAATTAGATATTCATAGATTTTATTTTTATATTGGTAGACGCGATAGATTTATACTGTGTTCGGTTTGTTTTATTACTTATTATATCTTGCATAAAATACTGTTTGGAATTTCCAAACGGTAATGTATTAGATTCTTTTCACAACACTTTAATTAAAATAGTTTATAAATTACGTCAATCCGATATCGGTTGTGCCAATTTCTAAGTTTGATATACTGTTAGATTGTTGTACTGTTAGATTGTGGGATGGCGAGGTGTTCTGGAGATGCTTGTCGAATATTCAAAGTTAGTGTATTCAATGTGTTAAAACCGTGAGGTTCTCTGATTGTACAGTATTGTGAGCAGTTGCTGTTCTTTTATTACCATAAACCCTTCTGAGTCGTTGCAAGTATTACAGTAGTATTAGAGTTTATCACAAAAATAGGACTAGTTTAGTGACAAGAATAGAAAAGTATGATTATATATCCACTGCTCAGGCAGCTTCTTTGATCTACGTGCATATTGCATATGTACTTAATGTAATTACAACAACAACAACAACAGCCTGTAACTGTCCCACTGGTGGGCTCAGGCCTCCCACGGTAGGGGAATGGACGATATATCTGCCACTCTTGTCTAAGGTGGCTTGGCAGGTTTGACACATCGGTTATCTCGATGTGCAGGTTGCATCACGATGTTTTCCTTCACCGTTGTTAGCACGTGGTAATTTTGGCAATGCACATTAGGTCAGAAAACACCCTAAGTGGTGCATGCGTTCCTGCCAGAATCGAACCCGTGACCTTGTCTTGCCAAAAAGTAATGGTAGCGTAATGGCTAGCGTACGCATCCTAAACACAAACGTCGCGGGTTTGTGCAGTTATCACGTATTAAATATTGATGTTTACGATATGTGACACTCTTTATTATAGGATCTCGGATAGATGAAGCACACGAATCAGACGAGTCGTTGAATTTCGCAAATTTTTTTTTTTTTTTTTTTTTATTGCAGGAGATCAGCAGACAGGCAGACGGCCCACTTGATGGACAGCGGTTACCATCGCCTATGGACATTTGCAACACCAAAGGTGCTACGTATGCGCTGCTGCTCTCTTTAGGGAGCCTGGAACCTGGTCACTAATGCCGGAACACAACACAAGGTTGTTATGGCGACATACTCTAGACCAGGGGTGGTAGCCATCCAGTCGGGCAAATGCCCTACCACCTGGCTGTGGGTTGTTTTTGTCGCCTCTTACGACAGGCCGCCGGGCCGCAGGAAATTGTATTCTTTCTCCGTTCCTGCACGGATAATTTAAAGTAAGGATGATGTATCGAATATTAGACACGTTTACGAAACACATTCATCTAGCAGTAAACATTGATTTACTGGAGGAAACTACGTTTTGAAATGATCGTCCAGGTTTTTTAGTTTTATAATTTTCATGTCGCCTTATAGAAACAAATATATTTTTAAACTAATCAAATATAAAATTTGATATATTTAATTAAGATGCAATGTAAAAGACACTTAAAATTATTGAAATGTTTTTCCATTATCAGTGCAAAAGTCGTTGTACATTGTGCACCAACCCATTGTAGCAAACTGTCCAACCTTGGAGCGGTGCAACAAGGCGACCATGTTTTCCCAAGCTGAGCTTGAAACCTCCACAAGGGAACAGTACACTATCTTGCCACAGACATCAATGTTAGTACTTTTTAGTAATAAAATTTTGAGTTTAATCTTATTGCATAAAAAGCCATAGTAAGATATTTGCCCTGGTGTAAGAGTATGCTGCTTTAATAATATAGCAACCCTGAATTGTGTTCCCGCATAAGTGGCTAGGTTCTTTCCACCTTCGAGACCAGCAGTACATCAGTAGCACCTTTTGATGTTACACATCCACAGGAGACTGTAAACCACTTTCCATCAAGTGGGCCGTCAACTTGTCTGTTGTAATGTAAGCAACAAATATTACTTATATTTTGGTTATTTGACTTAGAGAACCTTTTTTTATAATAGTATAGGTTCGCGTTTTACCATGATCTCGCACAATATGGAGCAGAAATATGGTCTAAGAAGAATCACGCTTACCAAGAAGAGACTTATTCACAGTGACTTGAAGACATCCAGGTTGTAAGTATTGGGAGAGGCAGACTCTGGCAGAAGAGTTCAGCTGAATACTCTTCAAAGTGTGTCCGAAAGAAAACCGAACCTGGCAACCCTGCCTAACATTACCCACATGTTTGAATGACCATGTGTAGGTCAATTATAGTGCGACCATTTGCCTTCATTACCATCTCACGTACAACTATTGCCTGTATTTCTACAAATAAAGATTCATTCATAAATTGTTATTAAAGTTAATTGTACATTAATATCTATAAGTGTGAATTAGACCTATAAATTTGCTAGGTGTTAAATCGCCAAAAGCTGGAATATTTATGCGAAACATAAAGCATATTAATTTAGCTCTGGCATTATTGAAGATAGAATAAATTAGTGGTTTTGCGTACCTAGAAACAAATTAAATAAGGTTTATATATTTCCCAAAATGAATTGCTCCAGACGAAATTCATATCCCGTGTAAACCAAGTAAACCTGAACCTCAGAAGCGCATTGATATTAAGCCACGAATAAACATGCCTCTGGTGTAACGTGGAATTTGTATTTTAATTTACACTCAGTGTAGCTAGGTTCAACGTTGGAAATATCGGGAAAAATGATTTAAATCTCATGGATTAAAAATAAGTTTTCTATTAATGAATTATATTTGCTTTGATATACCTACTTAATATGTTGCAGGTTACGTTGCTGATGATGAGAACAAATAAATATGAAGTAAGAAAAATGTCCTGTCACTTTAGGTATTTTATACTAATGGTTAAATCTCATATGTAATTCTAATATTATAGAACCGGTGCAATGTACGCTAATTAATAAATATAGTCAAATGTAGCTCAGTTATATGAAATTACAAGCGATGCTAATATTAGATAGATCAAGTGAAAGCGATGCTTATATTAAACGGATCTAGTGCAAAAGATGCTAATATTAGACGGATCTAGTGCAAATGATGCTAATATTAGACGGATCTAGTGCAAATGATGCTAATATTAGACGGATCTAGTGCAAATGATGCTAATATTAGACGGATCTAGTGCAATTGATGCTAATATTAGACGGATCTAGTGTAAATTATGCTAAAATTAGACGGATTAAGTGCAAGTGGTGCTAATATAAGACGGATCAAGTGCAAGCGTCGTTGCAAGTAATATTAATATTAGACGAATCAAGTGCAACCCATGCTAATATTAGTATGATGAAGTGCAATCAATGCTAATGTTATAAGTATAAAGTGCAAGTGATGCTAACATTAGACAGATCTAGTGCAAGTGATACTAGTTTTAGACGATATAAAACTGAAAGCACGCGGCACCATTTAATAATATTCAATGATTCTAGTTTACATTTTTTTTAAATCACTGGTTGATTCATCCAAATAGACAGATAGGATAAAAATATTTGAACCAGATAGCACGTTCCTTGCAGCGCTGGTTTTGCATAAAAATAATAATATCTTGACGATGGACACCACTTGTTTCCAGATGGGCTGCCACCCGGTTGTTTATTTGGTTCGGAAATTTAAAAAATAAATAAACATATCAGTATATTCGTATGCTAGACTCTGAAGAGATAACATTTAACAATAAAATGTCTTTATTGGTATAATATTATAAAAAATTTGGAAATTATACACAGTATCAGACAGGTAAAATCCGAGAATATGTCGTTTGTTGCTCTCCTTTGTCAGAAGTACATAATGTAATAAATTTCAAAATAGTTGGTTAGTTTTAAAGACCGTCAAAATAGAAAAAAGAAATTATAACACACATTAACTGTACGAATTTATCCAAGGTTGTCCGGCGGGTGTTTAAAATTCAGTATATTCCTGGCAACACTGTATGCACCGCATAATACTTCAATGTCGCTGAACGAATGTCAGCCAATCAGTCGGAAAGGATTACAGTATTAATATTTTATAAGAGATCCGTTCAGATCATTGGAGCGGACATTTTATAATGGATCGCTGTTTCTGTTCAGTCTGTTGCAAGTAATCTGGCCTGTACTGTGGAAGACGTTTAGTAATGATGATTGGAATCATGTATACATTGTTTTTCGTTAGAAAACAATTTTGATACAACACAAACGGTTTTCGTATTCATTGTACCTTATTTTATTTTATTAAATGTCTTTAGTGACCTTCAGAAACATTTCAAGTTAATTTAATTAAAAAACTTAATCGTACGGTTTTGTATGTTTGTTCTACAACTTCTCCGCCAATTGTGAACCGATTTTTTTTAGTTGGTTTAGATTTATTTAGTAGTAGTTTAGGTGTAACAGCATTTTGGCAGAGCCTTTATCAGACTCTGCTAAGAGATATAAATATCTTGCACAGGCCACCTACTTGAAATATATGTTGATTGTTAATTATTTAGGCGACATAGCCAAGTTGTGCTTAAGCATTTAGAAAGAATGAATAAAAGTGTACACCCCTGAGGTTATTCATTGTCACCAAGTCAAGATCTGATGAGTGTGTCCCAGAGAAATTGAGAGCAACCCTTGAAGGGCGTCGAACGCCTACACAGTTCAAAAGGCAAAACTTGTACATACGTGCCCCAAGTACGATTACTACAGGCGCTTACAACATTATTTAAAGCTATACAACAAGCAACCAACTACTAACTAAAAGCAACAAAACAGCATTTTTTACATAAAAAACCAACTTAAATGAAAATGCAAAAATAGATATTTTCTACAACATCTTGAAGTTGATGCCAAGTAAAACATAGAAAACAACAACGAAATGCAAAATGCGTCGACTTCAAGATATTGTAGGAAATATTTATGTTATTGCTTTTCAGTTGGAAGTCGGGTTTGTTCTTGTTAATAATGTATATATATATGTTGGCAACACCAACAAACAATTGATTGTTATATATATATATTACAATAAGCTGAAGAAATTTATAAATAATCATAGTCCCTCGAGACTATAAGTAGAATACTGAGCCTTGATATTCAGTTAATTCAAAGTTTTATTACTGTTATACTATACTATATTTTATAATATTTTTGTCATTAAAGACCACGGGCTATAAAAATAGCCCAGACTTTTAGAAGGCTTGTGTGAGGCCATGGGGAGGCCAACACGTAGAGGCCCCTTGACAAATTTAATGTAAATATGTGGCGTGACACTGACCGGCGATTATTCCAGTCTACACCATATAATAATGCACAAAAGGACAAGCCAGTGTAAGACTATTGTGGGAAATGAAATTTATATATTTTATTGTAATTATTGTATGTCTTTCAAGACCACGGGCCATTAAAACGGCCCGGACTTTTGGAGGGCTTGCGTGGGGCCATGGGGAGGCCAACACGTAGAGAACCCTTGACAAAATTAATTTAAATGTGGCGTGACACTGACCGGCGATTATCCCTGTCTACACTATATAATAATGTACCCAAGGACAAGCCCCTGCCAGTGTAGGACTATTGCGGGAAATGAGGACTAAAAGTACCAGACTATTGTATATGTATATGGGGTATATGGGGACTACGGCGTCTGCCCGTCGCAATGTTCAGGGAACATGGAAAAATGGGCAGACGGTGACCCGCCACTCCCTGCATGGGCCCTTAAAAATGCCATAAAAGGCAGTAGCTAGATGGGTGTGAGTGGCTAAAGGGTGTAGAGAGATGGGCTGTAGATTCACCGAAGCTACTTCTGACGTGATGCCATTTATCACTTCTACCCCTGGAGCTTGAGTCTTAGCTCTAGCGATCTCTACTCCGTGCCGGCTGGCTAAGGCAAGCATGGAGGCGGGGGCCTTGTCTTGGCCCCCGGAGTCAGGTACGAGGTGTCGCCACTCACCTAAGGCTTCGCCACAAAGCCCCCCGGCGGGTTTATAATAAAAATAATAATCACTATTATCAAATTCAAAATTCAAAAGCTAATAAAGTTAAAAAAATAAGACCCTTTTTAAAAATCTACGTATTTTACTGTTCTGGAGTTCATGTGAGTGTTACAATAGAATTCCAATAACCATAACAATACAAACAGAAAAGTTAACTTTGCATACGAAACGCTACGATAGTTTCCAGCCATTTTTATATCGCACATAACACTTATCCTGTAGTGTATTCCTATATGAACTCGATGACTGTAGCCTATCGATTTCAAGTGCCAATTATTTAGCCTTTTACCCTATATCTGTAAACTGTGTAAAGGATTATAAATAGATACATAACACTTTATTTTACACCATTAAAGAAAACACAGAAAAACTTATAGCCTAAAAATTCGAAATGTGAACACGGTCTTATCGCTAAGAAGCGATCTTTTCCAGACAATCCGTGGCAGGAATAAAACTGATTATATTGGTCAAAGGTGGTATACATAAATATTAGAGGATATCTAGTTGCTTGCGTTTATCTTATTTATTTATAATCATATAAGCATGTAAAATAATATATTAGTAAGAATTATACTTAATAGACATATAAATGATTATTAGATTATTATTTTACACTAGCTGTACCCAACAGACGTTGTTCTACCCTTAAAAAATAAAAATCTAGAACCCGAATGCACCGCCATATACGGGTTTTTTTTTTTTTTATTGCAGGAGATCAGCAGACAGGCAGACGGCCCACTTGATGGACAGCGGTTACCATCGCCTATGGACATTTGCAACACCAAAGGTGCTACGAATGCGCTGCTGCTCTCTTTAGGGAGCCTGGAACCTGGTCACTAATGCCGGAACACAACACAGGGTTATTATGGCGGCATGCTCTAGACCAGGGGTGGTCGCCATCCAGTCGGGCAAATGCCCTACCACCTGGCTGTGGGTTGTTTTCAATTGTAAATCTACACCATCCCGCAATACGCACAAATATACACAAAAATGATTTTACCTAAATCTTAGAACCTGATTGCAGCTTGACTTACCTCGTTCAATTATTAATCTAAACCATCCCGAGACCGACTCAAACACACGCAAAAAATCTTCAAAATCCTGGAACCCACCACTTCCATCTACCGGGTTAAATTGTAAATCGAAACCATTTCGGAACCCACTTGAACATATACAAAAAAATTCATCAATATATCGGTTCAATGGTTTATAAATAGTTCAGTGACATACACACAAACAGAAGAAATTGATATATAAAGAGTTTTGGGCTCGAACCCCTTTCGGGCGTCCTCAGGAAACTGTACCAAAATTCTATCATAATCTATCACATTGATTATATATATAGTTATATATTATATATTATTATATATAGGTAGAACAATAAATAACTTCATTGGCAATACATTTTTTAACCTGGGGCAACTCTCTGTACTAATGGAACAATTTCCAGAACTTAAAAATCACACCAACTTAAAAATTAAGCCCTACTTATAGTGAATTTACAAAAAATCAAGCAAATGAATTGTCATTTGTATGAGTTTTTGTAAATTAACTCCAAGAGGGCTGTATAGAATAGAATAGAATATACTTTATTGCACACAATGTTACAAAATAATTTCAAGCATACAACCATAATGATAAGTTCAATGGGCGGTCTTATCGCTGGGAGCGATTTCTTCCAGACAACCTTTGGGTGGATAGAAACTCGATACGGATGGGTTTAGATATACAATAGTAATAAATAATTCACACTCACATTCTAACTCTCCTTTATAATATAATTTTAATCCTGATGGTCCCCCTTACCTTAAGGAACGTATTGAATTCCTTCGCCTCTCCATTGCTCACAATTTGCGCTCAGATATATATCGTAAACTCCTGACACCTGCATACACTTCATCGTTTTATGCTAACTCTTTTACAGCCAGGCTGTCAAACTATGGAAAGCGTTGCCTCTTACTGTCAGAGAGGCCAAAATATTAACTATGTTTCGGAACTCCCTTAGAAAGTACTATCTATCTTTAAATAAATGTGTCTAATATATTAAACATTAACGTATTTATCTATTGTAGTATATAAATTGTCACATATAATTTTAACATATATGTATATATATATATATATATATATATATATATATATATGTATATATATATATATATATATATATATATATATATATTTAGATATACTTAAATCGTACAGTCCGATAATTTTTCTGCTCCACCTACATCGCCAGATTAGTAAAGAATTTCTTTTAAGCTGGGTTGCCTGGAAGAGATCGCTTTTATCTATCTATTTACCTAAATATACAAGTTAAGTTGAGTTGTTGAGTCTTCCAAGAACACTATCCCAAGAACACAACTAAATAACATTATTATTCAGTTACGATTTTGAGATAGTGTTGTTGTATTTACCACACTGAGCGCCGGGGTGCAACAACAAAAAGCATTTCAATTTTAAGTTTAAATTTAAAGTATCCTGTTCGTTGGCTCAATCATGTCTGTCCGTTTGTATCCATGCCTAGTTTTTTTATTGCATGAATTTACCAGACAGCCCACCTGATTTAAGCGGTTACCATCGCCTATATACAGTATTTATTTAGGTTTATGGCTTGGTAGTTAGGCCTTTAAGCCACATCATAGTTTACAATATGGTTTCTACATTTTCTTAAGCCTATGTGTAGCATAGCTGAACTGTAGGTAATCAGCTAGTGCCTTTCAACGGAGTTCTTTTGACAATTCAAAAGGCTACACAGTTCGCGCCTATATACATTGGTAGTGTTGAATCCTCACAATTTTTCTAATGTGGGTAGTTTTATAAGTGCCGCTGGCTCGGTTTCGCCGTCTTTGCGTGGTGGCGAAACAGTCTCCAACGCACGTGAGGTCTGTCTGGACGTTACGTTTTCTCCGTGCATGTGAACGTTTCACATCCCATTCTTGGAGCTTTTTATTGAACTTTACATACAAGTCGTGCTTGCCTTTTTGTGTGAGTGTGCCATACGTAAACAACCCGTAGTGCTATTCGAGGACCTGTTCGTGCCGTGCACTTTCAGGAGCTGTCTAGCTGCCCCATTGGAGGTGGATTCCGAGGTTAGTGGTGCTTATTGCCCCATTGGTTTTGTGCAGGATTTGGCATACCTCTTACTCTCTTATAAATAACCTATACAGTCCATATAGCACTAGAACCAGCGAAGCTGTGTATGGATCCGTGATCCAGCACTGCACAGGTAGGACCTTAGGATATTTGTAACACCAAATGAGCCACCAATGGTAGGCATTAAAAAGGATAAATACCCAGCCACCTGGTTGTTGGTTGTTTTGTCTAATAAAATACTATGTCAAAGTCTGTTTAAAATATATTGGATCCCAACCGTAGGATATTTGTGTTCTGCATTATATGAGCAAGGAAACAACATTTCCTTTCTAAATTAGTTATTCATCTATGCAAAACTTAGCTAATTACGTATAACGATATTAAGAATTTTGAAGGTGGCCTCATTTATACAAGTAATATTAATATTAATTATTAAACTCAGATGAGATTTACTCGTTTTTGTTTTAGACTAGGAATAATCCCTGCTTTGTTGTAATCTTTGTTACGAAAGCTCTTCCCAGTTTATACTCATTTCCTCTATTTTACTGTACTCTGGAGAATATACCCCTACTCAAGCGGCCACTAGATCACCAGCGCACTTGGCTGCCAATCTCCGTGATCTCAGACGCTCATCTGATCAATCTTATGATTTTTGAATATGCTGTAGGTAGTTCAGTAACAAATGTTCAGAGTCGAGATTTAAATACAATGTACCTTGTTTTTTAATTTTTAACCAACTTCCAAAAGGAAAACGTTCTAAATTCGACTGTATTTTTTTGTGTGTGTTACCCAATTTTTCCGTCAATTATGGACTGATTTTCAATTTTCTTCTTTATTCGAAAGAGTACACTCCTGAGGTTTTTTCATTTGCAACAAGTTAGGCTCTGATGCGTGGATCACTTTAGTTCTCTTACGGATATCTTCATTTTTATAAGCGAAACACCCAACACATTATATCTAGCTAGCTAAAACAATACATGTTTTTGAACAAAAAAAATTGTTATTTAATTCTGCCAGAGATATTGGCGCAACTAAAATGCGATTTTAGCTAACGAAGAGACAAAAGTTGGTTGTTCAGTATTTCAGCTAAAAATTTAAAATTCTTATAAAATAAATTTAAATATGTAAGTATGTATAGATATATATGCATGTAAGTTTATGTATGTATATCTGTATGTATTTTATCATGTAAAATTTATTTTCAATAAGCAAATTTATTGTCAATTTAGATATAAGAACCTATTTACTTATCTATATAAACTTTAATGCACACAATCCTGCCTCTTGTTTTCCCACCCTCACAAGACCCATAGGTTTGCTGGAAGACAACTCTTTTTAGGGTTAAGCTCGCATTTGTACATCACCACGATTTTGTAGTTTTATTGTATTGTAAATATTTTGTGTATAATAAAGACTGAAGTATAAATCACCAGTTTTACTTAATAGAATAAGAAATATAAACCGACATAATGTCTCTATTTTTTCACAGTAATGTTCGCATTATTCAAATTAAATTAATAATTAATTCTCTGAGTTTGTTAACCTCCGTCGGGAACTGTCTTGTGTTGGAGAGATGAGTCTGGAATAAATCTCAAGTTGGCAACAATTTTCTTCACTCGACATAAATTATTAATATATACCAGGAGTGAAAGTTGGAGTAAATTCTTTTATTCAAGAAAAATTGAAAAAAACATACTCAGAAAGCCGTAGTAGCTTTGTGGTTAGCACACTCGTCCAAAACTTTTAGGGTGCGGGTTCTAAACCTGGCCGGAAAGCACGCACCACTTGTGCAAGTAAAATGAATGAAAACACCGTGATGAAACCTGCACATCGAGATGACTGATGTGTCATATCCTTTAATTCGCTTTGGACAAGCTGGCGGGTATACTGTATGCTATACTGCCTGGCTTGGGGATGTACAATGTGTGTACGTCTGCCTATTATTTATTTATCTATTCAACTAAAAATATACATAAATAAATCAATTTCAAAATAAGGGTACTCCGTGCACCTGTGTCAAAGTCATCTAGAGGGCTGTCACAGTACTAATATATATAGTAGACAAATTCAGAAATAAAAACGTAATAGTAAAAAATGGTATCAAACAAGACCTAATCGAGTTTCTGTTTGACAAATATTAATTGATTTACCATAGGATATAAAATAAGAGAGAGATAGATAGAGAGAGAGAGAGATAACACTTTATTGCACATCAAAATATACCATTACAAAAACAAATCATATTTACAATATTTTCCAGGTAATACAAGACGCGATGCCTTATCGCTCAAAACGATCTCTTCCAGGCAACCTAAATAAGAATAAATTGAATCAGGCGATGTAGGTGGTGCAGGAAAAAGGCAAGAGATACATAAATACTCCAACTAATTTAAGAAATAAATATTTAAACACATACATATACTTGCTCTTCCGGCAGAGGTCGTCCTGCCCGGAAAAGCTTAAATCGATATTTAACAAATAAAAAATAGGGGTTGATCGTAGAGGATTGAAAGTTTAGGGTTGTATGTATTTTTAATGCTGTATCACAAAAAATAGGGGTGGACTACCCTTAACATTTAGGGGGGTGTAAGATAGATGTTATCCGATTCTCAGACCTACCCAATATGCACACAAAATTTCATGAGAATCGGGCAAACTGTTTCAGAGGAGTATGGTAACTACCATTGTGTCACGACAATTTTATATATAATAGATTACAAACGGATGAGGGCCGGTGAGTCGGGAAATGCGCCAGTCGTATTCTGACTGCGAACGAGGGATTACCTCGTGCAAGTATAAGCGAGTATTTTATAACGACGAACTTCACACGATTTATGTGATAACGATTTTCTGCCCTACGGTTTGGTTTTGTTGTATAATTACTATACTTGTATGAACTTTTAATTTCGTGTGTGCTTTTCTACTAAGTTTTGTGATAATTCCCACGGTATTTTCGAATTTATATCCTACAAATTCATAACTTCAGGGATCTAAGGAGAAGAATAAATGTAGCATGGCTATAGTGGAGACAGGTAGCAGGTGTGACGTGCAACAAACTAACGCCACTGAAACTAAAAGGTCAAATATATAAATTTGTCATATGACCGACCAGTCATGCTTTACGGGTCCAAATGTTGGGCCACTAAAGTGATAAACCACAAACGTCTCCACTCAGCTGAGATGAGAATGTTGAGATGGATGTGTGGTGATACGAGAATGGATAAGGTGAGAAATGAGTACATAAGGGGATCTTTGAAAGTTGCACCCGTGACTGGAAAATTGAGAGGAAGAAGACTAAGTTGATATGGGCATATAATAAGGAAGGATGAAAGTCACGTGACAAAAATAATGTTAAACTAAAAGATGGATACAGGTAGACTAAAAAAAATATCGATTGACTGCGTGAAGGATGGTATGATGATTTGTGGTGTGACAGAAGATGTATGTCAGAATAGAAGAGTGTGGAAGGAAAAGACATATTGTGCCGACCCCAATTAATTGGGATATGGTGAAAGAAAAGGAGAGACCGTTTTTATCCGTGCAGGAACGGAGAAAGAATACAATTTCCTGCGACCCGGCGGCCTGTCGTAAGAGGCGATAAAACAACCCACAGCCAGGTGGTAGGGCATTTGCCCGACTGGATGGCTACCACTCCTGGTCTAGAGTATGTCGCCATAATAACCTTGTGTTGTGTTCCGGCATTAGTGACCAAGTTCCAGGCTCCCCAAAGAGAGCAGCAGCACATTCGTAGCACCTTTGGTGTTGCAAATGTCCATAGGCGATGGTAACCGCTGTCCATCAAGTGGGCCGTCTGCCTGTCTGCTGATCTCCTGCAATAAAAAAAAATAAAAAAAAGAGAGAAATTCGTAACATTATATGTGTATTGTAGTTAAAATTATGTAAAGTAATTAATATTTATTATTATGTATGTATACCTACTTTTAAACTATATACCTACTTTTTGCAGTGATTCCACTAATACTAGAAACCTTGACTGTAGCATAGTTTAATTTACCAGTGGGAGGAGAATCCCTTAAGTGAGATTTACACTGGGCTCGGCAAGATTAAATATTAAATACTATACTGACGTCACTGCCCTCGCTTTTACATGTGTTTGGTTAGCTTTTTGGAGATAACTTAAAGAAATATATTACTCTTATAACTGAATATTTTGTAAAATAAATGAAACGTATTTTGGGATTTGCCGAGAATTCCGAAAGATCAAGTTTACAATTTTGTTCAGTAAATTATAATTATAATTTTTTTATTATTATAATTTAAAAATATATATAATTTTGTTCACTAATTGTTCACATTTGATTTTTGAAGCACGGTAAGGATAAGGCTTGTCTTATAGCAATAGGTAACTCATCCCAGAGACGCACAGCCTGGACGGTGAAAGAGTTATTATAAAACCAGGATGTATGCGCCTATGTATTTATTCCGTATTTAGTGCAGGGGCGTAAATTATGAGAAGAGAATTAGAGAAATTCGAAACGTTCCTTGAGCTAACGAATATTAGTGGGTAAAGTAGTGTTAACTAAAAAATTAAATAAGAAAAAGTAACAACTGTACAAGTGTATTTCCACTAAGATAAATTCGACCACATTCCGTTCCACTGCGCATTTAATTGTCTATGAATATTTTAGGTCCTCTCATCCCAAGCACTATACACAGTACTGGCTGCGGGTTCATTAGAACTTTAGTGGTTGCTCTAATAAAAGGTTTCTAGCAAAACAGAAACTTCAAAACTATACAAAAAAAAGTTTTCTACAATATCTTGAAGTCGATGCCTTTTGCAAATTTGTTATTGTTTTGAAGTGAAACTTCTTTAGAATCGTTGTGATTTGAAAATCGATGAAACGAAAAAATGACACTGAAACTAAAAAGAGGTAAACACATAAAATTCAACCTTATTCTTTTGAAATAAAACACATTTCTCTTTGTCTGTTAGCTGAATTTTCAATTTAAATAAAATTTAAAAGATTTCAAATAAAATTATATATATTATATTCACAGAACAATTATAAAATTAAATACAATTGAATACAATGTAAGAAAACTTAACTTATTTGTATTATATTCTACCCATAGTCCCTCAAGACTATAAGTAGAATACTGAGCCCAGGTCACCGTCTTCTATGGGTAAGGTGCCCAGAAGGCTGGCTACGTTTCCTCGTTGGATCGCCATACTGATCCGTTGGCCGAGGTAGGCACCAGCCCTCTGATCACCTGAAGAGTCAATGAGTCGTTTCGATAAATTTTGGTAGAGGCTCATGGCCTCAGAACCCCACGGGCCAAGCGTCTCGACAGCAAACGGCACACACATATAACTCTCACTGAGGGTTGCACATTTGCGCCGCTTGAGTGATTCACCTGTTTCCGCCGCCGAACCCGCCGATCTAGACGTGTTTGTTAGATGGGATATGGGATAGATTTCAAATGAATTTTAGCTCTATTTGTATAATCTTAAAGCAGATATTCTTTTATACGTAGGTCAAAGGAAATTATGCGTAACAGTGCAATGAATTTTGAACTTTATGCTAGTGAATTAAAGTGTAGTTTCGATTGAATTTTTTGAATTATAGTATGTTGATGTATGCGGGCTAAAGGAATTATATTTATATAAAAGTTAGAGAAGAAATATCTGCAAGTATATTCTCTGAAGATTTACTTCTACTGCGTGTGAACTGCATACACACACACAGTTTTTTTTATATTTTGGTACCATATTTATTTTATCCATTTTTGTTATTATTGAAGTCGCTTTCTTTTTTGATAAAAAAATTATATTTTTTCTTTTATGTTAGGTATATGGTATCCAATAATAATGACTAATACCTAACACATAAATACTAATAACTAAAAGTTCTGGTTTGTTACGTTCTCTTAGCATAAAAAAACTGCTTTATCTTCGGAACCCAATCTATACATATAAACTGTAGAGGTTAAATTTCTGTACAATGAAGAAAAATGCTAAAAACCGAATCAGGGGGACTTAAGAAGTGAAATAGAACTAATTTAGATTTTTTTATTTTTTTTGTTTCTCTGTTTTTCGGTTTGTCTGTCTGTTTGTACTAGCTAATCTCCGAAACGACTGGACCGATTTAAATGAAATTTTATATGGTGGTAGCCTATATCCTCAACAACATATAGGATACTTTTGATCCCGAAAAAATAAAGAGTTCCCTTGGGATA
Organism: Dendrolimus punctatus; assembly: GCA_012273795.1. Lineage (NCBI taxonomy): Eukaryota > Metazoa > Arthropoda > Insecta > Lepidoptera > Lasiocampidae > Dendrolimus > Dendrolimus punctatus. The sequence goes on along the minus strand of CM022546.1, from coordinate 18,709,902 downwards.
GTTAAAAAACCGCTCCACGCGGACGAAGTTGTCAGCAGAAGCTAGTGCATAATAAAATACATTATTGGCTGAGACGATTTACAAGCAAAGACGGAGCTTACGTGAACAACAGCGTCAAATGAAGAGAAGCCCTTTTAACGAACTTCAAAAATTCGTCTGTATGTTGATTTTTTTAGTATATTCGTTACCACTTCTCCTTCGCTTCACTTTGAGAGCTTCGTATTTCTTTATGATCTAAGCACATCAGATATAAAATTTCGTGTAATATTTCTGTTAAAACTTACGTTTAGGCTATGTTTTTATGTCTATTATTTTTTCTTATTCCATCTGGCGTTGTGTCAACAAATACATGGATTTCATGTGCCCATTTAATTATTTTCTTTGCCAAATTAATACCGCTTGGTAAACTACGACTCTGTGGGACCCAGACCCCCAATTTGTGCTTCAAATGTAAGGTTTTAATTTTGAACTATTCAATAAATTCATGATTTGATTATACTCTGTAAATTCTGTTCGTATTTCTACCAATTTAAGTCCAGGAATTACTTTAAAATAACTGTCTGTTAACAAGGCCTTCATTTAGACGTGTCTCCTAATTTGTTAGTCTTGCGAAACTTGCTTTGATGTTTATTCTCTTTTAGAGTTTAATAAAACTTAGATTGTAATTTCTGGATTTTATTGTGTTTAATTTTGAATTTGTTATTAGACATTTACGTTTTTGTGTTTAGAATTTTATTAGAATGTCTTGGTTTATTATTTGTTTCTATTCACGAAGGTAAGCCGACTTTACTTGTGGTGTAAACGAGCTAGGTCTTAGACCACTACAATACTAATACGCGTAAGACGACCCAGACGTATACGTCGCGTGGGTCTAATGTAGTTTTTGGTTTATCTAGATTTTTCATTTAACAAAACTATATATCTTTAAGGCTCTTTTATATTATAATTATATTATCAATATTTCTTTTTTAAATATAATTACAGTATTTATACGACCCAGGTGCCGACAAAGACAAATTCACACCTGCAGCCCTGTAGAAACACATTAATTACCTTTTTGACATTTGGACTTCTTTTATTTATTTTGTGTTTAAAATTTATGATTAGAAGAATACCCCATTGTGTATTGTAATTCTTTTATGGCAGTCATTACCAAGTTTGATTATAGCAAATACGGTCCAATCGTCCGAGGAGACATTGCATCCGTGCAGTATAAAGCAATGCCTCAGTTGATGGACGAGGCAGTCGACCGATAACAAAAAGCGAGACAAGACGTGTGTACGATATATTCGATAATCTATTTGGTGACGGACTTTGCGCGTGTTGTTTAATTGTGCATTAAATTTGGACTGGTTGTGTTCAGTTATATTTATACCTGTGTTATACGTATTTGTATAGTTCTAATAAACTCTATAATAATTTATATTTGTTGAACGATTTCAAATGTTTAACTATAATTATTATTTTATCTATTATCTTGTATCTGTGAGGTAAAAGGGTACGCACCTTGCACAATTTGTTATGTCCTTCGATAGCTTGAATGAGCACGCACCAGTATAACTCACTCTCACATCTTCTAATTTGAATATATTAACGTTTTATCGCGGAGTGGATGAATTGATTTTGAGCTTTTATTTTAAATATTTTGGGTAGAAACCTTTAGTTCCGGTACGTGCGTAGCGAGCGAGATTTGCAACGTCTCTTTTTTGGACAGAGCGGATAGTGGGGGAGATTTTGAGTACAGAATGGGAAGGAGCGATCGAAGGGAATGAATGGCGCATACAGTATTTTTATAAAGTGTCAATGTCAAGTTTTTGGTATTAGGACATACTTTATTCCAGCAGTGGTGTGATCAGAATGTGCATCAGAGAAACCTTGACGGCTCTTTCTTATAAAGGTGTTTATTTTGAACCTAGCTGTTAATGTATCTATAATATTATATTATTCTAAACATGACGTGTCTGTCTGTCATAACCTAGTTCATATATATCTAAAAAACGTAACCTAGACTCCGCAGTGGCCGTTTTCGACATTACTAGGATTTAACATAAGCTGAAGATACTATTTAATATCATCAGTATAGTGGATAGTAGCTAAGCCAGTCTCCTTATTAAAATATTCAAACCCCTTTTAGCCTTATGCAAAGCAAGTTACTTATACCGTCTGATAGCTCTTAGTTTATCCTTTCTAAGGCTAAAGTTTACTAGCCCTCCATTTAAATGTGCCCATATAACCTAATTACTCCTAAATATAAACATCAAACGCTTGGAAATTCGGAAAATGTTCACATTTTGGGTCAACCAACACGACATCCACATTAGGACCAGAGCAGCACGGGCTACATTTGACGTAAGTCTATACGCATCTATCAAAGTCACTCGCAAAGGGATGACTACACACAGTTTGGTCGAATGACGAGCAGGATACAAAAATGAAATATAAATTGCAATTTATATTTTAGGGCACAGTGGGAGATCAGCGCTGGTTTTAACCGACCGGCATTATGCTGACACTGATACCCCTTTTGGGACAAAATGATATTATTCTAGTTTAATTTTTTAAGCGATTGTACTGTATTTATATAATTTGTTCTAAATAAAATTATTTTCTTTCTTTCTTGCAATTTCTGGATTTTATTGTGTGTTTAATTTTGAATTTGCTATTATGTATAAGGTTTCATCAGAATGTCTAAGTTCAATATATGTTGTTATTTCAGATAAGATATACAACGTGGCAACACGGCCAGCGTTTTGTGAACATTCCCAGCTGACGGTGACTTGCGACGCATTTTGTGGGGCGCTGTAACCTTCGGATAAATACTGGTACAATTTGAAATGGACTGTATGAGATTGATATGACCTAGATCCTTACACTAGAAAAGCAGAAGCTCCACCAACCTTGAGATAGGCCCTCTCCTGGCTCGGTACAGGTTACACACAGGAACAGCACACGGCACTAAACTCCACCTTAAAGCTAACACTTTTAACAAAGTCTAACTACATATAGTAAGTTTTTGGCACGGCCAGTAATCACAATACCTATAATAAATGTTATTTGATAAAATTTTCTGCGCACGGCACATTCTAAAACGTCGACAGTATAATACGGCCGGCGTAACTTGGCAAATGTGAACATAGGCTCTGCGAACTTTAGAGCATGTACACTCGTCTGATGAGTGGGTATACGACTCGTCGGTGAATACAATTGGTCGCCCTTCATCCCTGTGTTTTTTCATTGCTTTGTACTAGTTGGTCACTGTATTTTCTTCACGTTACATGCGCTTAAGTTCGCATAGCCTATGTTCAGATTCGCCAAGATACGCCGGCCGTATTATAAGTAAGTCAAAAATGGCTGCTCCTACCCTGTTCTGTATTGGCCGTGACCTCACACAGGAATGTAGACAGCAAAATTGATGGAGCGTTGTTCTACCTACTTCATACTAGGCAAGGACCGAACACATTTACTATATGTAACTTTTTGTTTGTAAATTAAGCTGTATATATTATTGGTATTTATAAATTTTAGTATTAATTTTGTTTAGTTATTGGAAATGATAATTGTAGTGCAATAATAATAATCTGTATTGATCAAAATTACTACAAATATATAAATCTAACGTTAGATGATTAGAAGGTTCGAGCTTAAATCAGACTACGAGTCATTTCAACCAGCAAAATAAAGTCGTCAGCCTTCTGGGTACATTTCGTATAGAAGGCGAAGAGTTAGGAAATGTATTCCACATTTATAAATAGCCTTGAGACTATTTATATTATAAAAGCTATTGATTGATTGAGTTTAGTGATGCTAAACTTTTTTATAATGTATTTGACTTGGAAAATGACTTTAGGTTATTAGTTTACCTGTGTAATATAGTTAATAAATTTACTTTTTATATATAAATTAAAAAACTAATGGTTGCTCTAAGAAGAGAAACAACATTTAAAGCTACTAATTCACAATTTCAATCAATCTATTATCCTTTTTACAATTTTAAAAATCGCACTTGATTTGTTTATATTTTCTAACTGCCAAAACTCTGACAAGTCTCTTGTACAAGTGACATAACACTGACACTTGACGTATACAATGACCATGCGCGCCAAATTCAAACTAAATGAAGTTACTCTTCATTTACATGTATAATAGTCTTCGATGGTTTTAATTAACTCTTAAAATACAGGTATCTAAATTTGTTAATATGAATAATATATGCAGCACGAGGGGCTGCACGTACAACGAGCGGGGGGTGTCCAGGCGCGTTCCGTTTCTATTACAACCCGTATATATTGTAAATAGATTATTGTTTGTTCAAAATCTTATCGGTTTTATTCTTTTGAATTTTTAAAATATTAATATCTAAATGAACCGATACTATAATACCATACTGTCTTAATTGCTACAATAACTTAATATGATTAAAAACATTTAATATGATTTTTTTCATCTGTACATAAGTTTTACAATATCATATTATAAACTAATACTGTAAATAACTTAACTTAAATATATTGTATTCTACCTATAATTCCTTAAAACTGTAAGTAGTATACTGAGAGTAGGCCACCGTCTTCTATTAGTAAGATGCCCAAAAGGCTGGCTACGTTTCCTCCCTGAATTACCATATTCATCCGATGCCCAAGCTAAGCACCAGCCCTGCAATCACCTTAAGAGTTGACCACTCGTTTAAGTTGTGACGCCATCACTTGCTATTCTCGTTCAAAATCTAGACGGTTTTGGTGCTTTGTTTTTTATTTAATTAATTGGTAATGCTTAGCAGACAGCCTTACAGCTCAACTGTGATCGAAAATGGTTACCATCGCCTATGGATATTAGCAATACCAGAGGTGCTGCCATTGTGCTGCTGGCCTTGAAGAAGAAACTGGAACCTGGCCACTGATGGAACACAACTCAAAGTTGTGGCGGCATACTCTAGACCAGTTCTGGTAACCATTCAGTCAAGCAAATGCCCTACCACCTGGCTGTGGATTGTCTTATAGCCTCTTACGCAGGCTGCCCGGCCGTAGAAATTAGTACTCTTTGTCCATTTCTGCACGGAGGAAAACAAGCATTCGTACAACGATAAACAGTTCAATTGACTTGATTGTCAATTGTTGTCCATTCTTCGTGCAAATGTGTCCCAGGCGTAAGCTGCCCGCGGCATTTGGGATTTGTGCGTGATGAATCTAGGCAAATGTCAGTCATTGTCCGCGCACAGATTTATTGTGGCCTAGCACTGTGTTCTGTCAGTTTGTTTATTTGACCAGATATTTTGGGAACACCAGGAATTCCTATTAGATGTCGATTTTAATACCTCGTCTTTTTTTAACGTGGAATTCGGTCTGTTATTTTTAAAAATAACTGTGGTATGGTATCAAGTAATACTATACATAGGAGAATGGATAGTATACCTGCCACACTTGTCCAAGGTGGATCAGCCGGGTTTCATACATCGGTTATCTCGATGTGCAGGTTTCATCATGATGTCTTCCGTTCAGCAGGTGGTAATTGTAATAGTGTATGTACATATTAGGTAAGGAACCTGTGTAAGCGATGCATGTTCTCAGACCAGGATTAGAAGTCGCACCTTTTGAGTTTGGGACGCCTGTTATAACCACAATACTACAAAGATAATGTACATATATTTCCTTTGTCCTTTGTAAGTCACGAATGCTCGGTTTGTCTTTAAATGTGAATGCTCAGTTCACATCAATTGTTAATATCCCCAATTCCTCTTTCAGTAACAGAAACTTCGTACTCAAATAGTTACCATAATATTAAAACCCTTAGTTCTATTAAAACAATAAAGTAGAATGTCTCAAATAATTTTAGTTATTTGTGGGTATTTAGTTCAATATAATGTTTGTTTACAACTTCAAGATTGTGGCGATGTTTATGCTTAAGTATTTCTTAATAAGAAAAGTTTGACAAACAGTGGTTGCTGCTTTAATAAGTTAGTCAAATGTCTTAAGTCTGGATTAATATTATTTTGCCCCATACTGATTGTTTGGGTTTTATAGTTAATAAAGAACTTTACTCCCATGAATTATTTTTTATTAATTAAGGAATATAATATAGTGTTACTTGACAAGTTGCGTCACCAGTATACTTATTATTGACAAAGCACATTTACTATCAGCCGCGGCGTTTGAGCTAATTACATTGAAACTGTTTTATGACTATCTTCTTTTGTTTACTTTGTGTTTAAAATGCGTAATTAGAAGTAGCCCATTGTATCCTTAGGGTCCATTGTGTATTGAGATCAGTGCCAGGTGTCTCGTATTTAAAATGCAAGCTGGTTCTAAGAAATCTCCAAGCGGTCGAGCTTTGCGTCAAGATATATTTGACAGTATAAAGGGGTGCGGCAGTCAAGCGAGGAATACGATACGAGCAAGACGTAGATTCGGTGAATGATATAGTAAACGGACTTTGCGCGTGTTATTGAATCACGCAGTTTGTACTAGTAGTGTCTAGTTATATTTGTACTTATGTTATACGTGTTTGTGTAGTTTTAATAAATTCTATAGTAATTCCAACGGCATTTTAATTCGAGTCCTGCGTAACTCGTGACAATATTTTTAGGCTATAAATTTTTCTGTGTTTTCTGTAATGGTGTACAGTAAAGTGTTATCTATCTATCTATGTATATTTTGATGTAAATGTTACTAAAAGTTTTTGCTTAACTTCCTTCACTTCAGGTAATATTCTTGCATTATACATACGTAACAAGCGTTTAGCGGGTAGTGCGATGTATTTTACGGCGGCGACAGGAGTCGTGTAATATGTATGCAAATGTATGTAAATTGACCCAGATACAGGCGACGGTACAACGCTAATCCTCCGTTATTGAATTTACTAACTGCAAAACAACATTTTAAATGAAAACTTTTGAACGATAGTTCGTCAGATCTTGTATATACACGGCTTTCGATATTGACTCTTCTCCTTGTTCTTTTAATTCCAATAATTTGTCTTTATCTTCCATACATCTAAATCGATAGAGTCTCTCAGCCATAGAAGAGACGTTGACGCTCTAAGCGTGTTCTACCGTCTGTACAACGGGGAATGCTCTGATGAGCTATTTGATTTGGTGCTTACGTCGCCATTCTATCATTGCTCAACTCGCCGGTGATTGGGAGTTCATCTATACTTCTTAGACACTTGGAAGTACTCCACGGTACGTGGCGGATGCTCCTTCTAGCTATATATGGAATGAACTCCCTCTCGCGGTTTTCCCAGAGCTCTACAATATGGAGCTCTTCAAAAAGGGCGTGAATAGATACCTATAGTCTCAAGGAGGTAGACAACGCATCGGCTCCCTTAGTGTTGCAGATTTCGATGGGCGACGGGAGCCACCTACCGCCAGCTATACGTTTGCCAATTTGCCTACAAAGTAACTTTAAAAAAATACTCCGGTTTTCTAGGCAGCCTTTGGTTAAGTGGGCTAAGCCTTCGCCGGCCGACCTCACTACACTACACCAAACTACAACGCACACTGCCCCGGGCTTGATTCCTGGCGTGGTAAATGTCTTAAACGATCTTTCCTGTACTTTCTATGGTCTGGGTGTCTGGGATCAACCTCATAATGGTTCGTTGATAACTTTTGAGCGGATCTTGTATCTATGCAGCTTTATTATAATTGACTCTGATATAAATTATAAACATTCTCTCAATAATTTAAATTTGCCTTCCACAATTTTGCTTTTTTCGAGACAGCCTTTGTGGTTAAGCATACTAAGCCTTTGCCGGCCCTCATTACACAACACCAAACTACAATGCAGAAGCTCTGGGTTCAATTCATGGGATGGTAAATGTTGTGAACGATCTTTCCAGTATTTTCTATGGTCTGGGTGTCTGAGAAAGCTTTGGAGCGGATCTTGTATCTATGCAGCTTTCGAATGATTGACTCGCTCTCTTTTATTTTATCTTCTCCCAATAATTTATCTTTGTCTTCTGTACTCCTCTATTCTGAAATATGTTCTCTGTCACCTTCACATAACCCATCAACATCTTTTTCGGTATCGCTTTATAATCGTATCAGTACATACTTTTAGTCATATGACTCTCTCTAGTGATGAATTATGATTTTTTTATTGCTTGAGTTCAACAGACAGGCAGACGGCCCATTTGATGGAAAGTGTTTACATCGCCTATGGACATTTGCAACACCAAAGGTGCTACAAATGCGCTGCTGCTCTCTTAAGGGAGACTGGATCCTGGTTACTAATGCCGAAACACAACTCAAGGTTTTTATGGCGGCATACTATAAACCAGGGGTGGTAGCCAGTCGGGCAAATGCCCTCCCCCCTGAATCCCGCGATAATTTAAAGTCAAATATGGACGAAGTCGCGGGCATATTTTTGTTATGTTTGTAAAACAGGTATATATATGTAATGAAAATGATACCAAAGGAACGCATGTATAAAAGTTAAATACTCAGTATATTACAATTTAAGTGGAACGCGACCTAAATCGCACACTTAAAAATTAGGAATGACGGTGGAAACAAATATAGGTTTTAACAAGTGTTCAGTTTTTAATAACAGTTTTAAATAATATTTCAACTAGAATTTAAGTGAATGGACTTTGAATGTCGTTTCTTTGTCCTTTCAGGTAAGCCTAGTGCATATAATGTTAGTTATTTATTGTATGTTTAGGTACCTACCTAATTGTAAGTACTAACAAATAAAACTTTGTCCTTTCAGAGAAACACATCGTTTTCATTCTTTAAATTGATTAATTTAAATAATAAAGAGTTTTATTATAAAACAATATCTAATATATAAAATTCTCTTCTCACAGTTTTCGTTGCCATACTCCTCCGAAACGGCTTGACCGATTTTGATGAAATTTTTTGTGCTTATCCGGTATCTATGAGAATCGGCCAACATCTATTTTTCATCCCCCTAAATGTTAGGGGTAGTCCACCCCTAAATTTTTTTATTTATTTTTTAGACAAAAATTTTAATTTCTATTTTTTTATGATACAACATACAAAAATATATATAACCCTAGATTTTCAACCCTTTACGATCAACCCCTATTTTTTACCGGGCAGGACGACGTCTGCCGGGACAGCTAGTTATATATATATATATATTTTTCTCAGAATCTACTAATAATATAAATGTACGAAAATCTTATTACATTGTTTTTATACTTCGATCTTGTTTATGCAAACAAGCTTCAGTAACGACTATGAACTGCGTACACTTTTTCGTGGAAGTCGAAATACTCGTAATTTCTAAAGAAATAGTATTCAAAATTAATTTGCGTAAATTCGCATAAATATTCGAGTAAATACGTTTTTACCAAAGCCAAAAGCACAAACAAAAATAAATCTCCTCTTGATACAATTTCTAAGAAATGCTTTCTTCGGGCTTGATCCATTATAATTAATTAATATAAAGACGTGGACAAAAAACACGTTAAGATCATCGCCGTTAGTCGTGACTATAAAATGTTTATTCCTGAACAAAACTTTTTTAATTAGAGAGATTTATCGCTATAGTGATAATGTCGCTCCATATATATCACACTTAAATACATAATATTAAATCACACAGTAAACATATATATTTATAAACATTTTTTTTTTGTAATATGTATATATTATCTATATATGAATACGTGAACAAAAACAGCAAAAACTTTGTACCCCTTTTTACGAAAATTTCGCGTACGGAGGAGTATTAAATTTCGCACACTCATCTTTATATAGAGAAAGAGTGCCGAATGCAAATATTTTTAAAAATATGTATGTAAAATACATTTAAATCAATAAAAAAAAATTACACATCCAACCATGTATATGTCACACACACGCATATATACTTTTGTTTATTGTTAAAGTCAAATTAACAGTGTTGCTTTGGCGAAATCTGTGATTATAGAAGTAACTATAGTCTTTGACAACAGAGCCTTAATAATGTTCAAACTTATAATTTAAATTAATTATTATGGTCGAATTTCGAACACAAGTGGTCACCCTCCACTAGTTTGCTTAATTGTCTAAGAGTCTGATCCGACACGAGAATGCTGTTTACATTCTCCTAATTGTCTTGACTTGTCACCGAAGTTGTCCTTCCTATGTTCTTCGTTCTGGACACATTCCGCCAAAACATGAAGGACATCCTCTAGTGTACCACACTGTATATAAATAGGAGTTTATATCTTTTTCATTTATGTCCAAACTTGTTTAGTTTAAGCTTTAATATCTGTTAATTATTATTATCGACTTCCATAAAGAGAAGGTTCTCAATTCATCTGATTTCGCGACGTCTCAATTTCTCCATCAATTGTGAACTGATTTTTAATTGAAAGGTAGTACTTTCAAATTGGTCTCATTGTCACCATGTCAAGATCTGATGAGTGGATTTCAAGGATAATTCATTGAAATCCACTCATCTCTAATCTCTCATTTCTAATGAGAAAGTCACGAAAATTGTTAACCGCATTCTTCGTAAGACAAAATCTCCGTCAATTATCAACTAATTTTCAAATTATTTTCTTTAGTCGCAAGTGCATCCTCCTGAAGATGTCCTATGGTCACCAAGTCAGAATTGATGAGTGGATCTAAGAGGAATAGAAAATAAAGCTTATTAAAGAATGTCGTGCACTTAAATTCTTGGAGAAAAAAGATGTGTGTTTATATATTACATTTTCTACAGGCGCTTATTTTTTTTTCAATAAGCTTGCTACGCGATTTCTCCGTCAATTGTAGACCGAATTTAAATTCTTTTTTTTAATTAAAAGAAAATACTACCAAGAATGTCTCATCGATATCATGTCAGGATGTGATGGCTGGTTCCCAATAAATTCGGGATAAACCCTTGAAAACTATTAACCGACTCTTTTGCTACGCGGTATCTCTGTAACTTGTGGATTGATTTAGAATTTTATTTCTTTATTTGTTTATATCTTGAAGTGGTCAGTAAGTCAGAAACTGATTAGTGGATTGTAAGGAAATCGAGAGCAACCCTTGTTGAAGAGCATATACACCGAAGAGTGTTTGTCTTAGAGCGTATCAATTTCGTATACGCATGCCAGGTGTACAATTTCTACAGGTGCTTAATATGTTAGTGTTAAAGCTATTAAAGTATTTGCGCTATTTTAGTTTTCTACATAAAGTTAAATAACAAAACAAAGCTGCATTTCTTTATTATTCCATTAAAAAAAATAAGTGATAAAACCCAAACTTAAATTAACTGCGCACAGTATTTCCAGGTTTATTATTAGGGTTCGGCTTATTCTTTTATTTCAAAACATTTTTATTTTAAAAACTTTTATCCTTAATCAGCGTTGTGTCGGATATTATGCCGGCACAGCAATAAGCTGAGTACAAACCTTGTTTGTTGAAAATGCGGCGTACAAATTTAAAAATGCGTTTTTATTTTTAAGATACATGTCAGCAATGTAAGTACGTCGCTTATTCTTCAGTTATTTCTTTCTTTCTTTGAACTAAAATAAGGTCTAATAAAGTATCGTATCGTCGTCAGCTATAGTCATGGGAAAAATCACTCACCAAGAAGAAAAGAGTGATATATATGTTTTTGATACAAAGATATATATCCCTCTTTCATATCTTTATCTCTTTATCGTTACAGTGAATAGTGTCAGTGTTAATTGCAGACAAGATGAGTTATTATCTGTGAGTGATATACTGGCAGAGCCGACACGCGTACCTGTGGCAACGCAAAAAATATAAACAAAGAGTGAAGAAATATAATAAAATTAATTACATTAAAACTAAATTACACCATAAAACTACAATGTTACGATTTATTTTGGCTTGCAATTATATTCGGTTTCCTCGTTCACTCACTACGCATGCGCAGTGCGCGGGCCAATCATTCTCTCTCATCGCGTGGAACAGGAATGAACTAAAGAGTTAAAGTTATTTTGAACGCAAGTGATATACGGATCTAATCACTCTTCGCGTCGGATATATATCTTTTGAGTTAATCACTCTGGAGTTACACACCTCTAGTCAGCTATTCGCAGTCGACTGCTGGACGTTGACCTCCCTAAGACGGCGCCACTCATCCCTGTCCTCTGAGTTCCTCACCCAGCGCCTACACAGGTCGTCGGTCGATCGGGTTGGAGGGCGTCCGGCACTACATTTACCGAGACGCGGTCTCCATTCCAGGACCATCTATTACCACTTCAACTTACTAATTTTGCGAGTTAAGTCGGTAAGGTAACCTTGGCTCTCTTACGGATATCCTCATTTCTAATTTTATCCATAAGAGAAACACCCAACATAGCTCGCTCCATACCCCGTTGAGCGACTTGGAACTTGTGGTCCAATCTTGCCGTCAGTGTCCATGTCTCGGCCCGGTCAGGACGGGGAGGACGCACTGCTCGAAGACTTTTGTGTTCAAGAATTACGGAATGGTCGACGAGCAGACTTGGCGAAGCTTACCTAATAAATTAATTTGTGTAAATAATTACTGAAAGAGATTGATAGCGATCGCATTATTTCCATTCTTTTTGGTTATCTAGATAATCTCTGGTCGTATAATATATTAGGCTTCTCTCACAAACGTTGGTTCAGTAATTTTTCAAACTTGTTTACTGAAAGCTCTTGGACGTTTTCTGGGACTTTGTTAAACAGCTCTATAATTTTGCCCAATGATACTCTCTCTTCTTCCAACATAACCAATTCCAATATCCAAATTGTTTGGGTTCGGCACAATATGTCTTTTCCTTCCACACTCCCCTATTCTGACATACATCTTCTGTCTCATCACATATCGTCACATCATCCTTTACACAATCCATCCATCTTTTTTTGTTCCACCTTTACATTTATACCCATCCATGTTGTAGTTTAGCATTCTTTTTGTCACGTGACTCTCATCCCTCCTCATTATATGCCCATACCAACTTTATCTTCTTTCTCTCAATTTGTCACTCACGGGTGCAACTTCCAAAGATCTCCTTACGTACTCATTTCTCAACTTATCCATTCTTGTAACACAACACATCCATCTCAACATTCTCATCTCAGCTGAGTGAGCTCAAACTATTGTATACTTCATGGAGCCTACACGTGGAAATTTAATTTACTTTTGTTTCTAGTATTTTTTTTACATCATCTAAGGGGGCGTCCATAAATTACGTGAGGTGTTTAAGGGGGGAGGGGGTCGAGTCAAATCTCATCTAATCTTACGTGGGAGAGAGGGGGGTCTCGGCAAATATCACGCAATTTTTTTTCTGATTGAAACAAAAAAAAAATACTATTTTGGTCCACTTAATCCAGGTACATGCTTAAGATTTAATCTTAAGCGTAATCGTAATACGATTAAGATCATTTACTAATTCTTTCGAAAGAAAATAATTTCATTCATACTTCAACGTTATACATTTACTGACTGTTAAACCACCATATTTGTTTTATACCAAATAGCTCAATTTAATCTGAATTTACGGTACAGTGTAGCCCATCCTTTGTTTTCGCGCCACTGTCAGCCGAACGCGTTTACGTAAGAAACTCACATTTTTGAAAAATCTCACGTGAGATTGGGGGATGGGGGAGGGGGTTGAATAAAATCTCACGACATCTCCCCCGGGGGGGAGGGAGGGGCAGAAAATTTAAAAAAATCACCTCACGTAATTTATGGACGCCCCCTAATCCGGGAATGTCACATCACTATGTCCTTGTAAAATGCCTTTTTATTCAACGGCCATAATACGAGCAGTAAATCAGTAAGGGCGAGGTAACGAAGAGAAATTCTTAATTACGAGGCTTAAAAGGCACTTAGCGAGCATCGTGAAATTTAATTTTTGCCCTCATGGCCACCGGCAGCTTCACAGAGAGTCTTTGCGCCTGAAGCTAACGCACATTTGAAAATAATTACCTAATGGTCATTCCGCTTATACTGCATTTCTAAGATTTTATTAATATTAATAGGTGAAGCAAAAGCACAGCTAAAACTTTGTACCCCTTTTTACGAAACTTGCGCGGACGGAGGAGTATGATATTTCGCACACTTATAGTTTACTAGCTGTCCCGCCAGACGTCGTCCTGCCCGGTAAAAAATAGGGGTTGATCGTAGAGGGTTGAAAATTTTGGGTTGTATGTATCTTTTAATGCTGTATCATAAAAAAATAGAAATTAAAACTTTTGTCTAAAAAATAAAATAAAAAATTTAGGGGTGGACTACCCTAACATTTAGGGGGATAAAACATAGATTTTGGCCGATTCTCATAGATACCGGATAAGCAAAAAAAATTTCATCAAAATCGGTCAAGCCGTTTCGGAGGAGTATGGCAACGAAAACTGTGACACGAGAATTTTATATATTAGAGATACAGCGAAGGACTGGACGGAGTACAGAATGCAATTTTTTCAATTATGCATAAAAATACATTGAAGCGTAGGAAGTCTTCAATGAAGCACCTTTTGCTTGAAATATGCGTATATTTTAATATTATGCGATTTACAATAATTATTTTTAGTTGCGCGTACAATAATTCGTCGTCGTTCGTAGTGAATATTTTTTGAATATTGGCGGTTGGCCGTAGACAATGAGCGTTTGTCATAGGCAATTTTTGATATGGCGCGTACACACCGGCGCGAGCGTACTGATTTCGTACTCGGTTGGACCGGTGTGTACCTTCCTTAAGTAAATCGTGCCGCAACATACATTAAATCAATAAAAAACATTACACACACTACCATGTATTTGACACACACGTATATATACTTTCTTTCTTTCTTTTCTTTACTGTTTTAGTCAAATTAACAGTGTAGCCTTGGCGTAATCTGTGTTTATAGAAGTATATAGTATTTCACAACAGAACCTTAATAATGTTCAAACTTATGATTTAAATTATGGTCGAATTTCGACCACGGTCGACCACTAGTACCTTTAAATGGCTCGAGTTTGTACATTGCGTTTAAAAATATGAAAAAAGCCAGGTACGCTAATTCGGAACAAGAGATTCCAAAAATTTAATTTTTGGTATTCTTGTCTGTCTGTCTGTTAGAGCATTACGTGAGAAATGATGAATAGATTGAAATGAAACTCAGAAAAATACACAGCTAACTTACATCCTGGGTCATAACGTAGGATACTTTTTATCCTGATAAATGACGTCCTTTCCGCGGGATAAACGAAAATAGTGAAAGAGATGACGCTATAATCACGTTTTTCAATTCACTAACAAACATCTACGTTCTACGTGTTATACGTAATTGTATAGTTCTAATAAAATCTATAATAATTCTAACGGCATTTTAATTCGAGTCCTGCAACTCATAACAATATTTTAGAATCTTTTCGCAATTACTTGCAGGGCGATAGAGTTTCTAATATTATTTGAAAAAACATTTCTATTTGAAAGCCAATATTTATTCGCATTCATTAAATGTTTATTGATAATCGAATTAAATTCCACCACAATCGAGTGCCATTAAATGACAAAATGGCGAATAAAACTTCAATGTTTCTACATAAACGAGGCAAAGTGCAATTAAATGACATTGAAATGAATTTAACGATTGATTGTGTCGCTGCGAAATAAATTCAATTATTCAATGAGGCAAAGAATAGGATTTATTTTGTAAGAAAAGTATATTTTTTAAAGAGATCGATAACTCTTTATTTCACACTAAAACAAATAACTACAAAAAATCGTATTATGATTTTTTGTAAATGTTTATTTTAGCGTGCAATAGAAATATATCGAGCGTTTATAACCAAAAACTCGCGAAATAAATTATTTAAATGTTTTGGTAGCTTTTCAATATTTATTTAGGTTAATACCATTTCTGCTCATGGTAATACCATATTTTTACTACTATTATTTTACCACAACGATATCGAGAAGATATTGTGGATTTAGTAGAATACGAATTTTTGACAGTATCTACATCCATCTTTCTAAATCGCCCATTGAATAATGATCAATGCTCCAAGGTGTAAACAGTGTTCTGTGAAGCTCAACAATTTGGACCAACATGTTGGGCCAGAAGTTCAATATGTTGGACCAACATGTTGGGCCAGATATTTAATACTTTGGGCCGACGTGTAGGTGTTGAATTTGCTTTGTGTAGCTAAGCCGTGGCATCGATTAGAGGTACTTGCGGAAGATCAGCGCTGGTTGTGAAACCAACATTCTGCCCATCAAGAGTCTCTTTAGGAAACCACATTTAATTGTTAGACCTGTTATCTCGTGTCACTTGTTGTATCTTGTCCTAAATAAATATGTTTTCTTTCTTTCAAATTGTTATATAGTGCAGACTCTTTTCATTCAATATTTACTCTCCCCTCTTACAAGTTGGAAAGGTGTACTTTGTTTAACTTAAATTCTGAGCGCGTTGGACGTATAAAAATGGAAAAACTTGGTCAAATGAGTTGAGAACGCTTGCACAGAATACTAAGCTACAAGTGCTAGTTGCCAGTTTCAAAATAGGTAATATAAACATCTATTTCGAAATTTCAATTTCAAAAATAGAAATTTATTCGGTGATTCTTTTAAAATTGAATTTGAAAAAGTACAATGTGTTATTTTTATGTTACTGATTTTCGTCTGGACTAACATTATAGTTATTGACCATTTCACGCAGATGTAGCGATGGGCTGAATGCGTTATTTGTGATGCAATAATGTTATTAATTGAATATTGACAGATAACATAATTATGTATATACAGTAATGTGACAAAGAATATATACATATATCCAACAGTTACAGATGGGCAAAGGTCACTATATCTCAACATCTCTGGGATATAAGCTCACGCTAGGAAACAGCCACTCCTGGGGTATTTCTCGGAATTTGATTCGCCGTTTCTTCTCTCACAGCCATAACGCGTTGCGAAACGGCATTAAGATAGCGTAGACTGCCTCGAACTGCCGATCCCGGTTTACCGGGATCCTTGCTCCCGGGCTTCATATTACCTGTTAGGCGCTGTAGCCTACGGATTAAAAGCTGATTCAATTTGAAATTGACTGTATGAGAGAGATATGACCTAGATCCTTGCACTAGCAAAGTAGAAGCTTCACCAACCTCGAGATCGGCCCTCTCCTGGCTCGGTTCAGGTTACACGCAGGAACAGCACACGGCACTAAGAGTTCCACCTTAGAACTAACACTTTATAGTAAGTTCTTGGCACGGCCAGTAATTACAATAAATATAATGAATGTTATGTAATAACATTATGAGCGCACGGCGCGTTGTAGTCTCGTTAAAACGTCGACAGTAAGTGTCATAAATGGCTGCTCCACAGAAAGAGGGTAGTCAGCAAAATTGATGGACCGATATTCTAACTACCTTATACTAGGCAAGGACCGAAGATTACCCGTCGCCTGTTTTCAATTAGTGTATTATTGCCGCCCTCTGGTTGGCATCATTAAACTTATCCCCTCTCATAGCAACAGTCCAGCCGAGGTAAAGCCCTTTAAGGTGCCCCCTCGAGCAGGTTGCCTCCGGGCTCCAAAAACCCCGGTAAAATTGTAAGGTCTTCGGGCCAATAACAAAGTCAGATCCAATGAAAAAAAACAGATGAGCTTCGGCCTGCGAGGCATAACAATAGCTTTGGTGGAAGATCTTCCTTTAAGACGGAGGATTATTCCATCTCACTCCTCCGCCCTAGTCGAGACTTCCTTAAAAGAGCACGGGGTAGTCGGGCCATCGGAATTCTCACTTATCGCATAAACAACAAACAAATAAAATATCTAATCAAGTCAAATGTAAATTAATTCTAAACAGCAAAAAGTACTTACAAAGTAATTTTATTTACTGACACCAAAGTCTATAAAAATATTTTTTTACAAAGGCCTTTTTTCCTCATTTAAAAGTAACCCGTCCACTGAAATTTATTCATTGTGCGCTCCTCGGCTGTCACTAGATTTATGTCGTTGTTTCAATTAAATTAAATTCATTTACGTGATACAAATCAATGGACCTTGTACGGTTAATTAATTGAAACAAAATACGCAATTGAGAGTTTTAATTACGACAACATTAGTAAAAATATAATTCGTCACCAGCACAATTTGGTAAATGAGACATGCTATAATGAATTCCCATGAATGAATGTATGAATGAGTGAATTTACATACAAAAAGCATGTATACAATGACATAATTTAATTTCTGTTTAAATAATCATTTATGGTAATGAATTCATTATTTCACATAATTCTAACTTAGTATTAATTAATGGTGAACAATTAAGTGTTTTCGAATATTAATTTATTCATTCATTAAATATAGATATGATATTTATATGGTGCAAATATTATAAATATATTTAAACACTAACTTAGGGCCGCTTGCATAATGATAATCTTTAAACAAAATTAGTTAACCATATTAAACTGACTAAATACGTTTTACATATAACGTATTGACAGTTCTTTAAACATGTATAGCGGCAAACTTTGCGTTGTGCAAGACGCTAATAGTATTTAAGGGTATTGTTGTTATTGTATTGCATCGAAGCTTGCCAGGTGCATTATAAAGCAATGGCCCAATGCGGAGAGAGGCAGTCAAGCGACGATTTCGATACTAGTAAGACGTGTGTAGTACATTCGAAGAGCGATATAGTGACGGCCTCTGCGCGTGTTATTGAATCGTGGAGTGTTTTATACGTGTTTGTACAGTTCTAATAAACTCTATAATAATTCAAACGTCATTTTAATTCGAGTCCTGTGTAGTTCGTAACAATATCATCAAAATGTCAACTATCGAATGCCCACCCGACGCTCCGCAATTTATAAAATAGTACAAGCCTTCCGAAGAGAGTTCACCGGGCACAGACAAAAGCTAGTATGCCTAAACTTCCTTCATTAACCATTTAAATATAAATGACGTCATTATAATGAATTCAGACTAAAACTACGCGGGACCGAGTTGATTTATGTTGCCCTAATGTCCCAAAAGCCCACCGTCCTAATATCCTTTTCACTGTAAATTTGTTATATTTTAATTATAATTAACCTTTAAGGTTAATTAGGGGTCATGTCAGAAGCGTGCTCGTCGCGATCCCCGCTGGCCCAGAGGGCCACAATTCTGACCGAGATTCACCTGACTGCAGAGCATGATAGGGCGTCCCCCGCAGGCGACGCTCACCGATGCGCCCCCGTCGGTGTGGACTCTTGCGCATGCGGCGAAGGGGGCCGCCACCCTTCACGCAGCGCCAAACCTGGCGGGTCGAGAGGAGCAGAGTGCCGTATAGGCACGTGGAATGTGAGAGGTGGAATGAAAGATAAGATGGACGAAATGATTGATATAATGAATGAGAGAAGCCTGGATGCCTTATGTCTGACAGAGACAAAGCGGAAGGGGTGTGACGTCGATGACCTCCCCAATGGCATGCTTGCTCTGTGGTCCGGCGTGGACCTGGACAAGCGTGCAAGTGGGGGGGTAGGCGTCGTACTCTCATCTCGCTTTGTGTCTGGAGTGAAAGACTATTGTCTGGTGAACCCGAGACTTCTTTGGGTCCGTCTAAAACTGGGGATCACGCGAGTTTTTCTGGTCGCAGCTTATGCTCCCGTAAGCTCAGCGGATCCCCAAGACCTCGAGAAGTTTTGGGAATCTGTAAGAGAAATTCTGGATCTGGCTGAAGGGAACGAAAGACTAATTATGTGTGGTGATCTTAATGGCTGGGTGGGGACCAAACGAGACGGCTTTGAGGCTGTCCTTGGACCCTATGGCGACAAGAGAGCGAACGATGCTGGTAAGCCAATCATAGACGTATGCATGGAAAGAAACTTGCTTGTGTCGAACACCTTATTCCATCATAAGGATATCCACACGTATACATGGAGAATGAATGAACAGAAAAGTATGATTGATCTGATTTTAATAGATAGTCGCCTCCGAAACACAATAATGGATACAAGAGCCTACAGAGGCCCCACTCTTGGAACGGACCACTACCTGGTGATAAGCCGGTTTGTGGGTCTTTTCAAGAAGTGGAGGCACTGGCGAGAGCGTACCAATTTCGGGGAGCTTGAAAGAATAAGATGTGAAAAATTGGAAGATGTTAGTGTAAGGAGTATGTATGCGCGCCTAGTCGAAGAAAGGCTTGCAAAAGCGGACTTCTCCGACTTAGATGTCGATAATGACTGGGATAGTATGAAAGAAAGTATAGTGGAAAGCGCAAAAGAAGCATGTGGATGCGCAAAGAGGCATATAACAACGAAAGGTGACGAATGGTGGGACGCGGATGTTAAATCTAGCGTAGAGAGAAAGAGAAAAGCCTGGCTGGATTATATTGCATCTTTGCATCAGAATGACAGCATGAAAGAGATGAAGAAAGAAATGTATCGCCTCTGCAAGAATGAAACCAAAGCTTTAGTGAAAGAGAAGCGTGAAAGAATAAAATTGAAAGAAGAAGAGAAGCTGACGGAGAACTTCGAGGCAAATACCAAACTCTTTTGGAGAGAGGTTAAGAAGTCTCGGGGATGTTCGTCAGCTTCCAGAATGGAAAGAATTAAATCTAAAGCAGGGGACATTCTTGCTAACCCACAAGAGGTTTTAGCGCGATGGAGTGAATATTTTAGAGAAATGTATGATACTATCCCGGATGCTGGCACCACGACTGAGTCTGTGACTGACTTCGAGGAGTCAGCATCCGAGATCACCTTGGAAGAGATCGAATGGTCGATAAGAAGTCTGAAAAATGGAAAGGCAGCAGGAATCGATAGTGTGTCTGCTGAGATGATCAAATATGGTGGCACCTGCGTCCGGGACGCTTTCCTGTCCTTATGCAACTTGTGCTGGAGGACGGGAAAGGTTCCCAACGACTGGAGGCGCGCTGTCATCGTGCCCTTGTATAAAGGCAAGGGGTCACGTATGGAGTGCGCCAGCTACAGGGCCATCAGTTTGATCAGCACAGCATCTAAAGTGTATGCGAAAATTGTTGAAAGGAGAATGAGAGTGGTATCCGATGGATTACTGTGGGATGCACAAGGAGGCTTCAGAAATGGAAGGGGATGTATGGATCAAGTTTTCTCGCTCCGCAATATCGTGGAGAAGCAGCTGGCTACGGGCCGGAAGGTTTTCTGCGGTTTTGTGGATCTAGAGAAAGCATTTGACAGGGTTGTGCGGAAGGACCTCTGGGACATATTGCCCGGATATGGGATTGATGGCCATTTGCTGCGTGCTGTACAGTCCACTTATGAGGACTGTATGGCATGCGTGCGGGTGGACGGCAGCCTGTCGCCCTGGTTTGACGTCAATATTGGCGTCCGGCAGGGCTGCGTGCTGTCGGCTTTGCTGTTTGTCCTATATCTGGACAATTGTCTCCAGAGATTAAGATTGATGGATGTTGGGGTGCGGATGGGTGACCTAGTTGTTAGCAGCTTGCTTTATGCGGATGATGCCGTGCTTTTAGCCGAATCGCCATCAGAACTGCAAACACTAGTCACAATGATGAAAGATGACTGTCAGGCGAGAGGCTTACGTTTGAATGCGAAGAAAACAAAGGTGATGGTGTTTGAAAGAGAAACAACCAGAACGAATGCAAGGATAATGGTCGATGATGTTATGCTGGAACAAGTGAATGAGTTTGTATATCTCGGATGTGCTTTTAGCAGGGATGGAAGGTACACCGCTGATATAGAAAGAAGAGTGAATTTGGGGAATAGTGTGAATGGAGCGTTAGGTAAACTTCTAGGCGCTAAGAACCTCAGCCAGAAGGCCCAGCTTGCCATACACAACGCGGTGCTGGTACCTACGCTCACGTATGGAAGCGAGAGTTGGGTATGGAATAGAGAGCACGAAAGTAGAGTAAACGCGGTCGAGATGCGAGCACTGCGCAAAATCTGCGGAGTGACGCTCGCGGACCGTGTTCGTAATACCGAAGTAAGAAAGAGAGTTGGTCTGAAAGAGAGTGTCGGGGTGAAGGTAAGGAAAGGAATGCTCCGGTGGTTCGGGCATGTGGAAAGAATGTATGATGAAAGAATGACTAAACAGATATACAATGCAAAAGTGGATGGATGCAGAAGTCGCGGAAGGCCACGACACACCTTCCATGATCAAATTGATCGTGTACTAGCAGAAGGTGATGTCAGGAGCCTTAAGAACAGACGAGCGTGCATGACAAGAACTATGAGTGTCAAAGAAGCAAGTGAGGTGTGTAAGAATAAGCCTAAATGGCGCTCTGTTGTTCGTGCCTACCCCGCAAGGGACCTGGCGTGAAGTTATGTATGTATGTATGTAACCTTTAAGGAGTAAGGACGTTTTAGTTATTTTGAGTACGAAAAGAGTATTTTGATTACAAACGCGACTTTGAACGCTTGTTTTATTTCTAATGGCCGCTTGCATAACGTTGCTTAAATTTATTTAAGAAACACTGAACGCATTTAACACCCTTAAATACGATTAGCATCTTGAACAACGCAAAAATTCCCGCTAAACATGTTCAAAGAACTGTCAATACATTTTGTGTAAAACGTGTTTAGGCAGTTTAATATGATTAACTAATTTTATTTAAAGACGATCGTTATGCAAGCGGCCCGAATAAAATTATAGTTTAAGTTTAATTATTGTAAAATGTATTGTGCTTAAATAGATAAATATACTGAGTTAAAAGCCAGGTTCGTGAAGACGCCATTATTGTTACTTAGGACAACAAAAATAAATATTGTACAAGACATTTTCCATTTTCCGAAGGCACTCGTGCGGTCAGTGGAAGCTCAGACGTGCCACCTTGCGTAAGCATTGAGGCTCTTATTGCTTTGCAAGTGACTTGGATGTTGTTTGAGTTACATTTTATATAGTCAAGAATGGTTTGGTGTGAAACGGAACGCAAGTGTAGATTTGAATGAGATGAATGATAAAGATTTGATTGATATACTATATAAATGATGCAAAACACGATTGCTAGTTTGTCGGTTTGTTTGTTTGAGATTCTCATAAAAACTGCTAAGCCGACTTCGATGCAGTTTTCACTGATCGACAATAAATTCTTAGACTTTAATTCTACGCTACTTTTATCCTGGGAATTTCACGGGATTTTTTTTGGGAATATTTTAAAATAAAAACTAAAAAGTATAAAATAACATATTTCTAAAGCTATTGTTATTAATATATATATATATATATATTATCTTAAACAACTTGCATTAAGGACCTCAAAATTTGCCCTTGGCACCAGCAGTGGTCAAACACGCACCCATACGACCGTAAAAAACATAGTCGTGTTATCGTTAGACAAATATTGACAAATCATAGTTTTTTTTTATTACTAGGTGGTAAAATGTTTGCTTCAAGTGTCATAAAAAACAATAAGTACCCTACAAAAAAAAGTGTGCGTCTCTACTATTTAATATTGAAATTATTTTACTTGTGATAAGCTTAGGTTATTACTTAAATAATACTAGTAATGTAACACAAAATTCTAATGTACATATTCAAAAATTGTAACTATGAATAAAATATATTTTATATTTTGTACATACATAGATACATAACTTCACGCCAGGTCCCTTGCGGGGTAGGCACGATAAACAGAGGCCCTACAGGCTTATGCTTACACACCTCACTTGCTTCTTTGACATTCATAGCTCTTGTCATGCACGCTCGTCTGTTCTTAAGGCTCCTAACATCACCTTCTGCTAACACATGATCAATTTGATCATGGAAGGTGTGTCGTGGCCTTCCGCGACTTCTGCATCCATCCACTTTTGCATTGTATATCTGTTTAGTCATTCTTTCATTATACATTCTTTCCACATGCCCGAACCACCGGAGAATTTCTTTCCTTACCTTCACCCGGACATTCTCTTTCAGACCAACTCTCTTTCTTACTTCGGTATTACGAACGCGGTCCGCGAGCGTCTCTCCGCAGATTTTGTGCATTGCTCGCATCTCGGCCGCGTTTACTCTACTTTCATACTCTCTATTCCATACCCAACTCTCGCTTCCATACGTGAGCGTAGGTACCAGAACCGCGTTGTGTATGGTACGCTGGGCCTTCTGGCTAAGGTTCTTAGCGCCTAGAAGTTTACCTAACGCTCCATTCACACTATTCCCCAAATTTACTCTTCTTTCTATGTCAGCGGTGTACCTTCCATCCCTACTAAAAGCACATCCAAGATATACAAACTCATTCACTTGTTCCAGCATAACATCATCGACCATTATACTTGCCTTTGTTTTCTTCGCATTCAAATATAAGCCTCTCGCCTGACAGTCATCTTTCATCGTTGTGACTAATGTTTGCAGTTCTGATGGCGATTCGGCTAAAAGCACGGCATCATCTGCATACAGCAAAGTGCTAACAACTAGATCACTCATCCTGACCCCAACATCCATCAATCTTAATCTCTGGAGATAATTGTCCAGATATAGGATGAACAGCAAAGCCGACAGCGCGCAGCCCTGCCGGACGCCAATATTGACGTCAAACCAGGGCGACAGGCTGCCGTCCACCCGCACGCATGCCATACAGTCCTCGTAAGTGGACTTGATAGCACGCAACAATTGGCCATTAATCCCATATCCGGGCAATATGTCCCAGAGGTCCTTTCGCACAACCCTGTCAAATGCTTTCTCTAGATCCACAAAACCGCAGAAAACCTTCCGGCCCAAAGCCAGCTGCTTCTCCACGATATTGCGGAGCGAGAAAATTTGATCCATACATCCCCTTCCATTTCTGAAGCCCCCTTGTGCATCCCACAGTAATCCATCGGATACCACTCTCATTCTCCTTTCAATAATCTTCGCATACACTTCAGATGCTGTGCTGATCAAACTGATGGCCCTGTAGCTAGCCCTGTAGCTATATTTTATAATCAATAAAATAATAAATAACCTTTCCTTACATTATCATATTAATATACATAGGTGTGTAAGGAAAGGTTATTTATTCTTTGATTGATTATAAAATATATTTTATTCTTAGTTACAATTTTTGAATATGTACATTAGAATTTTGTGTCTGTACATTATTAGTATTATTTAATCTAATTAGCAAAATACGGCTAGCGTTGTGGGTTAGAGTGAGAGCGGAGGAGCTTGCCTACCGCTGCCGTATGCGTGAGAGAAAGAGAAGCGAGACGGACTGGCGCCGTAACGCGTTACGTAACGAAGCTGTTTACCCTCCCATAAGAAGTTATCACTTTTAAAAACAATTTTATATTTTGTTTTGGGACCGTATCCAAATGAGAAAAACAATGGATGGTTTTACTTCTACATAGTAAATCACTCGTTGAATTTTTTTTTTACAATTTCCTTTAAGGTGGCTCGATTGTTAAGCAACTAACCTTCTCTCCTTCCCTGGTTCTGCTACGCATCTATCTCTTATTTATAATCCTTGTTTATTTAGAGAGCAAGACTTACACACGTTACATTGCATTGAATTTTTATCTAGGCGCATTACGAACATTCCAATAAATAAACTAACCCATTTTGTAGAATAAAAATATATTCCACATTCATTCTCGATATTGACATTATATATAGATAGATAGATAGATAGATAACACTTTATTGCTCACCAAATATACAATTTCAAAATATACAATAACAATAATGACAAGGTAGAGACAAAAGGCGGCCTTATCGCTGAAAGCAATCTCTTCCAGGCAACCTAAATTAAGGAATAACTTAATCTAATCTGGCGACGTAGGTGGTGCAAATCATTAAATATCATAAATAAACATACTTAAACTACATAACTTATAAATAAAATAAACATACTTAAACTACTTTATAAATTAAATACATACATACGTATCATACATATATATTAAATAGTCTATAATATTAGAATTAGGCATAGTTATTTAAAGAAAAGTAGTGTTTTCTGAGTGCGTTCTTAAATGTATGCGATGATTTGGCCTCTCTGACAGTAAGAGGCAGCGCATTCCAGAGTTTGACAGCCTGCACTGTAAAAGAGTTATCATAAAAGGATGAAGAGTGTGCAGGTGTAGTGAGTTTACGATACGTATGAGTGCGCAAATTGTGGGAAGTAGAAAGGCGAAGGAAATCAAAACGTTCCTTAAGGTAAGGAGGACTACTAGGAATAAATAATATGTTATAAAGTAATGTGAGAATGTGAGTATTCCGGCGAAAGCGAATAGGGAGCCACTTGAGTTTTTCACGAAATTCAGAAACATGGTCATATTTTCGCAAGCCAAATATGAACCTAATACAAAAATTCTGAAGTCGCTCAAGTTTATTTAGCTGTTCTACGGTTAAGTCAAGATAGCAGGCGTCAGCATAATCTAAAATGGGTAACAAAAGAGACTGTGCAAGCATAATTTTGGTGGCAGTAGGCAGAAAATTTCTCAGCCTTCTCAGGGATCTAGAAGACAGAAAAACTCTCCGACTTAATTCGGAGAGGTGAGACTTCCAAGACAGGTCACTATCGATGACTACACCCAGATTTTTTACAGTGTCACTCAATGGAATATAAGTGCCGTCAAAAACAATGTTCGGTAAGGTTGCGAAATCGACTTTTGCACGTATTCTGGGGCTACCGATGACTATCACTTGGGTCTTACGAGGATTCACTGCAAGACCAAACATTGTACTCCAATGAAGTATGTGGTTTAAGTCTAGATTGATTTGTCTCACGGCAGTACTTAAATCATCTGGAGCAGCTTGAGTGTATATCTGTAAATCGTCCGCATAGAGGTGATAGGATGAAGTTAATTTATCGGAGATTGAATTAATGAAAATCGCAAATAAGAGAGGAGATAAAACGCCGCCCTGTGGAACACCAGCAGTAAGGTCAGACCATGATGAGTAATTGTCATCAACACGTATTCGCTGCCGGCGTCCATACAGGTAACTGTGAAACCAACCAATTACTGTTGGAGATATGTTAAGAGTGCGGAGAATGCTAAGTAATATCTCATGATCAACATTATTAAAAGCACTACTAAAGTCTAGCAGTGATAGTATTATCAGTAGACCACTTTCCATCCCCTGACGGATGTCATCTGTGATTTTTACCAAAGCTGTTGTTGTACTATGGCCTGGGCGGAAACCAGATTGAAAAGGATTCATTAATGAGTTATAATTTAGGAAAATACTTAATTGTTTATGGATTAGACGTTCTAGGACTTTGGATAGGAAGGGAAGAATGGATATCGGTCGAAATTCAGAAAAGGACGTAGGATTAGACTTTTTAGGGAGAGGAATAACTTGTGCCTCTTTCCAGGCTGCTGGAAAAGTACCACTAGCCATGGATGAGTTGAGGATATGAGTGATAATCGGGTTGATGACATCAAGAACAGGGATAATCATATTGCGACTAATACCATCACTGCCGACAGAGTTTGAAGTGATGGATTTTATGGCACTCGTAACATCACAATCAGATAATGGTCTGAGAAAAAACGGGGAATGAGAAGGAGTTGGAGCGGATGAAAGATTTTTTAATGTGTTAGACTTTATATTATTGTCAAAATTTATAACAGTAGTGAAATGATGATTGAGATTATCAATATTGAAGTTTTTTGGAACAGAGTTTTGCTCTGGTTTACCAACTCCCAAGGATCTCAGAAATTTCCATATTTTAGTAGGATTATCTATGTCAACAGATTGATGAATATACCGGCGTTGCGCGTCCCTACACACTCTATTACAGCGATTACGGATAGTTATGTAAGCCTGTTTGGTCTCACTACACGGACTAAGCTTGCATTTAGTCTTAGCAAGAGATTTTTTATGTATAAGCGTCTTCACGTCATCGGTAAGCCACGGTGCAGGTAAGTGCTTGATTTTAATACGACGCATAGGTGCATGTAAATCATATAACTTTAACAACATTGTATTAAATATATGCACTTTATCATCGATAGTAGCTGCATTGTAAACCCCCGACCAATCCAACTCGCGGCAATCCTTGAGTAGAGCCTCCGAATCTATACCTCCAAAATTACGCTGCAGGATAATTTTGGGCTTGGCTTTTGGCGGACGAATGTTATATGAGAGAAAGATCAGGTCATGATAAGAGAAAGCATCCGCTGGGAACTGACCATGTGTAACAACATGAGACAGTGAAGATACGAGAATCAAATCTAAAAGAGACGGAGTAGAGTTGGGAAAAGAGTGAGTAGCCTTTAATGGAAGAATGGACAAGCCAGAAGCAGCAACTAAGGACTCAAGGAGTGTACTACGATAATCTCGTTTAAGAAGACAGGTATTAAAATCACCCATTATTATGGAATGATTATAAGCAGGGATAACATTTTCTAAAAGTTTTTCTAACGATGAGAAGTAATTAACTCTAAGAGACGGACTGTAAAATACACCAAGCAATATTTTATTCGACGAAAGTTCCACCTCGATAAATAAGCGTTCACCAGCATCCGATGCGGGTGGCTGTGGAGACAAGCTGATGATGGAAAAGGGTATATGTGACCGAAGGTAAATGGCAACTCCTCCACCACCACTGCCTATACGGTCATTTCTTATTAGTTGATATCCAGGTAAGGTGTAAGATGTCGATGGGAGACAAGGTTTCAGCCAGGACTCTGAAACTAATATTGCATGGATGTTATTTTGATTAAATGACGCCAACATATCTGTAAAGTGAGCTGGAATACTCTGCGCATTTATATGAACAACATTAAAAAGAGAAGTACAGTTGGAAAAACGCGCCTCAAGCAACTCAACCAAAGGTTTACTGTCACTACAAACGCTATCAGAGGAGCAAGACACATACTCAGACTCACTATCAGACCTTTCAGAATCACATATGAAACTTGCCATCTTAAAAAAAGAAAATAAGAATATTTAAATATATATCTATATATTATGCAATAAACTAATATAAACTATAATATTTATTAAAGGGTAGAAAAAAGAATATTATATATATATATATGTAAAAAGAATAAATATAAAATAACAGTAAAAATAAAATATCATTACACCTGCCAGTTACAAAAGAAGAAACAACTAAAATAACAATTGTATACAACACAAACATTTTATCTTAAAGAAAAAGGAATAAAATGAACAAATATAATTAAAAATAATAATAATGTAACCGTGAAACGCATTAGTAATAGCACTATAATTTTGTTACGTTTCTGAACGCATCAACAGTAAGACTAATCGTATTTCTGAACGGAAAATTAAACAAAAAAAAATATAAAAAAATAACATAACATAAACATAACCTCTTGAAACTAAAAGCAATAAAAATGAATTAAACGGAACAAAAAGTGAATGAATAAACTATCAAGGTGTTTATTTATAACAAATTCTTTTCGGAAAATATATTGTTAGCAAAACTACTTTCAATCAAAACTTGTAGTGCCATATAATGGATATCAGGACTAGGACTAGAAAAAGAAGAAAGTATAATAATCAAGCTTAATTGTACAGTAAAACAACCTATAGAAACGATTTGATACTATTTCCTAGACGATGTCGCAGCTTTGCGTGTTTTTGTGGCAACAGAAGCATCTTTATTTGAATGTGGTTCATCTCTTGGCTGAAGTGGAATATTATTCAAGTCGGATAGGAGATTAACACGATGTCGGGTGTCATCAGACCCCATAACAAAAATTGTACCATTTTGTGTCCAGCATTTTGATATTCCGAAACGCTTTCGAGCCTGCATGAAAGTATTGTGCCTCATCTTTGTCAAGAATTCAGACACAGTGATGCCAGAGCCTTTCAGTTTGGCTTTAGCTGACCAGATTTTGTTGCGGACTGTCATATCACATAATTTAACAAGAATGTATATCCGACATATATGTATATATGTCGGAGGGAAGCTATAAATCGGCTAATTGTTGTTGTTTGGATTTATAACACACAATATTATTTGTTTACATTTTAACTACTTTTAAAATTCTTAATTCGATTTTATTCGATTTGTTAAATGTTTCTATAACTTAAAGATCGTTCTAACCTAATAAAAGTTATGAATATTGTAATTTAATAAACTACCAATCAGAGCAGAGCATGTCTTGAGCGGGGTCAGACGCGCCCTCTATACTTTGAGTAGTATCTACTTCGGTAGACTGAAGAGTTTTTGTGACACATTTGGTTGATGGCAATAGGTCGACTTGGACCATTGAGTATTTTAAAGAAAGTGTTAAGTTAAGAAGTATGAGCGGTGCCCTGAACCGGTGCTCGGTCTAAACTATGTCAAAATGTTGATCGAATCTAAATTAAAAGTGTATAAACCGTGGCCTTGTGTTTTATGCTCGCATTTTACCCTGATGACGCCCACTAAACCTGCAATAACTAAAGGAGATGTCGTGAGAACGAGGCCTTCTCCGACATATATATGTTGGAAATATATATATATAATTTCAGCCAATACTGTCGCATAGTTTTTTTGTTAAATTAGTACAGACAGAGTTACTTGCGGATTTATGATATAAGTACAAACCTTTGTTGGAAAAACATGTTATTTTTATTGCACGAGTTCAGCAGACAGGTAGACTGCCCACCTAATGGAAAGCGGTTATCATCGCTTATAGACATTTAGAACACCAAAGGTACAACCAATGTACTGCCGTTGTATAAAGGGATACTGGAATCTGGCCATTAATTCCAGTGGTAGCCATCCGGAGTGGCCAATACCCTGCCACCTGGCTGTAAGTTATTTTGTCGTTTCTTACGACTGGCTACCCGGCCGAAGGAATTCTATTATTTTTCCATTCCTGCAATATAAAATAATTTGAAAATAAAATTCTTTAGATGCTGAACTTCCTTTCTAATCTATATCGTTCTTAACTATCTCGTAAGTCTATAAATGTATGAAAATAGCGAAAACAAGCTAGTACAAACTCATTTAACCTTAGTACATGCAAACATCACTGAGAACATCGTAATAAGTCCCAAATCACCGGTGTCCCTGACTGTACAAACTTATGCAGATCAAAAGGGTCGTACTACACGAGCCAACCGTACCACCTGCTAGTTGTACAAAATTTACATACGCATAACCGTGGTGTGTCGGCGGCCTATTGCGGATCCCAAGGGTTTAGCTCCTTTAACTGTACAATTTATAAGGATAGATATAAAAGCGGGTTGGCGTATACTGAATTGCCAAGCGATACATATATATTTTTCCATAGCTTTGAAGAGTAAATTAATCATCGTAATGCAAATAATAAAAAAACAAAAAATAATCAAACATAGAGTTTGTGTCTGACACAATTAAAAAACGACAAGAAATCTTATAAATATATAATTCTTCTTGTGTATGTCACTGAACTATTAAACGATTGGATGGATTTTGAGGAATTTTTGTGTATGTTCAATTGGATTTACAATTTCACCCAATAGATAGCGCTGCAACGGGTTCTAATTTTTTTCCAAGGCAAGAGAACTTCTGCCGGGTCTGCTAGTATTACTGTGATCTTGTGTGAGTCTTGAAATTGACTAAGACGAGTAGGCTTTGCTTGTAGGCAAACAAAGAATCTGCCAGAGGAGGACGCTCTGGTGCCGGAGGGCTTCTATTGAACTATGGATGCGAAGGCACGTTTGTTAATTCTATAAGTGGTCTTTATTTTGTCTTCCAAT
The DNA here is from genome assembly GCA_012273795.1 of Dendrolimus punctatus. NCBI lineage: Eukaryota > Metazoa > Arthropoda > Insecta > Lepidoptera > Lasiocampidae > Dendrolimus > Dendrolimus punctatus. The sequence goes on along the minus strand of CM022546.1, from coordinate 18,678,440 downwards.
GTACAAAAGGCCCCTATCTGCCCATTAAGACGTGTCGTGTTCTACATGCGCTCTTCTCTCCTGTCATGGGGCAAGTTACAAACAACCTCATGTTGGAATTGAGATAGACGATGATTTCCCACAATGGATATAGCCTTCGGGCTATCGCCATCTGGGGCACGCATGGTTGGTATAGCTTCGTTTATTACCTAAGCTTAACGAAAGGAGGAAACATCGACGGATTTTTGTGGGTATCCCTAACCCATGTAGCAATAGTTTCTTCTGGAGTGCTAGTTGCACACCAACTTAGCTGTAGGTGCTGAATGCGCTTGCTAATCATAGATTACAACCATACAAGAAAATAAGATATAACTTTGTAGTAAAAATTATATTTAAATGGCAAAGGATATGACAGAAGCAAATATATAATTATAAAAATGGAACATGTCAGTACAGTAGAAAATAAAGAATAAAAACTGGTGGTTATCAAAAAGTTCATATACATGGGTAGCAGACCCTAACAGTAGCGATTCCCACATGATCCCGCTGCAATTACTCCTCAATCGGATTTCCCCTCGCTAAGAACAATGTACGTATCTTTGCGTGCGTGAGACTAAAAGCGGGTACGATTGGACAGCACGTTTGCAACTGATCGTTCCTTCAGATACGCACACTAGCGCAATGTGTATGTAAATTTGCACAACTTGAACCAAAAGTAAAGCATGCTGGCCTTCGTGGACTACAAGAACTACACTTACTTATAAAATACATTATTACTTTACAAAAACATGTGGTGTTCAAGAAATTTGCAAACTCGTCATCGATTAAAAACTTCACGTACGTAAAAACTTTACGTAAATTTATAATATTTTTACGATCTAAATGCCGACAAAGACAAATTCACACCTGCATACCTGTAGAAACACATTATATTACCTTTCGGCATTTGGACTTCTTTTCTTTACGTTGTGTTTAAAAATTGTGATACGAAAACAACCCATTGTGTATTGCGATATTTTATGGCAGTCATTAGCTACGTGTGTCTGATTTAAAGTACAAACTGTTCCTAAGAAATTCGGTCCACGCGGCCGGAAAGACATATTATATCTGTGCAGTATAAAGCAATTCCTCTATTGAGGGACGAAGGAGTCGAGCAATACACGACCAATACCGAGCAATAACAATACACCACGAGCGAAGCAAGACGTGTGTACTACAATCGGGAATTGTTAAGTGGCGGACTTTGCGTGTGTTATGAAATTACGACTTTCTGCATTATGCTTGGACTTGTTGTCTTCGGTTATATTTGTACCTGTGTTGTACGAGTTTGTATAGTTCTAATAAACTGTATAGTAATTGAAGACGTGAGTGGAGGAAGGTGATATGTCGCATATTCGGTTTTTTGCTTTTTTTGCGTAGATGAATGTTATAAGTCGATACCAAATGACTACAGACCTTAGACCATAGATATAAGGCATATTTAAGAAATAACACGTTGCTAAAGGTGTTAAGTTCAGTTCAGTTTCAAATAAAAGTAAAACTTTTATCTCGATTTACTCAGAATTGGAATTATGCGACTTATCACCTTCATCCACTCATGTCTTCAATTCTAACGGCATTTTAATTCGAGTCTCGCGATTCGTAACAATATCCCATAAACCAATATGACAATATTCAAGCGATTCTTACTTTCGAGTAATGTGTACTCAAAATATCGCTAGTCATATTTTCGCATCGCTTTCAGTGTCATACATAACATAATATAACTCGAGTAGAGATATAATAATTGTATGCATACTAACTGAAGCTACAAAGTTATGGTAAAAGGTACACAACTGACCTCCAGACATCTTTTACTTCAATAATATATATACTTACTCAGTTTTATTAATGTGGTGCGTCACATTTAGTATTCTTCATTTCTTATACACTGAAAGTATGCTTGGGGTTGCCTGATCACAGAAATAACAGTATTTTTATTTTTTATTTTTATGGCTGCAATGCAAATAGCACTGATTTTGCCAATGTCGCAGTATGAAGAGGGAAAATGAAAAAATGTAATAATAAATATGGCCTCTGTGATTGAGCGGGCTAAGCCTTCGCCGGAGTACCTCACTGCAACGCAGAGGCTCCGGGTTCGATTTCTGGTATAGTAAATTTCGGAAACGTATTTCTCCGTTATTTACCATGGTCTGGGTGTCTGGGATCGGCCCCAGAGTGGTCCGTTGTATATTACCCATAACACAAGCGTAACTTGCTTAATTTTGGGATATACAATGTGTGTGTTTGTCTGTCGATTATTATTATTATAATATATCAAAAAAAATGGCCAGTATTTTATACACGTTGTATGCAAACCTAGAGATAAATGAATACAATATATAGGGTTTATAATATAATACAATATCTGTACATGAAAATATAATTTAGATGACAAATATTAGTAAATATTACAACAGTAATTTTCGTTCGTCGGCATTTCTCTGTTGTCAAAAAATTTGAAAATTATGCGGATCAAAGTCCCAACATGTTCCCAACTTTTTTTACAGCCACTGTTAAATTGCGGCAGAAATTGTAGTAAAAAAAAAACAAAAACTTTGTAAAATTATTTATATTATTATTTAATTTACATAAATTTGAGCTAAATAATTACCATCTATCATCAGTAACAAAAAAATACTGGCTGATAGAATGCCACAGAAAAAGAAATTTACTTGACGTTTTATATGAGTTCGTCAGATTTAGATAATATAGATTTAACGTCTGATTTCATTAGAGCAGTAGTTGTTTGTTTAACTATTTAGTTTTTATTTACTTTCCTCATAGTCCAAATGAAATGCAGAGTGTTAACCTCGGGTGAAAGGCCTATTTAGGCATTCGAACTATTAGCGCCCTCGCTGTGCTCGTATGCCAAACCATCTCACGCCCAAATAGGCCACTTTCATTTCTCATGTTATAATCGAAAATTTTATTGCAGGAGTTCAACAGACAGGCAGACGGCCCACTTGATGGAGAGCGGTTCCAATCGCCTATAGACATTTGAAACACCAACGGTGCTAACTATATTATAACCCCCTCCAAAGGGAACTAATACCGGATCGTAATTCATCCGTTCATTCAGTGTTGTTATAGCGGCATATTCTAGACCAGGTGTGGTAGCCATTCAGACGGGCAAATACCCTACCACCTGGCTGTGGGTTGTTTTGTCGCCTCTTACAACAGGCCGCCCAGTCGTAGGAAATAATATTCATTCTCCGTTCCTGCACGGATATACTAGGTATAATGTCCGTTTCCCTATAATGGGAGGCCCGAGCCAAACAGTGTGACATTTATGGGCTGTTATTATATATAATATTACAGTTTAAACAAAAACAATCGACTAATAAAGCCATATAATCCAACCCTTTCATATCTCGCCATCTACAGAGATGATTTCCAAATAACATTTAAGAATTTCCGATTCAGAGGTGTGAGCTGGAAGGATATATAAAATATAACAAATACCTGACGTTATGGCTGCACGTGATAGCTACGGGCCGGGGGTCTTTTGTACATTGCAGGTCAAAATAAAGACCGCAAATAAAATTAACAAACCTTCACTTCCAAATCCGAATCTGAAACTATGTAAATGTATATATTCTATTATAGTAAAATTAGTGTATGTAGAGCTTCTCCCAATTTGCAAGAATGATAATCAAAATTTCAAATAATGATATCCTAAATATTGGAAAAGTAGGACTACTTCCTCCGCAAATTACGATGTGCTACCGCAGAGTGGTTAAAATAAAACCACTAAAAGGTAAACGTTATTTTAATAAACATGTAGTAATCCTAGATCAACTTTACTCGTAGCAACCTTAGCATCTCAGTAGCAACCAACATCAGTATTAATAAATGTGGAGTAAACTAGAAGTAGACTAATTCGACTTTAGTCTCAGAGTAAAAGTTACTCCGAGCTGGTGTGTAGTTTTGCGATGGATTAAGCATAGAGTAAGCGCCGACAATTGGTAATTTGACAAATGAATTGACATTAACAAAATTAAATAACATAGGATAAGGCTGAAGTGTATTGTATGTAAATTATTCTTTATATTAATTGATAAAAAGTAATGGATAGGAATTACTTTTTTGGCGAATTGCGGGTCGTGGCAGAAATAAGTGAAAATGATGTTGTTAATATACCTATTATGCACGCCTTCTGCATGTTAATTTTTTTTTAAACTTGTAAGAATCCATTGGAGGAACTTGAAGAACAGGATTTTAAATCAAAGTACGGTTTCGCAGCCTACAACATTTTAGGTAACGTTTGTGTAGGAAATTAGGAATCAAAAAATTATCAATTAGACACTATAAATGTCAGTTGTCGACATTACTTGTCATTTCCACTCACCAAATCGGTCTTTTTACTTTTAAATGATACGTGTTGTCATAATCTTTTCACTAATCTATGGTGTAAGGAAGGTATTGTTACTCAGAAGATACTCTTTTTTATTAATAACATTTTCACAACGAAGTTAATACTTAGTTACTCATATAGTAACTAGTCCGGCCTAAAGGCCTTTTATGGTGTTCATATAGATGAGATTGAAAGAGTACAGAAAAAGTGTCTTAGAATTCTAACATATAGGCTTAAGGCCGGACGTAATAAACTTAACTACGAGGACAGGCTAGCTCTCTTTCAAATTAAATCATTATCATTCCGCCGCAAATATTTTGACTTAATCTATTTATATAAAATTATACACTCTATAATTGACTGTCCTGATTTAATTTCTCAAATATCTTTCAACATAAGATTTACTGCCCGAAAATCTCACAGTACTAATATTTTCGCTTTAGAAGTCCATAAAAACAATATATCATACTTCAATCCCATTGTCAGAATGGCTCGTTATTACAATGAGGTGGCAGGTAACAGCAAAGATATTGATATATTCGAAACAAATTGTGGATTACAATTTTACAATCCAGATTTTTGTTTATATTTTAGTTTAGTATGGTTTTTGTAATGATTGTAATTTGTTTTGTGCATCAATAAATTAAAAAAATAAACAAAGGCGGATTACTTCTAGGATTAAGACTTTTTAATTAATAAGACTATGATTTTATAAACGTTTTAATTAATCGAAAGACCCGAAAAATGTTATTAGTTAATATTGTATCTTCTCTGTAATTTTAAGTACTTTAGCCTTTACCTATTTTATTTCCTAATGAATAAGCCTTTCAACTTTTACAGTATACTAAAACTTGTCTCTAAATAGAAGTAAAATTCTGGAAATTACTAATGGCACACTCCAAGATTAACTTGTGTTCTAAGTACTTAATCGAATTGTGTCACCAAAAGTATAATTGAATTGTCTTTTGAAATATTAATTAAAATTTTGCAAGAACTGATCTGTAACGAATACATTAATCAAAATGAATAATTTCCCTTTTTGCATAAAGAAGAGTTTCAGCAAACCTCAAAACGGAGAAATGTTAATTAAAACCTATTCAATTATAAAAATTAATGGTTTTCCAAACTTTTTCCAATCAGCATAAAGAATAACAACCTTTTGTTATCTGTTACGATCTGGAAATCATTCTCTTTTTAAGAAAGCATCGAAAGTTTATATTTTAATGAAAATTTTAATTTAATAATATAACACTTGGAAGTAATAAATAAAAAGATTTATTGATTTAAAAATGAGAATGGATAAAAAAAATTAAAAAAAATATTTCCTTTTTCATTTAAATTTACTCATCTTACGAGCACAATAATATCAGGTCGTGATAAACTGACCCACTATTATGTTAGACTCGTAAACGAAAAATATATCTCTACGCTTTTTTTAAAGAGATTGACAGGTTTCTCATATAATTTATCTCAACTCTAGTTGTATTTCGATATTACCTTACGCGAGTTGAAATGTGATATTCAGACACGAATATGTTAGCCGCTATGCTACCACAGCTTATTATTGAAATAAATAATAAAGTCGTTTACTGGGATTACACCAAAGCACTCAGAGTTATTCACGGAAGACAGCCCAAATAAAGGAGTCGATTGCCGGCATATACCCCTCTCTATGTGGAGAGGTAACCCGTGTGCTAATACCCCACTAAAACCACCTTTCTCCCATGTGCCCAGCGCTTATGGTAGGAAAAGCGTGAGGCTTAGAACGTAATTACGCCCACGCTGATCTTGCGCATCCGTGCTTGAGAGTGCCCCAGGAAGCAGGGCAGACTCACTTCATCCGCAGGAGTTGGATCCTGTGCTGCCCAAATTTTAAAGGACCCCTGCAGCGGAATTACGGGAGAAGATTTAGCGCATGTCTGTTTCTCATGATAGTAGGCAGAAACTCTTTCTTTGCTACGATTTTGGTATATACATGTTTTGCTTTATCTACTTTCTTTAATCTTTTCATACATACGCGTTTAATATATATAGTCAAAATGGTGATGTCCGTCAGTGGGGGAATTCCATACAACTCTGATTATTTTCGTGTTTGAATAGTTACGACGATAAGAAATCAGTCTCTGAAGCTAAGACGCCATTGAATTCTGTCTTCGAATTATAGTGTTGGAATCTCGTTCCCTCGCGCGCATTCAAATTTCGAACACACAGTTCTGGTTGAAGTCTCGGCCTCATAGATTTGTGCTTTTATGTTTATCTTCGAGAAACTTCTTAAAATTAAAACTTAGCGATTTACAATAATGATTTTCGATGCACAATCACAATGAATTTTATAAATTGCTCATTTGTATGAAACTTGCGTATCGTATATATATTTGCAGTAGAACTCACTAAAAACGATTCACTATTGCGTTTTTCGTAATATATTGCAGCTCACTGAAGAAAATAATACTGCGCCTTATTTTTGCACGTCCTCCTCGCTGTGTTCTTTTTAACTAATCGAAAGACCAATATGTGGAGAGCACGTAGACTGTATATAGTATAACTGGACGTAAAGTAACACGATAATTTTCTTATAATATTAATATTTATTGTACAATAATACGGTACAATGCAAGCATAAATATAGAGTGCGTAAAAGAAAAAAAACAATGTTGTCAGTGTCAAAATATAAAAAAGTAAATTAACTAAAGAGGTTGATTCAAACAAGTTGGCATTAAATTCCACTTCACCACCTTGACTATATGTGTTTTTTACCTGGCCATTCTTGAAAACATGTGCGATATAAAAATAAAACATTAATAATTCTTTCTTACCATACGTACATACGTATGTAATGTTGATTTTTAATACCACTTTGCAGTTGGCTATTTTCCGTGGCCTGTTTTGTATAGTTTAAGATTCCGTTGGGTTCGGGAACTAGTAATTTTCAAAAGGGTCTGTGGTCTTCATACGAAATTAGGTACCCGCCGGCACCTGTTTACTCAAATTCTGTTTTGGATAACTTGTATTTTATAAATTTGTTTGGGGAACGGTATTATGATACTTTTTTATTTTTTAAACTAGATTTGCCGGCGACTAGCTAGCTGGGCTCGGTATTTGAACAAATTACACTTTTATATTATACTAGCTGTGCCGGCAGACGTCGTCCTGCCCGGTAAAAAATAGGGGTTGATCGTACAGGGTTGAAAATCTAAGGTTGTATGTATTTTTGTATTTTGTATCATAAAAAAATAGAAATTAAAAATTTTGTCTAAAAAATAAAAAAATAAAATTTAGGCGTGGACTACCCCTAACATTTAAGGGGATGAAAAATGGATTTTGGCCGATTCTCATAGATACCGGATAAGCACAAAAAATTTAATCAAAATCGGTCAAGCCGTTTCGGAGGAGTATGGCAACGAAAACTGTGACACGAGAATTTTATATATTAGATTTTCTAAACTCTGCTAGATCGAATATACCCACGCAGAAAATCTTTAAAAAATCATTGAAACAAGGAATAATGTTTTAGTCAGGACAAAAACACAAACAAAACAAAGTAAATTATAAAAGAATAGGTCTTTTCAGCAAATCTTTTTAGTTACTAATTATTATTTCCATTTTGGAGTCATAGACAAATACTTCATTATATTTATTGATATAAGTATGTTTAAATATATTTTGGACATATATTCTAGGTATTTATCCATACTCCACTCAGTTCAGAAGATATGAATCTCTCTGTTAACTTTCGTCTTCTGCTAATCCATTGCGAGTGGCACAATATGACTTTTTCTTCTACACTACTCTACTTTGGCGTACGATCTCTGTCACACGAAAAATCATCATGTCATTCTTCACACAGCCCACCTTTTTATTGTTCTACCATTACATCCAACCCATCAATCTTCTAGATTAACGCAAATTTTTTTTAGTGTTCAGACAAAACAACTCAAAGCCAGGTTTGCCCGTCTAGATGGCTGCCATACCTGATCTAGAGTATGCCGCTATAACAAACTTGAGTTGCGTTTCGGCATGGGTGGGCAGGTTCCAGTCCCTATTTAGAGAGCGGCAGCACATTGATAGAACCTTTGGTGTAACAAATGTCTATTGGCAACGGCAACCGCTTCCCATCAGGTGGGCCATCTGCTCGTCTGCTGGACTTTTTTTTTACTTTTTTTATTGTAGATTTGGTCTAGGATGGAGCACGCTTCCCAGAATCCACCTATTCACACGGGACTTGAAGACACCCAGGTTTTAAGTATCGGGAAAGACAGACTCCGGCAATGAGTTCCACTCCTTTCCGGTGCATATGATGAAGCTATATGCAAAGCGCTTCATTCTTATAGGCGGAATATCCACGGCATATCGGTGCCGCGTGCCGGTGCGTCTTGTTGTCCGATGATGGAAGGGAGATGTCGTGATAAGATCAAAGAGCGCAGCTGCACAATTAACAACTCAAGCAATTAAAAAACATATTTTTGCCTCGTGACTTTTATCCCTCCTTATTACATGTCTAAACCACCTTAGTATTCTTCCTCTCAATTAAAAAAAAAAACATAAATATCATGTCTAAATCCATACAAAATAAACAAATTCCAACGCTCCTAAAAATATTCATTAATTTGAATAAATGTTACGTATAAAGATGCATGAAACTCGACATAATAAATCTGAGTAGCATTGAATAATTTATTGAGAACCAAAACGTTATGGAAAACAGAAAAAACACTTATTTTTACTTAAGAGAAAATTGTATTACCACCATCCGTTGAGTTGTATTTAGGTATGTTATTGACGAAATTGAAAAATAGACTTTTTTCTACATGACGAGTTTTTGATATAAAGATTTGTGAACCTTATTTAAAATCATTTTTTATTGAAATTGCTACTATTCAAATATTTATACCTTACCTATATTTAGAAATTTACTTAGAAAACACTATTTGTCCATAAATAGCTATTTCTGATTTACGGAATATAATCATGCTAAGACATTTATTTATTATAATAATTTATGTGTTATTGTATATATATATGACTATGTATATATGTATGTATTTGTATATTTATTTCTTAAATTAGTTTGAGTATTTGTGTATTGTGTATCTATTGTCTTTTTCCTGCACCACCTATTTCGCCTGATTAAATCTCTGTTATTTAGGTTGCCTGGAAGAGATCGCTTTGAGCGATAAGGCCGCCTGTTGTATTGCCTGGAAAATATTATAAACATGGACTGTTTTTGTAATTGTATATTTTGGTGTGCAATAAAGTGTTATTTATCTATCTATCTTATATTTTTATGTAACCACCATTTTATAAAATATTTTATATAAATAATACATTTATAAAAAATAGAAATAAAATTACATATACAATCGAATACAATGCAAGAAAACTTAACTTATTTGTATTGTATTCTACCCCTAGTACCATAAAACTATACTGAGCCTAGATCACCGTCTTCTATGGGTAAGGTGCCCAGAAGGCTGACTACGTTTCCTCGCTGGATCGTCACACTGATCCGTTGGCCGAGGTAAACACCAGCCCTCTGATCACCTAAAGAATCAATAAGTCGTTTCGATAGTTTGTATTTCTAGATATTTTGTAACCATTATTTAGGTTTAAATTACCCTTATTAAGCCCGCTTTATGTGTTTGATATAATATTAAAATTTTCTAAATTCATTTTTTAAAATAGCACTGTGTATCATAACTTATGCATTTACACGTATCTCTGCGGAACGAATAAACCCACGAGGTTTCTTTGCCATAGTCGTATGTGTTTTAATGTATATAAATGTAAGCATATTGACATAATAAAAAATGTATATATGATAACGTGAAAATTTTCAATTTTATATACTTTTATATTAATATTGTCATACAAGAAGTATTAAGAAATGTATAAAACAATTCAATACAACATTTTTGGCAAATAATTCCTAATATATCCTTGCGTATTTGAGTTTCAAGATCGATAGAATTCTAACTAGGATTTAAATTTTTGACTGATTAAAAAAAAGTATGTTTTAGTAATAAGTGTCAAATTATATAAAAAGACGGTGTGCGTCTCGGGACGCGCGATAGAGGTGATAAATTAGTCTAACGTGAGAGAAAGAGAAGCCAGACAGATTGGTAGCATAACGCGTTACGTAACGAAGCGGTTTACCATCCTATAAGATGTTATCACTTCAAAAAAAAATGATTTTTTTTATTTAAAAAAAAACGAAGTGGTGGTTGGGTTAGGTGTTAAAATTTTTAGTACTTTGTATTCCTTAGTATTAATTCCTCTTCTATAACAAATGTATAATTTCTGACCTAATTCTACATCCTCCTAACGATTCCAATTGTAAATCTAAACCATCCGGGGACCCACTCAAACACACGAAATCAAAATCGGTCCAGGAGATTAAAAGGATCCTAGAACCCGATTCTAGCATCACCTACCGGTTCCAATTGTTTACCTAAGCCATCCGGGGGTACTCAAACACACCAGACAAAATCATCAAAATCGGTAAAGTTGTACTCAAGTTGCGAGTACATACGATTCATTTTTATCTATATATATAGTGAGATTCTATGTTAGATAGCTACATCTATCTATCTGGCTGAGCGACTGTGCCTACTTTGCACTGGGTCGTTCGTTTCGTGCGGTAGGTGATAGCACTGGAATCAATTTGCCTATCCCGTTCCTTGTTATTCTGGAATATTCCCAAATTCAACATCGCATCGGTGGCATACACGCGTACTTTTATGATTTAGCTGATCGTGGGTTTTTATAACACAAGCGGGCATCTGAGACGTATAGGAAAATTAAATTTACATATCCTAACTTAAGGCTGAGTTACACTTGAGTGTATTGTACTAAGCTTTTTTAGCTGATCTAGTCGTTATGTGATTTTTTACTGTCGTGGTAGCATCATGGTTAGTGTACGCATCCTAAATTCATAGGGAGCAGGATCGAATCCAAGCCGGAACGCATATCTTCTGACCGAGTGTGCATATTGTTAAAATTACCACGTGCCAATTCAACATGATGATGAACAGTTCACTTGCTCTCTCTTTTGTACTACATCCTTTTTGATCCTCTTACTCCTCCTTATTTAAAGGAACGTTTTGACTTCCTACGTCTTTCTCATTCCCGTTATTTACGCTCCAGTAATAATCTCTCCTTAATGACACCTGTACACACTTCTTCCTTCGTTGACAACTCTTTCACAGTACAGGCTGTCCGTTTATGGAACTCACTGCCACTCAACATCAGACAAGCTAAGTCAGTATCCTCTTTTAAAATCATGGTTTTTAATTATTTTTGGTTCTCTCAGGTATAATAGTGCTGCTATTCTGTATGATATTTACTGTGTCTATATAGCATATAATATTTATTTATTTCATATTGTCCACACCGCCACTGTCATGTTTTATTATTTTCCTTAGTTTAAGGGTTTGTCTGGAATATATCACTTTAAGCGATAAGGCTGCCCTTTGTTCAACATTTATTGTATCTAGTTTTTAAAAACATAGTTTTAATTTTGGTGAACAATAAAGTGTTTTCATTCATTCATTCAAGAGTTTGCTAAGAAATTAGACGTGATGTAAGGTTCTTGAATAAATATAACTTCAATCTTAAAACTAGCTGTTATTTTCCCTTTAGTATCTTTCAGTCGTACAGAATGGTGTCTTTTAACTGAATTCAAAACCCGTGTCTTTTTACGTTTTTGAATTCCCACCAATGAGAGTGATTTTTATACACATCTCTCATTGATTAGTCGTATCCTTACGTCCTGGCTAACATAGGCATACAGAATTTAAGATTAAGTTATAATAGATTAATACTTTTAGTGATAAGACCGCCTATTGTCTTCTGTACTTAAACTTCTTGAATTGTATGTTAATGTTATGCAATAAAGTATATTCTATTCCATTCTAGAAATAACAAAAGTCGTATAATAAAATTTCGCAGAGGTGACCCGACCTTTACGAGTGAATTTTCTTGTCCAATTCACATAAGAATAAATCAGGAAACATTGGTGTAGGCGTTCCACCCCCCTCTACCCCTTCTCTTGCACCCTCATACGTCACTCAAGACATGCACGATTTCTTTTGGTTTTCATTCAAATTAACAGATTGTGAATATATTCGCTCGTGTTGTTTATTTCAGGCGTTTTACAGATTGAGTTGTTATTATCTTCCCATTTTTTATTTATTGCAGGAGTTCAGCAGAAAAGACGGCCCACTTGACGGCTATCATCGCCTATGGACATTTACAACACCAAAGGTGCTACAATTGCGCTGCTGCTCTCTTAAGGGAGACTGGAACATAGTCACTAAGGTCGGAACGCAAGTCCAGGTTGTTATGGCAACATAGTCCAGGGGTGGTGGCCATCCAGTCGGGCAAATGCCCTACCACTTCGCTGTGGGTTGTTTTGTCGCCTCTTACGACAGACCGCCACAACGCAGGAAATTGTATGCTTTCTCCGTTCCTGCACGGATATGGATATAATTTCACTTATAATATACATACATACATATATAATATCACGCCTGTTTCCCATGGGGGTAGGCAGAGACTGTGGATCTCCACTTACGACGATCCTGACAAACAACTTTCGCTTCACCTACTTTCATTAACCTCTTCATAGATGCACGTTTATTTGAGACGCTTTTTACATGACCTCTCTTTAACAATTCGGATATTTGTATGTGGGTCGGTAAAAATGAAACCGCCATATGATTTAAATAAATGTCTATATCGTAAATCACTGTCCTAAATAATCCTTAATTACTATTAATTAAAGTTGTACGCTTAGACATATGTCGCTTTGTTTTAATCGTATATTAAAACATCCCTGGCACGTGCCGTGGGAGTAAATGCGCGCGGCCTTACGGCTTGTTCTTACGACATGGACTGACTCGCTCCTCCAGGACTCGGCTACGGGCGATGTTCTGCGGTGCGTCGGAGTTCGTAATGGCGAGAACAACCGAACACTCCCGAACATACGTCGGCTGTATTTGCCTCGCCACATTTGGTCATGGATGTTCGTCTCAGTCTACCGGCAACAACTCTACCATTCACGATACTGTCATTCACCTGTTTTGTGATTCTATTTTTATCCATTCTTTCTACATGTTCAAATCACCTTAACATTCCTTTTTCAATTCTATGTATATATGTATAATAAGCCATAATGTCGGTAGTTGACTATTTTCTTAAAGTACGGCGGCAGCGACATCGCCCCGCCTACCTTTCACTACGTTTGGAGTACTCGTATAAAACGGAGCGCCCCGTGGTATTGGGACGCATTTTCCATTGTTTGTTCATAATCAAACTATCAGTTTTGCTCTAAAACTTAAACAGTTATTTACGATCCCCCTTTTTCTACTTTTTATTATCATTTTCCACTCCTGTTCGCTAAATTATTTACGATTCTACTTTTTATTATTATTTTCCACTTCTGATTCCTAAATGTATATTATAAGTGAAATTATCACAAGTTTTCTTAATTAATAATGAGCATAATATAATTTGAAAATACCTTCTCTCCCAGTCCACTCGTTATGAAGGCAAATCCTCACGAGAGCAGCGTACATTAATTCGCATTTCTTTAATGAAATTTTTGAAAGTTATAGCAATTTGCATCAAAAAAGGGCCACTCAGCGGTGTTTCTCGCAAACTTAACGAATTAATATTAACATTTAACGTGTTTCCAGTTCTCGGTGTTTGGAGACATTTTTGCCATTTTTTTCTAACTGCTGTTGTTGGATTTTCTAGTTGCTATTATATTTCTTTTTAGGCAAGACACTTTTTAATTTGGTTTTAAATTTAGTGAATAACAGGTCTTTCATTTCGTTTGGAATTTTATTGAAAAAGCATTAACCAATCCCCAAGAAAGAAGAGAATACTTTTTGTAATCTAAATGATGGCAATATATTGCTATGCCTTTTTTTTTGATGCGCAGGGGAAATACATTTCGTACCATACTGAGTCCCTCTCGACTGTGGGGGTGGGACCGGACCACGGCGATAAGCGCCACGCAGCGTGTGCGAAGACTCTGCTAAACCTAAACCTGCGTCCCATACCCAGCGCTTGTGTGGAAGAACATGAGATGACGAGCGAAGCTACACCCATTGTTCAACCGCGCAACAAGCTTAGGTCACCCCGGGATACAGAGCGACCCACTTCACCAACAGAGGCTGGACGGAACACGGGAGGAGATTTTGCGCAGGAAACCAGACGACGGTGTCCGAGGAGCGCGTGCGCAGCTCTCTCCCTTACTCTCTCAGCGGCTTCCTTGCGGGACATTACTGCCTCGCAAAAGGAAAAAACCGCTGACCAGTGATCGTCACTGTGAAGCATGACCTCAACCAGTCCCCGCATTTTGCTATGCCTGGTGTTGAAATTGTGAACAGCCTTATATTGTATATAAAAGATAATAGGTATGTATTCTATGTATCATTCTTATCACTAGAGTATTGTCACAATTATATGTTGTTGGCAACCTAAATCCATGGCAGCTAATATATTGTCACAACCTAGGTGCCGAAAAAGATAAAATCCACGTACAGATTTGTTGAAGCACATTTTATTACCTGTCGGCATTTGAACTAATTGTAGTAATCCTTTTATGATCGTCTTTTTCGTTCATTTATTTATTGGCATAAGTTTCTAGTTATTGTAGAGAATAGCCTATTGTTCTATTGTACTCGCTCATTAGCATCATTAGCCAGGTGTCACGGATTCTTTTTGCATTTGTGAAGTATAAAACGACGGCCTGATGGAGAGAGGCGGGCAGTTGAGCGACGATTACGATACGGACGTGACATGTGTACATACGAGAATCTAATAATAATAGTTTAATGTAAGTTTTAATTTCTATCTTGATATTCTTAGTTTAGAAACAATTAAATACGATACATTGAATAAGTTTCACGTTTCGAAAATTTCACCTATTTGATAAACGACGTAGCACTGGCTACGGGCTACCGCTTTTATTAGTAAGCGAGCACGGCTGCAAGGCTGCGGTCACCGCGCTCAGCTGTGCTCTTGCTAACGGCGAATTTATATTGTGCTTAGCAAAGTGCAATTGTAATTGTGCCAAATTTCGAGATATGATGTATTTTAGAAATATATATAGACAGAGGTTGAGTCTTTGGTGCCATGGGAACGTGAGGCTTATCAACTTTATCGAGACCTTTCGAGGCGATTTAAAGAAGCCTCCAGTGACCTATATTTAGGGCAACGAATTAGCGTTGCCATACAACGTGGGAACGCTCCCCGCTGACAGCGATCTGGACTATATTTTTTACTTGTAATCATGTTTATAATAGTGTGGCGAATGATGGTGGAACCATCTAGTTAGTTTTAGAACTTTTGGAAAAGTCTAGAAAAATCTAGAACGAAAAGACAAGGACGGATATATTTAGAAAAGGAAAGACGATAAACGAAAGAAAGAGATAGATAGATGTTAGAAAGAGATAGATGTATAAACGAAAGTTCCCGAACAGAAGGTTCGGGAAAGGAAAGACAGAGGTAGATAGATGGGTTCTAGAAAATTCTTACAGGTATATAAACAGCGTAAGGCGCGCCTACCGGGCAGTTTAAAGTTGAGTTCAGTCCAAGACGATGAAGCGATAAGTGCGATACTAAAGAGTTGGAAGAGAAGGTTAATAGAAGACAGAGACGAATTAAGTGGTGAATTTAGTGACAAGTTTATGAACGGATACGTGAAGTAGGTGTGTAGCGTAGTTCGAGAGAGGAACCAGAGGCGAGCTACACGCGATAATATCGGAGGTGGTCTACGCAATATCGGCGACGGTATTGAAGGTGTGTTAACTTATCGTCGGGACTGTGCATCGTTGGTCGTGTGTTCAGGGACGACCCTGCAGGGAGGTACTGCGCGTGGCTGTGTAAGTCAATAAAAGCTCTTAGTCAGAAACTGGTGTTTTCTTCCAATCCATAAGTGCGAAGTGTAACAATAGTATTAAATTTGTAAGATTTTTTGTAGTGTAGATTTGTTTTTAAGATGATTAAGTTTATAATTTAGATTATTTTTTTTCAGTAAAAAGTAAATTAGTAAAAAAGATAGATTAAATAACTATTTATTTTACACCAAAGTACAATAAATACAAGTCGAAAAATACAAGAGTACAATGGGCGGCCTTATCGATTACTTCCAGGAAACCCTTAGCAGGAATTGATTGCATATATTATTAGAAGACATGAATATATTATTAGAATAGATGTACTCGTATATATTATTCGGTTATGTAACAAATGATTGTGACATACAAAAATGGTTCTGCTTTTTCCACAAATGACTACGGCTGTGAACCTTAAAAGCTGTGTATACGTACAGTTACGGCAGCCCACGAAGAAGTCTTTCTAAAAAATAAACTTCTGACAATTTAAGATTAATTTATTGGAATTAGAATGAAATACGAAAATGTATGTCTGTACCCGGAGACTGTTGGAATGGAACTGAGGCTTGCAGCTCGAGTGCGTTGCGACAGCTGCCAGACAATATAGGAAGACGAGACGGATGGTAGCATGGTTACATTTTATTTATTTGCTTGCTTGCAGAGGACGGTAGTGACAGTATATATATATATATGTGTGTGTGTGTGTGTGTGTGTGTGTGTGTGACGGGGGGGTGGGGTTTGCGTGGTTGTTGAAAATTAGCTCGTTTTAATAAAATAGATCTTCTTCGTAAAAACACTAATCTTCTTTGAATTATACACCAACACCTTAAAACAACTTCGTCTCACACACGCTACCGACCACCCTCTTACGCTCTTGACTCACGACTCTCAGCCCACCGTTCATTCGAAATCGATCAAATCCTTGTCATTCATCTCATTCTACACTTGCGTTCCGTTTCACACAAAACCGTTTTTAACATTCTTACATATATAAAATGTAACTCAAACAACATTGAAGTCACTTGCAAAGCAATAAGAGCCTCGATGCTTACCCACGGTGGCACGTCTGAGCTCCCACTGACCGCACGAGTGCCTTCGGAAAATGGAAAATGTCTTGTACAATATTTATTTTTCTTGTCTTAAGTAACAGTAATGGCGTTTTCACGACTTGGCTTTTAGCTCAGTATATTTGTCTATTTAAGCACAAAACATTTTACAATAATTAAACTTAAACTATAATTTTATTAGGGCCGCTTGCATAACGATCGTCTTTAAATAAAATTAGTTAATCATATTAAACTGCCTAAATACGTTTTACACAAAATGTATTGACAGTTCTTTAAACATATTTAGTGACAAATTTTGCGTTGTGCAAGACGCTAATCGTATTTAAGGGTGTTAAATAAGTTCAGTGTTTCGTAAATAAATTAAATTTAAGCAACCTTTTGCAAGCGGCCCTTAGGGTAATGTATGTGCTCATTTGAAAAATGACAAAATGATTATTATACAAAATGTTGATGAACATACAAACTCTTTGTATGTAGGTGTAATTGTTAAATTTCAATTTGATTTTTTTGGAATGCGTGGCTGACTTTAAGTTGTTTCTACCACCGATGAAGTTACACTTGAAAATACATCTTGTAGCAACGAAAACCTCTCGTACTTATTAATTAAGTCTACTTAGCCCCCAACAAATGTTGTGTATATTCCTGAATAAATAAACAAGTAGAAAATGATCTGTCTCGCTGTCTGATTTTATTAATTTATTTGTAAATAGCTTATTTTTTCATAATGACGAATGTTTCACAGAAATTTAATTTTGATCTCATATGTATTTATTTCTATATATAAAAATGACATAAAAAGAATGTTACACTCAAGATTGATGGGTCCAAAAATAGATCAAAAAAGAGATGGATGGATTGTGTGAAGTTGTTACGAGTTGCCAGACCTGAATTAAAATGCCGTTGCAAATATTATAGAGTTTATTAGAACTATACAAACACGTATAACACAGGTACAAATAAAACCGAACACATCAAATCCAAACGTAATGCAGAAGGTCGTAATTCAATAAAACGCGCAAAGTCCGTCACTGTTAGGTTTCCGATTGTACACACGTAACGCTTTGATCGTAGTTGTCGCTGAACTGCCCACCCTCCCTCAATTAGGCGTAACGTATACGTTTTATACTGCACAAATGCAATGTGCCCGCCCGGCAACGTGGACCGAATTGCGTGACGGACTTTGCGCGTTTTATTGAATTCCGACTTTCTCCATTACGTTTGGATTTGTTGTGTTCGCTTAAATTTGTCCCTGTTTTATACGTGTTTTTATAGTTCTTATATATTCTAAAGTCATTCTTACGGCATTTTAATTCGAGTCCCTTTAAACTCGTAACAATATATAAATAGAATTATTTTATAAAATTGAGGATTTTTTATTACAATTTATGACGCGATTCAACAGTGACTGAGAAAAGTTCGTACAAAACTCGAATGTATTATTTAAGATTCACATAGTTTTTTAAATTTTTTGACAGGACTGAAAATCGTTTCTCATGGACGAAAAGTACTGTTTTCAACTCCAAGCGTACTTTCAAAAAGAAATGAAAAATATATTATACCATCTTGTTCACATTTTACCACTCGTATCTTAAACCGAAAAATAATATTTTATCAAAAACCACATCCGAACAAAGAACGTCGCTTAGTGAATATTTAAAAGGGTCGACCGATACGGGCTGCGCTAAATTCGGACAAATGAAGCGCACCTTCCCCCGTCTCCCCTTTGGACCGGCGGGGGATATTAGAACAGTATGGGGGAAGCATTATAACCTAACCGAGTGTGATTGCAGGTATTCTGATCTTAACTTTGAATTATAATTAAACCGCATTTTATTTCCGTATTCGAATATAACAAGCAAGAGTTTTAAAAAAGGCTTATCTGTGTCAGCTCTGACGTATGACTGGAGTTTACTCGTACATTAAAAAGATATGTGTACATGTGCGGCGACAGCGGCCCAATACGGCCGAATAAGGGCTGTTACAAGAAAGAAAAAAATAAACAGACGGATAACTATTTAGTCAGTAGAAAATACACATTTTAACACACTAATAAACATACTGATTAAAGATTCTTTTAAATTTTTTTTTGAGGGAGTTCAGCAGACATACACACGGCATACTTGGTGGAAAGCGGTTAATATCGTCAGTAATCGTCGTAAAGGTGCTACAAATGCGCTGCTGCTCTCTTAAGAGAGACTGGAGCCTGGTTCCCAATGCCGAAACACAACTCAAGGTTGTTATGACGACATACTTCAGACCAGGGGTGGTAGCCATCCAGTCGGGCAAATGCCCTACCACCTGGCAAATTAAAATAGGTAATATAAGTAAGATTAGAGCACCTGACAGAAATATAATAGGAGTTTTGGTAAAACTTATCTTGGAATGCAAGCGTAATGTAAAGGAGGTGAACATAAACATGACATACAGATAAACACGTAAATTAACAAAAAAACAATTTGGTCGTTTTTTGTGTTTTGTTTACTTTAATACAGGGTTGGTTTTAAAGCAAGAAAAACAGTTTCAGTCACAATTGTATTATTTTATTTCTCATATTTCCACACCAAGGGTCTTCTTATAAGAAAATCGATTGTTAAGAAGTAAACTCCAAAAATTGTTTAATTGATTTCTCTTTATTTTTATATTTCTACGTTACATTCGCGTAAGTATATTTAATGTTGGAATAATGAACTTCTAAATACGAAATAAAAAACAAATTTCTGAACCCAAGATGAGAAGGGTTACAGTGCCTTCATAAAAGTACGTATTTGGTTTTGCTTATCTGTTGAGTGCGGGAAATAAAGAAGTTTTTACCACTACCATTTATTTTCTATGACATTTGTATTTTTATTTCACACTAGCTGACTCGGCGAACTTCGTACCGCCGTGTTTCCTGAATTCCTAAAAGACTTTGTTTCATGAGAGAAAAACAAAATCAGCAAAATCGCTCCCGGTGATTAGGAGAATTCTAGTACCTGGTCTTAGCGCTACCTACCGGTTCCAATTATAGCTTTTAACCATCCCGGGACCCACTCAAACACACACACAAAATTTCATCAAAATCGGATGTATAATTTACGATTCTATAAAGAACATACACAGACATTCATTTTTATATATCAAGAAGATTATTTATTTGAAAGAGTTTTGCAGTCTTTTTATACCAAAGGTTGAAAAAAATCAGAGAGCAGAATATTTATATTGTATAATAGTTGTTTTGTAGAATTAAGTACTAGTAAATTCATAATTTAGTAGGATAATTAGCTAGCGCACGCGTCCCAACCTCAAGGGGTGCGAGGACGAATCCTGACCGTAACACATGCACCATTTAGGCAGTTTCCTGGCCTATTGTTCATATTGTTACAATTATCATATGCTAGCAACGGTGAAGAAAAACGTCGAAAATCTGCACAACGAAACCGATATGTCAAGCCTACCAAGCCGCCTTGGATAAGCGTGGCGGGTATACTGTCCGTTCCCCAATACAGTGGGACGTTTATCGGCTGTTATTATTTAAGGGCAAATTTAGTACATATAATGTGCTAGGTTGAAAGCTTTTGAAGAATGTTTAGGAACCCGACTGAAAACAACTTACATAACAAGTAAACTCAGACTTAGACATGCTCACATGTCCCTTAGGGAATTCGAGGGAATTCAAGTGAAAGTGCATTGAAGTCTATTACTAATACAATAGGCTAAGAATAAGGTGCTCTTATTGTCGCTTTCGTTGTAAAACTGTTATATCATTGTAATTGAATGAAATAAATAAAAAAACTCAGTAGGTTCATCGCGTGCTTGGCGCTGTTGAAGTCTTCTTCTCGAATGTACGTTCGTTTTGTACGAGTACAAAGTGAGGTGAATATAATAACAAATAGTAAGGGCGACTCGGTCTGAACATTTAACGCTTACTTGATATGCCAGTTTATTTGGCGTGGCTTCGTTGGCACCGATGGGCATCTCAGGGTGCTTTTTTCCTCTTTTATCTCAATGTTTCAGCAAAACTTTCGACAGATACTTAGTGAAACATTTCTATCAGTTCACTGTATAAATTATCGCGTAAATTGAGTTCTTTTGTTTCGTATATACTATAAGGAAAGTAGAGTATTATACTGACATCTTGTTTTTATTTTATTTGTTAATACTAGAACATTTCTGTCATTATTAGGTATTTTTTTATTTTTTTATTGTTTGAATTCAGCAGACAAGCAGACGGTCCATTTGATTGAAAGCGGTTACTATCGCCTATGGATATTTGCCAGACCACAACTCAAAGTTGTTATGCCGGCATACCCTAGAGCGGGTGTGGTAGCCATCCAGTCAAGCAGATGCCCTACCACCTGGCTGTTGGTTCTGTTGTCGCCTCTTACGACAGGCCACCCGGCCAGAGGAAATTGTATTCTTTCTCCCTTCCTGCACGGATTATATCTCGGTTTTAACGTTAATTCCCGAACAAACAGACAAGAACTCTAAAAAAAATTATATCGTTTTCTCCTTCGTTTATATAGTTTTTTCAGTTGTTTTTTTTTCAATAGATTTAATCTACAATCACGGCATGTAATAATTTTCTTGTCCTGCATCTATCAAGAATTCACGTATACGATACCATAATCGACTGGTTTATTACGCAGAAAGCAATTTGAATTTCAAGATATTTTCAAAAGCTATAAAGCTTCTTGTAATCTAAACGCTCTCTACAAACTTCAGTGAATTCAGTCAGTTTAAAATACGGTAATTGGAGGACCATTTGATAGAGCGTTCAGTGCTATCATCCAATCTAAAATAGGGAATAATTTTGATAGCAAATTGATTTATGAAGCAGCATATGTATATTAAATTATGTTACTACTATTTTGTATTGTGTCGTTAATAGAAATAAACAATTTTCTTTTTTCTTTCCTTCTTTAAATTCGTTTATAAATCTATAACCCGGGTTGCCTGGAAACAGATCGCTTTCAAACTATCCTGTCCCATAGACTCCTTATAAATTTTTACTGCATTCAGCATGCATTTCCCCTTGTTGCGGGTAGTGTAATAAAAGATTATATTACTATACCGCACATATTTAATAAATATAAAAAATAAAATATACTATATTGGAGTGAGTTTTTGCCCTGAAGTGTCCGCAGTTCCAGGGGTGGTGCCGACGATGCTGAGCTCGGTATGCCGGACAACCGGGGATGACCTCACAGGCGCACTGGTCAAAGAGTCGCCTGTATCTCCTTTGCACAATATTCCAGATTCGAAGATAACGATTAAAAAAAACCCAAAACGTGGGTTTATAAACACTCATTATAATTATAATTTACTCGAAAAAAATACAATATCATAATAAATGTTAAGCTTTATATTATAGACGTGTAGGTCGTTTCCAATTTTACAACGAATGCTCCACCGAGCAACGATGTGCTGTGAAAACGCGCGGCAGCCAAGACCGTTTGCTTAGACTAGGTGCATCTTGTATGCATTAGTGTTGTGCGATGCTCGCGTTTATTATTTTAATGTGAT
The DNA here is from genome assembly GCA_012273795.1 of Dendrolimus punctatus. Lineage (NCBI taxonomy): Eukaryota > Metazoa > Arthropoda > Insecta > Lepidoptera > Lasiocampidae > Dendrolimus > Dendrolimus punctatus. The sequence continues at coordinate 18,655,593 of CM022546.1, read as the reverse complement.
ATTTTTAATATTCAAATTTTTATTTTAATTTTAATAATTACTTTTAAATATATATGTAGTATTACTTTACACCCTTATCTTTTTAACTGACTCAAAAAAGGAGTAAGTTCTCAATTCATTGGGTAAATATATATATATATATATATATATATATATATATATATATATATATATATATATATAAATGTTGTTGTTCGTGCCTACCCCGCAAGGGACGTGGCGTGAAGTTATGTATGTATGTATGTATGTAGTGTTATGCTATAAATGTAATGGTGATCTAGATAATTAATATTCCCTTTCTTAAAACATGAAAGGGGTCATATATAAATATATAAAAAATATGCCTCTTTAAACCATACAAAGAATTTAACAGAACAAAATAATAACTTTTTATTGTGTAGAAAAAAAATGTATTTTTCATGAATCCAAATATGCGGGAATAATTTTTCCATTCAATGAATACTCAATCATCGGAATAAAGTTGCACGATATAAAAAAAAAACGTCGAATCGTTTTGAAGAGCATGAATTTTATGGGAAAAATGCTGAAATGATTTTAGCGATTATTGCTTTGACTTTATGTTTCCGAAGGGCCACAGTTCAATATGTTGGTAAACTCAACAAGTTTGTTTACATGATTTCATAAGCTTTTAAGAAGTTTCAAAGCATTTTTACGGTTTCGTTGGCATGCTGGTAAAAAGGGACCCTTTATACAATTGTTATTAATGCCTGTTACATGGCCGTCCGGTTTACATTCATATGCCAGTCTTTTTCTTAGAAACTATTGAGTCATGTATGTTTGACAATAAGATATATTTCATACCTCTATATGAGTCTAAAAGGAAGTCTAAAAGAAATTTTTAAAAGTAATTTGCATATAAATTCGAAAACAAAAATTATGAACTCAAACCTCATACCGGGATTGACATATGGATGCCAAACATGGAAATTTACGGCCAAGGTGAAACACAAAATAGCCACCTGCCAACGAGGTCTCGAACAAAGCATGCTCAAGTGACAAAAAATGGACAAAATCAGACACACAAAAATAAGTCATAACAAAAGCAACTAATGCTTTGAGCTATGCACAGAAGCTAAAATGGAAATGGGCAGGTCACATAGCAAGACTTACAGACCAGAGATGGACCGCAAAAACAACCCTGTGGATAGGACCACAAGGCAATAGAGGCAGAGGGAGGCCATTGATGCGTTGGGAAGAAGACATTAGAAAAACAGCCGGCCCCAACTGGCATCAAATAGCCCAGGATAGAGACAGATGGAAGTCTTTGGAGGAGGCCTATACCCAATAAAATGGGATTCTTATTTCTTATTAATTAATTATTCAACTAACAACATTAACACTTACAATTAATTTAAAATAACTAATACTAACCAATTAACATACTAAGATACGTACTGTTAAAAATAAGAATAAAAGGCTTTTTTTTATGTGACTATAATGTAGTAAAGCCACAAAATATTTGTTACAAGGGGTAGCCTTCATATATGTAACTGACGAATGACATTTCTTTTACAATGTACTGTAACGAATAATTTCCTTAGTCGTTGGAATATATTAGGAAATATATATATTTATTTTTAATATGTGAGTTCAGTAGACAGGGAGATGGCCCGTCTGATGGAAAGTGATGACCATCGTCTATTTAAAGGATACTGGAACTTAGTCATTGATGCCGAAACACAACTCAATGGCGGCATACTCGACCAGGGGTGGTAGCCATCCAGTCTTGCAAAAACCCTACCACCTAGCTGTGGGTTGTTTTGTCGCCTCTTACAACAGGCCGGAGGACGTACAGATAATAGGATAGCTTAATAGCTAGTGCTCTCAAAAAAAATTGTTTCAAATTCTAGCCGGGAAGCATGCACCATTAAACTGTTTTGTGACCTAATGTACTTATTGTTACAATTGCCATAAGTTGGCTGCGAAGGAAAACGGGATGAAACCTTCACGTCGAGACAATATAGTTTTTTACTATTTCTTTTCCATAAACAGGAATAAATTCTTGCGAATCAGTACACATACTTGAAGTCGAAATTAAACTAATTTGCCAGCTATTGTGTTTTAAAAACGTTATTTAGAACAAGGCACTAAAAACATTAAAAGTTTAATTTGGTAGCGTTCGTGGAATAAATCAATTTCATACCAGCAAAATCGTTTAGGGAATTGTAATGTAACTAAAAGTATACAAAAAGTAATTTAAATAATATTAATATAACTTAATTACAGGACTGAAATCATATTTATCCACACTTTTAATTAGTTCAAATTGTAAAATAAAATAAAAACAAGAGCGGTGTCACCGAGCCATCACTTTGTTAATTAAGTCTGTAAGTAAGGAGCGTTAATTTTTTACGTTAAATAACATTATTTTCTTCCTACCCTATCCAAGGGGATGTTGTTTTTATGAAGTTTAGGTAACCCATACAGTTTAGGCGCTCGGGCGCCTAAACTGTATGTATGTAAATTTTTTAGAACTAGACATGTTTGCTGAAGAGTTTCTTGCGCCGCTTCTTCTCTTCAAGCCACAACATGTTGTGAAGCGGTGGTAAATTAGATTAGGCTCCCATAGAGTAAATAATATCCCTAAACAAAATTAAAACTAAATAATTAAAATGAACAAGTTGGCGGTAGGCTGAATAAAAACTTTGACAATACACGTTTGACAAATGTCATCTTTGTCTTCCGTGACCACGGCAACTGAAAAGCGGCCGAAACGTCGGATAAACCCTAATAAAATAAATTACCGTGCTTAAAACCGTTATAACGTAGTTTTATTATGTGTACAAGTCGCGAAAACTTAAGAAAATATTATAATTTTCATAAATAAATATAATAATAGTAAGCAGTCAACAGCAAACCTTCTGCGCGAGGCTCATATAATATATATATTTACTAGCTGACCCGGCAAACTTCGTAACTAACTACGTATTATAATATGTAACTATACGTAACTATAATATAAATTGTATGAATTTTAATTGATATCATTATAATTTAATACCCAATTTTATAATTTATTGGTTGACATTTTATTAGGTAAATAATTAAATAAATAATAAGATAAATACATTATAATACAATTTGTAAATAGGATACTATACCGAAAGACGAAATTTGGAGAGCTGTGCTATATTAAATTTAAGACCTTTCGTATACCCATTTTCGCATTAAATAAATCGCGTGGAAAGCCGGCGAATCTAAGAGATAGTGTAATACAGTAATCATAAATGGACTAAGTATTAAATTTATTTAACTATGTAGAGTAAAAGCTAAAATAAACTAAGTTATAAAATACAAGCAATTATAGACTGTGTAACAAATCCCTGCCAGATGGGAGCGTGCCCAGAAGGCTGGCTGCATTGCCGCGCTGTATGGCGATGCTTATTTGTTGGGCGAAATATGAGCGGGTGATCACGGGTGGCATCAAAGAGTTTCTTACAGATCTATTTGAAGAAACTCTTTGCCGATGGACCACACGGACCTAATGTTTCAACTCCAAACGGCACAAATATGTAACAGGGGTTTCATATTTGCGCCGTTTGAGCCCTTCAGCTTTTAAAGCAGCATTGCCAGCCTCTAACTCAGTCATTGGAAGATGTGAGGGCGCTAGAGTGTCTACACATGTCGCATCCCAAACAAGCGGCCGACCCATCTTCCAAGGAATAAGTGACATACCATCCGGCCTCTTGCCATCGTCGCGTACGAAGCGAAAACTAAAAACTAAAACTAAATTAATTGAATTGAATTGAAAAAAAACCCGATGAAACAAAACTTCACTTTTAAAAATTTGAAATTGTGGTTTTTACTATATTCCAAGCATTTTTCACATTTACTCACCTTTTAAACCTTCCCTGGACTTCCACAAATAATTCAAAACCAAGCCAACCCTTTTTTCTTTTTTTCTTTTAATATCGCAGGTGGAATGTCTTTGGACACCGTCCTCGGGTTCTTCGGGGGAAGGTCCAAATGCAGCGTAGAAGCATACAACGAGGGTGTGTGGGACTCTCAGCGACCGGTTCTCCACGCTAGCTTCAAACAGAAGCAGTCGCGAGAAACCGATCGCCAAACTACCCACCAAACCTCAGTCCAACCGTTCTCAAGTTTAAGCGAGACTAACGAACAGCAATTGATTTATATATATAAATATATATATAATAGGGTGATTCGGAAAAATGCTCTAAAGTTTCTGTTAGGGGCCAAAATGGCCCTTGTAAAGTATGGGCCCTTAATACTAATATTAGGAATGCCTGCATGGCACTTTTCAATTTTCCGTAAGAATAATAACACAGAAAAAATTGTTGTTTTTTCTTCTGTTTGTGTCTTTGTAATGTAATGTAAACTATACGTTGGTTGTAAGAACTAGTACTGTAAAGTACTGTAAAGAAAGGTCTTGAAATATTTTTGTTATGATATAATCACGACGTCTGATTTACTCCGCAATCTTCTATGATAATAGTGCTAAATATCTGTTTGAATTGCAGCTTGCGTCGTATCATGGCGTTTGTTAATCCGGCCCTACTCCGGCACTCAATTATCGTGGAGCCAAGTAATCCCTTGGGACGTGAATCGTGGGACTGCTGGGTCACGATTGTTGGTTTTGTATTATCTCAAGCTTAAGATGATAGCCATTTGCCAAGAAGCTTATAATAAATATGCGAATATATAAACATAATATAGACAATGCTTGAAGATAAAAGTCTTCGAGCAGTGAGTCATCCCCGTCCTGACCTACGGGGCCGAGACATGGACACTGACGGCAGGATTGGTCCACAACTTCCAAGTCGCTCAACGGGATATGTTGGGTGTTTCTATTATGGATAAAATTAGAAATGTGGATATCCGTAAGAGTACCAAGGTAACCGACATAGCTCGCAAAATTAGCAAGTTGAAGAGCCAGTGGGCCGGTCATATCTGCTGCAGAACCTATGGAAGATGGAGCAGACGAGTCCTGGAGTATAAGACCGTGTCTCGGTAAACATAGTGTCGGACGCCCTCCAGTTCGAGGGACCAACGACCCCTACAAGGTCGCCGGTAGGCGTAGGATGAGAAAGTCCGAGGACAGGGATGAGTGGCGTCAACTTGGGGAGGCCTGCGTCTAGCATTGGACTGCGAAAGGCTAACGACGAAGAGATAAAAGGTGATGTGCTATAGATAATAGGAATAATACCCTACCCCGCAAGGGACCTGGCGTGAAGTTATGTATGTATGTATGTATGTAATATGGAACACTCACTTGTTTGTTGGGTTTGCTGCTGCTTACTTCCCGCGGTAGCGTTGCAAGACTGGATGGCACTTGACAGCCATGGAAGCGCAACGCCACAAACTTTGTTTCTTCCCATTGTGTCTCTCGTTAGTGCGAGTGTTGTGGCGGCTAGGACAGACAGGGAGAGAGGACAATGGGAGGATATTATTTTTTTATCTTTTCTCGATTAGCTCCATATGGCGCCAACAATAGATATAATACAAATATAACGTTGTTTTTACCGTGGATTCTATAACATGTGCGATTTAGGAGGGGAGCACTGAAAATCAGTGCTGTGTTGGGCTATATTTCGGCACATCAAAATATTGAGTACTAACCTCATTTCGCAAATTGCGGCACACAAATTCCTTTTCTGATGATTTAATTTTTAAGTGAAACTTCTTTAGAATAGTTGTGATTTGAAAATCAATGAAACGAAAAAGCGACACTAAAAAGAGATAAATACATAAATTTATAGGACTAAGCCTGCGAGAATTAAAAATACATATTTTTTTATAATTTATACGCTATGCCTGTACCGATAGATTTGGAAATGTTTTGAAGTTTTTCATTATTACTTTTTCGTGGTTTAGTGGTTATGTTAAAAAAGAAAAAATAAGAATACGACTGGCCGACATGACACACAAAGACCAAAGACAAAGTACATAAACAAAGACAATAATAAAAACTTACAAACTAGTGATGTGAAAACATCACACCACCACAATTTTAGTGAAAACATAGTATTGGAGTAAGAATATTAATAACGTAAACAGTGCATACCTTATTACAAGCCACATCTGCCTGTCAACCCTCGACGAGGAAGTAAGCCCACCTACGTGCAAGTACTAATGGATTGAGAGCAATAAAGTGCGTGGTATATACACTTATACAAGCGAATCGTGTGTGTCCTTGTTAAGTAATACATTCCGGCCATTTGCCAGCAAAGTGGCACCTGAAAGTCGCTTAACTTAAGGATGCGTTCCAATTAGGGAAGTGCTATGTCAGGCAAATTTCAAGAGAGAATTTCTCACGGCTTTTTGGCCCTTTTTTATTGCCAGACGCTGGTAAACAGGTATACAGGCCTCCTGATGGAAAGTGGTTATCGTCTATTGACGTTTATTTTACCAGCAGTGATTCAAACGCGCCAGTCTTTGGGATGAAGTGGCGGGGATAAATGAGATGGGAGAGATATATAGGCAATACCATGTTCAACAGCTGGGTTTTAATCAGGGATCTTATGGATATGAAATTTCAGATATGAATGTCGGATATTTTTTACCAGGAGCGATACAAAAGTATTGGAAATATTTGATGTAGTAAGGGCCGATAATAATACAATAATATTAACTTAATCCTAATCTCTTGACCAGGATTATCAGGGTGATATTGCAATTTGCCACTCATCAGATCTTTGTGATCGGTATCTCGATATCATTATCCCCATAATCTGGAGTATGATGCCATAACAACCTTGAGTTTTTGGCATAGTCGTTGCTAAACTCCAGATAAAACGTAGTTGAATAAATAAAATATATTTCATTCCATTTTGCGTTGGATATGTGCACACTCTGTATAAAGGAGCTTGCTATATATTTTGTATCTTAAGATACAACATATATAGCAAGCAAAATATTAAGACATATTTCGCATATTAAGATGACATCGTTGCATCGCTCGGCATCTTAAGATACTGTAATCTTAATATATATAAATCTCCTGTCACGATGTTTCCGCGATGGACTCCTAAACTACTCAACCGATTTTAATCAAATTTGCACACCGTGTGCAGTTTGTTGCAACTTGAAAGATAGGATAGTTTTTATACCGTTGGAACCGGTAGGTGGCGCTGAGATCGGGTTCTAGAATCCTCTTAACAACGGGGAGCGATTTTGTTTTTGTGTGTTTGAGTGGGTCCCCGGATGGTTTAAATCCACAATTGGAACCGGTAGGTGGCGCTGGGATCGGGTCATAGATTTTTATTTTTTCAGAGCAGGACAACGTCTGCCGGGGCCGCTAGTATGAAAATATATATCATCTTAACCGTGTGTGATAGTTCATACAAACTGTATAGTGAGCGATATTTTATCTTAAGATGAAATATTACAGCATTTTCGCCGTGTGTGATGCCCTTAATAGCGATAAGACCGCCTCTTGTATTGTAAAATTTTATTTCTATTAACTGTATCTTTTAAAACACAATAAAGCATATTCATTCATTTAAGTACAAAAACATTATAAATATATATACACGTGTATATTATATATATAAGTATAATCATACGTATATATACATATGACAATACAAACATATATAAACTAGTATACACAATAGAGAAGTCGTTCTTCTGAAATACTTCTGTATTTACGTAATATCCTAAATGGATTCTACGAAATGTACAACCCTCACTTAACAAGAGTGTCGTTAATTAGATTAATTGCCTTTATTAAGCGATGAACGCTTTTAACGAAATGCTAAATACACTTAAAAGACTTACGGAGGCTGCCGTCTTATGAATTTTCAACATCACAGATTGTATGTCGAATTATTTTGATAATTTTACGTAGGCTTGAGAAGGTTCAAAAATTGATTAAGTCCCTTATAATATTTTGTGAAGCTGAAGTTGTTATTTGTTTTAATTAATGTTATTATTTAAAATAATTTCTATTTTTACACTAAGTCGTGGTAGCGTAGCTAGCGCACGCGTACCACACTCAAAGGGCGCGGGTTCGATCCTGGCCGGAACGCATGCACAACGTATTAACAATGGTGAAGGAGATACATGGTGATGCAACCTGCAGATCGAGATAACCGATGTGTCAAACCTGCCGAGCCGTCTTTAGCCGTATACTGTCTGTTGCCCCTATAACGGGAGGCGCAAGCCCAGCAGTGGGACATTTCCGTCCGGTCAGGATTCGAACCCCTTTTAGTTTGGAATGCGTTCATTCCATAACCAAATCCATCCAATCAAATCCCTCTCCAATAAGTAACGAAAACTTCCGATTTTTATGCTGGAATTTTTGTAAAAGACCGATATTTACATGATACTGTTCGTTCAATAACAAAACTCGTTACGTCGGTGGAAATAAAAATGGAGAATTATCTTCACAAAGGGTGCCGTAACCAAGTGATAAAGCAGTGGGGGGCATGCAGCTAAGGTTGGGTGACAACGCAAATCCGATATGACGGCGTGACGGCAGCAGATCTTAGGCAAGGTGTACAAACTACACGATTTCAAAGTCGGAAATTTTTCACTGGCACTTGAGGACTAATCTTTTTACAGAAATGAATTTTGAGAGAAATAATTTATGACTGGAATTATTTCGGAAAGAAATTATTTGTGACATAAATTATTTGTGATTGACACTATTTGTGACAGAAATTAATAACAAGCGGCTGCGCTACGGAACGACCAGCCCAATGTTATGCTTCATAGTAGCGATGTCTCTATATAAAACTTGTCGTTATTTTTCTGTAAATTATAATCCATACCCATAATTATTAATGTGAAAGTAACGCTGTGTGTCACGCTTCAAGAAAAAGACTGTAGGATATTTTTGCTGAAATTTGAGATATATGTAGTCTAAATACCGAAAATGGACATAGAATTGTATGTCTTTCAAGACCACGGGCCATGGCTGAGCCCATGAAAAGGTCAGCACGTAGAGGCCCTTTGACAAATTTAATGTAAATAATAATGCAACCAAGGACAAGCCTAGCCAGTGTCGGACTATTGTGGGAAACAAAAAACCGGGTTATTGGGGTGAACTGTTTATGGTACAAGGCGTCTGCCCGTCGCAATGTTCGGGAACACGGAAAGATGGGCAGACAGTGACTCGCTACTCCCTGCATGGACCCCAAAAAATGCCATAGAAGACTGGGGCAACATGGGCGTGGGTGCTAAGGGTTGTCGAGAGGTGGGCTGCAGATTCACCGAAGCTACTACCGGCGTTAGGATATTGTTCACTTCCAAACACGAACATATCATATGTGTTACGGACAGAGGGCACTCCCCTGACCCGCCCGCCTGAGCACATCTACTCTCCACGCCCCGCATACCGCCGACGCCCATAGCTCGCAGAATAAGCAGCTAGGCGTTGGATGGTACGCGGAATATAGGAGCGGCTTTGGAGGCAAAATTATTTACAGTTCTCATTGACGACTTACCACCCTCTCTCTCGACTCTCTCGCATCATTTGTCATGCGTACTTCTTTGTGTATATTTCTAATTTATGTAATAATTTAATAATAATAATCATACACTCCATTTATATAGAGTTTAATTTCCAAAAAAGAAACAACTGCCACCAATAATATGAATATTAACATACATGTGTTGTAACCTATCCTTTGGCACAAAAGGTATAATCGTAGCGTCGTAGTTGAAAATCAACGTTTATTATTTTCTGCCTGGCTACAAAGGGCTTTGCGTAAAAAAAGGTTTTGAATAAACAAAGTTAAATAAACTTTGAAAAAGCCGTATGACAACGGATTCTTTGGGGACGAAGACCGAAACGGGTTGCTCCTTTGCTGAGTTAATAACTGTGTATTGTGAAAAGATTTTTAGTTAAATATAATTTTTATATCTATAGTATTATAAAATTCTAAGACGGATTCTTTGGTTGAGCGGGCTAAGCCTTTGCCGGCCTGCCTCACTGCAACGCAGAGACTCCGGCTTCGATTCCAGGTATTGTAAATTTCGGAAACGTATTTTTACACACACAAAATTTCAACAATATCCGATGTATAGTTTACGATTCTATAAAGGACACACAGACATACATTCATTTTTATATAAATAAAGATATAAATACATACTAGAGCTTTTTTCTGGGAAGTTTTTTTATAATTTGAAATCTTACAACTATTATTTAAAATAATTCAATAAAATATACATATACTGTATAATATAATAATATCAGCCCATAAATGTCCCACTGCTGGGCTCGGGCCTCCCATTATAGGGGAAACAGACAGTTTACCCCCGCCACGCTTGTCCAAGGCGGCTTGGCAGCTTTTACACATCGGTTATCTCGATGTGCAGGTTGCATCACGACGTTTTCCTTCACCGTTTTCACCACGTGGTAATTGTAACAATATGCACATTAGATTAGAAAACTGATTAAGAGGTGCATGCGTTCCGGTCAGGATCGCACCCGCGCCCTTCGATTCAGGGGCGCGTGCGCTAGCCATTACGCTAAGAGGATAAACGCTAAGAAGAAGATAAATAAAAAAATCAATGTACATGGACTCACTAGTCGGGAAGTTAAAATTAAACTAAAAAACTGGCTACTTACCTTTGACTACGCTACCACCGAAGCACTGTTTTAATCTATTTAATAGTAACCGTACAGTAAATATATAATTACACACATACACAACATACACACACACACACACACACACACACACACACACACACACACACACACACACACACACACACACACACACACACACACACACACACACCACACATACAATATGCGCGCGGGCGCGCGCTCACGTACATCTACACAACACGCTTACTCATTAGATATAAACACTCTGTTACCGATCTGTATTGCTTTGTGTTTAAAATTACATACTAATGTGAGAGGGCACTAATTCCCAAAACAGACTTCATGCCTATTGCCTTCCATAAGTTATTGTATCAGATTGTTTGGCAATAAAGAGAGTTGGTCTGAAAGAGAGTGTCGGGGGGGGGGGGGGGCGAAGGTAAGGAAAGGAATGCTCCGGTGGTTCGGGCATGTGGAAGGAATGTATGATGAAAGAATGACTAAACAGATATCCAATGCAAAAGTGGATGAATTCAGAAGTCGCGGAAGGCACCAACACACAACCAACAACACACCTTTCATAATCTAATTGGTCGTGTATTAGCAGAAGGTGATGTCAGGAGCCATAAGAACAGACGAGCGTGCATGACAAGAGCTATGAATGTCAAAGAAGCAAGTGAGGTGTGTAAGAATGGGCCTGTGTGGCGCTCTGTTGTTCGTGCCTATCCCGCAAGGGACCTGGCGTAAAGTTATGTATGTATGTGTATGTACTAACACAACTTAAATTATAAAAGATAAAAAATGGGTTCCAGATCACCTTTAGTTGGGAACGCTGTTTTTTTAAATTTATTTTCTAATATACTTAATTTCATACACAAAAAATTATTTGACTGTGGCACAAAAACATGGGTTTATTTGAGCCGCAGAGTCGTTTAGAATACATTACAGAAGCTGATTCTAGGAAACTGTGGCGACGTTGCCGTGCGGGCACATTGCATTTGTGGAGTACAAAACGACGGCCTGATGGAGAGCGGAGGCAGTTGAGCTTCGACTACGATACGGGTGTGACGTGTGTACATCCGGGAGTTTAATAGTGAAGGACTTTGCGCGTTTTATTGAATTACGACCTTCTGCATTACGTTTGGATTTATCGTGTTCGGTTATATTTGTACCTGCGTTATACGTGTTTGTATAGTTCTAATAAACTCTATAATAATTCTAACGACATTTTTATTCGAGTCCTGTTAACTCATAATAATCAATATAGTTTGATTTGAAATTATTCAATATTATTGTTATATCAAAAATAGGAGCAGCTTCAAGGAATTGTTATAATCATTCAAGTATTTATTTCTGATGTGAAAATGCTAGTATATGGTTCTGATTTGTTCCCAGGACTGCACATATGAGCAAACTTCCTTAAGCGACAGTAACCACTTTCCATGAGATAATGGTCTGCCCGTCGCATACTAAGAAAAAATTACAAATGTGTTTTAATCACACTACCGTGTATATTGGTACTTCAAGTAGCCCTATACGTCAGAGTTAATGAGTCCATGTATGCAAAGCATAGCGACATACATTCACATCGGACTCGGAATAGAGATAGGATTGCACCGATGCAGAGGCGATTAGAAAAATCTAACACGCTAACACATGTTATGGGTCCGACTATATATAATAAACTACCGGACAAAATCACACTTTCTGGCAGTTTAAACGCATTCACTTGTCGGCTAAAGAAGTGGCTAATCGAGCACACCTTCTATAGCTTGAAGGAATTTATGGATTACAAAGATTGACGACAAACAATTAACTAAAGATTTTGTAATAATATATATAACCCTGACGTGTAACATAGTTACGAATAAATGAGTTTATGAGTTTATAATAAAAATAAACACTCAGCCACACACACACCCTCACAGACACATATACACACACAGCCCGGTGCACTCACTGTCCACGAAAATAATATAAATCTTCATTTGAATATTGGTACAATAAAATAAAACTTACTTAGTAGTCTAATAAAGCATTTAACATTACAAATATTTATAGACTCAGTCTTAATTCTCAGCCCGACACTTTAAAAGTTTATTCGATTCAGTTGTTATGTTGCCAGCTACAAATTGTAAAATATCTAAATCGATGAATGAAGATATTATTAAGGGCTATTGATATAAACATAAAACTGAAAGACGCGAAGCTTATGTATCGTTTTGTGCACTGACTTAAAGTTAAGACAGGCAGGTTGAGGTTTGGTGGGTAGTTTAGCGATCGGTTTCTCGCGACTGCTTCTGTTTGAAGCTAGCGTGGAGAACCGGTCGCTGAGAGTCCCACACACTCTCGTTGTATGCTTCTACGCTGCATTTAGACCTTCCCCCGAAGGACCCGAGGACGGTGTCCAAAGACATTCCCCCTGCGATATAAAAAAAAAGGAATTCCCTTAACGGCTAAACCTGTTAATATGTGAAAAGGGAGTTCAGTTTTCTTTATTATCTCTTTAGATGTTTAGTATAAGGTCGCGAACAACGGTGGTTTTTAGAAATCTATAATATTATAAAACTCTAGACATGCCGTGTCCATTTTTTTATTGTATGAGTTCAGCATAAAGACCGAAGGCCCACATGATGGAAAACGATTATTATCGCCTATGGACATTTGCAACACCAAAGTTGCTACAAATGCGCTGCTGCTCTCGTAAGGAAGTCTTGGACCTAGTCACTAAGGCCGGAACACACCTCAAGGTTGTTATGGCGACATACTCTAGACCAGGGGTGGTAGCTTTCCAGTCAGAAAAATGCCCTACCACCTCGCTAATTGAAGCCATATAAAAAACCAACTGGAATTGACCGTAATAATATAAACGATGGAGAATACGATACATGTTTTTAGATTTCTAGTCTGTTTGTAGACTTAAGATTTACTCTACTTTTTATCCCGAGAACCTGCGTGGTTTTCTTTGGAGCCATTCGAAATGGTTTGAGTGTATAAAAATTAGTTTATTCAGAGACAGTTTTCACTAAAACGATAGCTTCTTTTTGAAATGCTGTGGTACTTAGTGCCTCAGGAATCCCATTGGAATTTCAAGTTAAGCGTGGACGAAGTTGCGGGCATATCTTGGTATGATGATAAAAAACTAAAGCATAATATAACTAAATATTATCCATTTAAATGGAGCGATTATACCTCTTATCATCTTACAAAACATCGTAGGTTTTGTACAAGCCAACTTTTGTACAACCTATTACGTCATAAGCAGGTACAAGAATAAAGCCTCAATAGCATATTATATTCTATTATAGCCTGAAAATTGTTTGACGTTATTTTTCTTGTGATATTTTTAAAATTTGATAACATGTTATCCTAACAGCTGTACCTTTATTAGGTATAATAAATAACACTAGAATTTTAGGTCACAAGTGTCCGCACCCTTATTTGTCATGATAAATATGTAAATTTTCTTGATTGTAATTTTATGTTATTTATTTAAATAAATCTTCAAAAAAATAATTTGGGAATAATGTAGGTTTTATCTTACATGAATTTTTAGGACATTGTTAAAAAGCTCATACTTTCTTGGCCGATTTTTCAATCATCAGATAAATTCAAATTCAAAAGTTTTTATTTAAAATAAGTTTCACTGGAAAACACTTTTTTAAGGTCACACATATAAGCCAAAATTTAATTTTACTTCCTATTCTATGTACACCGCTTCGCAACATGTTATTGCTGTTAAGGCGAAGAAGCGGCAAGAAGTTCTCCAGCAATACGTTTAGTTACAAATTGTTTTTCTTTATATTTCTTATTCTTTCTTCTATCTCTATCTCTATATTTCTTATTCTATCTTATATTTATATCTTAAGTTCTTTTTTATGATACAGAATTACTTTTCAAAGAATTAATGGACTTGTAGCAAACAGTGCATACTCGGTAATATAAAAGCTATCAGTGAAATAACATATAAACTGACTGAATTCAAAAGTGAAATCATTTAACTGTTTTATTCATGCATCTGAGATTTTTAATCTTTCCGTGTTATATTTTATTCTATGAATAACGTTTATCTGGTGATTGTAAAAACGGCCCTTAAAATTTTGTTTGATGAATTTAAAAAATGTTTTAAATCTTTTTATTTATTAATTAAAGTAGTAGTCTTAGGTCGTGTAGCATTAGTAGTTATAATATTAAGCAAATAAGTAATTTTACTTTATAACGCAAATCGTATATGGTTTGATGGATATTATCCCCGCCAATTGCTAATGCGCCTAGCCGCCATTTTGGTGAAGTTACCGTAGCTGAACATTCAGTACTGTTAGCATCACTGGCCGGCGAGTACGCGTACATATCGAGTTGCAGATGACGTCACGTGAATGTAAATTTGACAACATTCTAGCGCATTAGCAATTTGCGGGGATAATACAAAGTAAATCTAGCAATTATGGCGTAAACAAGGACTTAATTATTCAAAGAACATTGCACTGCAGTAATATATCATATCATATTAATATGACATTAATTTACATTACGTATGAGATTAATTTTATTTAATTAACTCCAGCAATTAGGACATACACGATGTCCATGGCAACACTATTAAGCAATGGAGTTTTTAGATTTGAAATTCAGATAGATCAGTGTTTATTTAAGCGTTGAATTACAATGAGAATGGCTTGAAATATATATCGGGATAAATGTCGAATAAAATTTGAATTAAGTGATAAATTTTATTTGTTGAATTTTGATCTTAGTTTCAAGTGATTTATGTTCATTTTATACTACAACGACTTTCAATTATTTATGAATTAATTCTACTTTAATGAGGTGATTATATTACAATCAAGTACTTAAATATGACGGAAATGGGTATAGTGTTTCTCCGCATCAGTAATTATTATCTAAAACTTTTTGGGCGTATTGTGATAATTGAAATAAAATCGTAAAACAATTTAACTCTAAAATTAATATATATATTGCTAGGTGGGAGGTGGGAGGGTATTTGCCCGACTGGATGGCGACCGCCCCTGGTCAAGAGTATGTCACCATAACAACCTTGAGTTGTGTTTCGGCATTAGTGACCAGGTTCCAGTCACAGTCCAGCACTTTTGGTGTTGCAAATGTCCATAGGCGATGGTAACCTCTTTCCCTCAAGCGGGCCGTCTGCCTGTCTGCTGAACTCCTGCAACACAATAAAATAAAAATATAACATGACAATGTATGAGGTGCATGCATGCTTTATAATCTATCCCTGCAGTAACCGTGAAAGAATAAAATTCCCGCGAAAAGGTGGTCTGTCGTAAGAGGGGATCAACCAACCCACAGCCTGTTAGACCAACATTGAGTGGTGTTCCAGCATTAGTGACCAGGTTCCAGTCTCCCTTAAGAGGGTGTTGCCAGTGTTACAAAAAGTCATAGGCGGTGTTAACTGATTTCCATCAGCTGGGCTGTTTTGCCTGTCTGCTGAACTCATGCCATAAAAAATTAAGTGAAGTTGCAGTCACCACTCTTTTTTACACAGCCGATTTACTTCGGGATCTATACAGTTTTTCAACTCTTCCGCATTCAACCCTTAGTCAAATACATATTTCAAGTGAAGTATGAGCAAAACGGAGTGTGAAAAAAATTATAACAGCAAAAACCCCAAGTCCCCTAACATACAAATTCTCATACTAACTTCATAATTTGCGTTGCAGGTCAAATTTTTTTACGCCAGTAGATAGGGTTGGCAATCTAAAATCCTAGCCTGTTTAAGGAGATGGTGCATATACATACTAATTAGGGGGTTGTCTGGAAGAGATCGCTTTTTAGCGATAAGACCGCCCTTTGTACATAATTAGAAATAATTTAGTCTTAAGTTCATGTTTGTATTGGTGTACAATAAAGAGTTATCTATATAATTAGGATGGCGCAAAAAAAAATGAGTCTCGAGTCATAAAATGTTAGTTTTTATGTTTTAAGGACTAAAGGACAAAAAAATAATGGGTGTAATAATTTTTTAAGATGTCAAACTTTTAGTCACAATATCCTCATTTTGAGCATAGTCAGGTGAGCATGTCGCGGTCTACCGGCACAAACTCTACCAGTCACATTGCTGTGATATATGCAATTGTTTTATATGCTTTCATTCATTCTCTCTACGAGACCAAACCACCTTGACGTTTTTTTTTCAACTCTTGTCACTATATCCTCTTTCAATCCATAAGGTTTTCTTATCATATATACATTTATAAACCACGCTTTTTTCCCGTGAAGTTAGGCAGAGACTATGGATCTCCACTTACAATGATCCTGACAAACAACTTTCGCTTCACCTACTTTCATTAACCTCTACATACATGCACGTTTATTGGAAATGCTTTTTACCTGACCTTCTTTAACACTTCTGATACCTGGTCATGAACTGTTCGTCACGGTCTAACGGCAACAACTCTACCATTCACAATACTGATTGTTTTGTGTTTGTACAGTCGAGAGCAGAAAGAAAGTAGCAGCCAAGATTGTTGATGTTGATGTTGTCAAATAGATGACAACATCGAAAGTCATCATTAGTATCGGTACAACCAATGTGGTCTAATAGTTCGAATCAGCCTTCTTGTCCAAAAACATAGTTACAAGCAGAACGCCATATAGATGAGTTCATTCAAGTCGTCAAAATGGTCGATACACTCTAGAAAAATGAACTCTATTCTAAATGTGATTAAAGTCAAATCGAGATGAATTCATACTAGGTACATCAAAATTGTATTTCGAATTATGTATTTCAAATTGAATGACTTATTAATACTTTTATCCATTTTCTCTACATGTCCAAACCATCTTAACATTCCTTTTTCACGTCTTGTTATTACATCTCCTTTCAATCCACAACATTCCCGTATCACACTGTTTATTATGATATCACTTCCAACCTTACATATACATCCTACTTCAGCTTCCTAATTTGGACTGATGACGAATGCGATGATATTGCAGGCAGCCCTATCAGTAGGGCAACAACGGTTGTTGTGAGCACCGCGCTGCTAAATTACATGGAAACCCAATAAAGATAACACCCCGCGTCAGTGGGTACGTACAAAAATATTTCGCATACAGAAAAATCCAAAGGTTTTTTGTATTGAGACTTTATGACCGGGGTGATGGCTAATAACACGCGAACTTATATGTAGTGACGATCTTTCGACCTTATAAAAACACGAGTATAAAGATTGTGTAAGTCGCATCGTATAATTTGACCTAACAATAAGCACGAGTTGGAAAATATGTAAAATAAATTGACTTTCCTTTTCAGTGCCTCCTGATTATAGTATAATGCAGATACGTTGGTAAATATTACATATCTACACCTTAGACCATTAATAGAGAGACGGAGTCTCGAACTCTCAGTGAAGTCGGTGAAAGGATTTCGATCTTAGAATAGCTCTCGGGATAAAAAATTTCACATATTTTATTACATTAAATTTGCTATAGATAAGTAAAAAATCACATTATGTATACAGACATGGCATGTTAAGAATTTTGTAATATTACAGATGTACACAGATTTCGTAAATAAGAAATAAACATGATACTATCTGGAAAAGGTGGGCATTAATAAATTATAATGTGTAGCCTTAAAACGTAGCATTCACACGTTTAGGGTATTCTATGAATAGTAATATGTTTAACACATTAAGGCAGAGTTACACTTAGCTGTCATTGAGTTTATATTAAGTAAAAAAATACTAAGTCATCTTATTAATGACTAGCTGTGCCTGCAACGTCGTCCGTGTGGAATTTGTTTTCAAAACCCCCTGATTTGAAACATTATTCATTGGTGCTCGGCTCCTGTTGGTCTTAGCGTGATGATATATAGCCTTCCTTGATAAATCGGCAATCTAACACTGAAAGAATTTTTTAAATTAAATAAACGAAAAATAAACTAATCTGGTTTACTTTTCGTTCGGATCGACCGTGGTAGGGGCAAGAAAAAGATGGCGCGTAACGAGAAAAACGTGATGCGTAACCGAAAAATGTGACGATATTTTTTTCCAATGCCGATAATGAAGTTTCACTTAAAAAAAACATAAACTGTTGAGTAGTTTATTTGCTTAGACAAACTCAGTCAAAATATAAAAATAATGTATTGAGAATATATTGTTCAAGAATTTGGTTTTAATTAAGTAAACACCAAAAAGCGATAATAAAGTGACCTAATGCCACGTAGAACTGTTAATAACTCTTTATTACTAAGTTTTTTTATTCCGCAGTCATCATTTCTAGCCCTCTTTTTGTATGTCATTATAGTAGTACTTATAAACATGACTGTAGCAAATTCTCTACTGTAGCAGTGAAGTGATAATAATATAATTAAAGTTCCATCAAAAAGTCCATGCAGAAATGGAGAAAGAATACAATTTCCTGCAGCCGGTTGGCCTGTCGTAAGAGGCGACAAAATAACCCACAGCCAGGTAGTAGCGCATTTGCCCGACTGGATGGCTACTACCCCTGGTCTAGAGTATTCCGCCATAACAACCTTGAGTTGTGTTCCGGCATTAGTGACCAGGTTCCAGTCTCCCTCAAGAGAGTGGCAGCACATTTGTAGCACCTTTGGTGTTGCAAATATCCATAGGCGATGGTGACCGCTTTCCATCAAGTGGGCTCTTAGCCTGTCTGCTGAACTCATGCATTAAAAAATAAAAAATCATAGTGCAAAGTTTGATAATAGAAAAATAGTACTGAAAAAATAAATCGTGATGTCAATCATTTTATAATGAGGGATAATGAAGTCTTATAAATTTGAGCATAAATTGTAGCAAAGCTTTTTAGCTCTGTGAAGTTGGCACCTCGAGTTGCGAATTTTTAAACCAACAATATCTCATTCGTTAGCCCATCGTTAGTCCACGTTTGCCCAGCAAAAATTTTCGTTTGCCCACCCTTGGTTCAAAAGTTATTGAACAAAAACTTTTTTTGGAAAAAGAAATTCCGGTTCTTCCCATATTTTCGCGAGGTTTAATGTTTATTACACTTGAATGGACTTTATCGTTAGCTGATCCAATGAACTCGATTGTCCAGGCAAAAGTTTCGTTTGCCCACCCTTGGTTCAAAAGTTATTGAACAAAAACTTTTTTTGAAAAAGAAATTCCGGTTCTTCCCATATTTTCGCGAGGTTTAATGTTTATTACACTTGAATGGACTTTATCGTTAGCTGATCCAATGAACTCGATTGTCCAGGCAAAAGTTTCGTTTGCCCACCCTTGGTTCAAAAGATATTGAACAAAAACTTTTTTTTAAAAAGAAATTCCGGTTCTTCCCATATTTTCGCGAGGTTTAATGTTTATTACACTTGAATGGACTTTATCGTTAGCTGATCCAATGAACTCGATTGTCCAGGCAAAAGTTTCGTTTGCCCACCCTTGGGTCAAAAGTTATTGAACAAAAACTTTTTTTGGAAAAAGTAATTTTGGTTCTTCCCAAATTTTCGCGAGGTTTAATGTATATTACACTTGAATGGACTTTATCGTTAGCTAATCCAATGAACTCGATTGTCCAGGCAAAAGTTTCGTTTGCCCACCCTCAGATCAAAAGTTATTATTAAACAAACCTTTTTAAAAAAAAAGTAATTTTTGTTCTTCCCATATTTTCGCGAGGTTTAATGTTTATTACACTTAAGTGGACTTTATCGTTAGCTGATCCAATGAACTCGATTGTCCAGGCAAAAGTTTCGTTTGCCCACCCTTGGTTCAAAAGTTATTGAACAAAAACTTTTTTTGGAAAAAGAAATTCCGGTTCTTCCCATATTTTCGCGAGGTTTAATGTATATTACACTTGAATGGACTTTATCGTTAGCTAATCCAATGAACTCGATTGTCCAGGCAAAAGTTTCGTTTGCCCACCCTCAGATCAAAAGTTATTATTAAACAAACCTTTTTTAAAAAAAAAGTAATTTTTGTTCTTTCCATATTTTCGCGAGGTTTAATGTTCAAGACACATGAATGGACTTTATCGTTAGCTAATCTAATGAACTCGATTGTCCAGGCAAAAGTTTCGTTTGCTCACCCTTGGTTCAAAAGTTATTGAACAAAAACTTTTTTTGGAAAAAGAAATTCCGGTTCTTCCCATATTTTCGCGAGGTTTAATGTATATTACACTTGAATGGACTTTATCGTTAGCTAATCCAATGAACTCGATTTTCCAGGCAAAAGTTTCGTTTGCCCACCCTCAAATCAAAAGTCATAAGCATTAAACCTCGCGAAAATATGGAAAGAACAAAAATTACTTTTTTTTAAAAAAAGGTTTGTTTGATAATAACTTTTAATCTGAGGGTGGGCAAACGAAACTTTTGCCTGGACAATCGAGTTCATTGGATTAGCTAACGATAAAGTCCATTCATGTGTCATGAACATTAAACCTCGCGAAAATATGGAAAGAACAAAAATTACTTTTTTTTAAAAAGGTTTGTTTAATAATAACTTTTGATCTGAGGGTGGGCAAACGAAACTTTTGCCTGGACAATCGAGTTCATTGGATTAGCTGACGATAAAGTCCATTCATGTGTCATGAACATTAAACCTCGCGAAAATATGGAAAGAACAAAAATTACTTTTTTTTAAAAAAAGGATTGTTTAATAATAACTTTTGATCTGAAGGTGGGCAAACGAAACTTTTGCCTGGACAATCGAGTTCATTGGATTAGCTAACGATAAAGTCCATTCAAGTGTAATATACATTAAACCTCGCGAAAATATGGGAAGAACCGGAATTTATTTTTCAAAAAAAGTTTTTGTTCAATATCTTTTGAACCAAGGGTGGGCAAACGAAACTTTTGCCTGGACAATCGAGTTCATTGGATCAGCTAACGATAAAGTCCATTTGAGTGTAATAAACATTAAACCTCGCGAAAATATGGAAAGAACAAAAATTACTTTTTTTTTAAAAAAGGTTTGTTTAATAATAACTTTTGATCTGAGGGTGGGCAAACGAAACTTTTGCCTGGACAATCAAGTTCATTGGATTAGCTAACGAAAAAGTCCATTCAAGTGTAATATACATTAAACCTCGCGAAAATATGGGAAGAACCGGAATTTCTTTTTCAAAAAAAGTTTTTGTTCAATATCTTTTGAACCAAGGGTGGGCAAACGAAACTTTTGCCTGGACAATCGAGTTCATTGGATCAGCTAACGATAAAGTCCATTCAAGTGTAATAAACATTAAACCTCGCGAAAATATGGGAAGAACCGGAATTTCTTTTTCAAAAAAAGTTTTTGTTCAATAACTTTTGAACCAAGAGTGGGCAAACGAAACTTTTGCCTGGACAATCGAGTTCATTGGATTAGCTAACGATAAAGTCCATTCATGTGTCATGAACATTAAACCTCGCGAAAATATGGAAAGAACAAAAATTTTTTTTTTTTTAAAAAAAGGTTTGTTTAATAATAACTTTTGATCTGAGGGTGGGCAAACGAAACTTTTGCCTGGACAATCAAATTCATTGGATTAGCTAACGATAAAGTCCATTCATGTGTAATGAACATTAAACCTCGCGAAAATATGGAAAGAACAAAAATTACTTTTTAAAAAAAAAAGGTTTGTTTAATAATAACTTTTGATCAGAGGGTGGGCTAACGAAACTTTTGCCTGGACAATCGAGTTCATTGGATTAGCTAACGATAAAGTCCATTCAAGTGTAATATACATTAAACCTCGCGAAAATATGGGAAGAACCGGAATTTTTTTTTCAAAAAAAGTTTTTGTTCAATAACTTTTGAACCAAGGGTGGGCAAACGAAACTTTTGCCTGGACAATCGAGTTCATTGGATCAGCTAATGATAAAGTCCATTCAAGTATAATAAACATTAAACCTCGCGAAAATATGGGAAGAACCGGAATTTCTTTTTCAAAAAAAGTTTTTGTTCAATAACTTTTGAACCAAGGGTGGGCAAACGAAACTTTTTCCGGGACAATCGAGTTCATTGGATCAGCTAACGATAAAGTCCATTCAAGTGTAATAAACATTAAACCTCGCGAAAATATGGGAAGAACCGGAATTTCTTTTTCAAAAAAAGTTTTTGTTCAATATCTTTTGAACCAAGGGTGGGCAAACGAAACTTTTTCCGGGACAATCGAGTTCATTGGATCAGCTAACGATAAAGTCCATTCAAGTGTAATAAACATTAAACCTCGCGAAAATATGGGAAGAACCAAAATTTATTTTTCCAGAAAAAGTTTTTGTTCAATAACTTTTGAACCAAGGGTGGGCAAACGAAAATTTTTCCTGGGCAAACGTGGACTAACGATGGGCAAACGAATGAGATATTGTTGGTTTAAAAATTCGCAACTCGAGGTGCCAACTTCACAGAGCTAAGCTTTTTTAGGTCTGATGCAGATGCTTCAAACGCAACTAAGATTAATCGTCATCAAGTTAAAGAATATACCACCTACCCTACAAAAACGTAGAGTAGATTTGAAAAAAAAAAAACAACATCAACTAAATCTAATAAAGCGAAAAGGTATACAGATGCCCTTACTCACAGACGATACCTTCGTCTATCCGTCAATGTTAACATGTATGTAAATAAAGCGAACACAAGGTAAGGAAAGGGCCCTTCGTAAGTTTGCGGAAACGCAAATATTTACGTAGGACTTATGTAGAGAAATGCGAATTCCAGCTGAACGTTTGTTCGCAACGCACGACTGAGTATGCAACAAATGTGGTCAAAATTTATATAAGGTGCGATAAGGTCGAGTAGAAGACCAAGCGATAGACGATAGTGAAGAATTTTTTGTAGCAGCGAGAGGTTGAATGATACTTCAGAGTACAATGCAATGAGATCAGGAGAGGCAGATGGACCACCTGATGGAGCAGTTACCATCGCCTATGGACATTTGTAACACCAAAAGTGCTATCATTGTGCTGCCGCTCTCTAAACGGGGACTGGAACCTGGTCACTAATGCCGGAACACATCTCAAGATTGTTATGGCTGCATATTAGGGTGGTCGTTAAAAATTAAATTTCTTGCGACGCCCCCTTAAAAGCTTCCTTTTAATGAAAAAACACTGGGATTTTTTTAATAATTTTTTCAAGTCAAGACATCACGTGCCTCATATTCTAGATTAGGTGTGGTAGCCAGTCGGGCAAATACCCTACCACCTGGCTGTGGGCTGTTTTGTCTCCTCTTAAGATAATTATAATTTAGTTTTGTCCTCTGCTCTTATGTTTTGTTTTACGTTTGTTTGTAGTAAACATGTTTATTATATTGTATTATATTTTCAGATTTTTCTTTGTAATATACCGACCAAATTGCTAATTATTTAGCCTATTTTTTTCACCTGGCTTTTCTATTCACACGACATTGGCAAAATCAATGCATAAATAGCATTGCAGCCATCAGTAAAAAAAAAGATAATTATATAATATATTATATTGTTTCTAAAGTCTAATCAAGTATTTGTGAAACTAAAAAGGAAAACATCAATATTGTCTACATCTTGAAGTAGGTGCCAAGTAAAAAGTAACAACAATATTTCAAAATGCACCGTCTTCAAGATGTAGACAATATATATTTTACGTAAAATATTCTCCACTTTTTCATATATTCTTTATTTTCCTGTATTGGTTGTCGAGACCGAACAAGCACAAAAATGTCAAAAATTTTAACTCTTAACTAACTATTATTATGCAGCTTGCATGATATGACCTGAATAAACAAACTTACCCATTAATACCAGCTTTTATTTAATACAATAATAATATTTTCTTAAGTTTTCACGACTTGTACACATAATAAAACTACGTTTTAACCACCTGTTTGGGATCCGATCATCAATACTATCAAGACCCAAACCCAGCAAAAAACCAACTGCCAGATCTCAAGACACTGTGAGCTCTTTCTGCGTGAAACGAAACAAACCAACCCGACTGATAATTTCTTTTATTTTTTCCTTCCACCCATTTTAATATTATATAAAAATGTTTAGAACTAGGCATGTTTGCTGAAGAGTTTCTTGCGCCGCTTCTTCTCTTCAGCCACAACATGTTGTGAAGCGGTGGTAAAATTAGATTAGGCTCCCTTAAGGTAAATAATATCCATAAACAAAATTAAAACTAAATAATTAAAATGAACAAGTTGACGGTAGGCTGAATAAAAACTTTGACAATACACGTTAGACAAAATTAAATGTCATCTTTGTTTTCCGTGACCACGGCCACTGAAAATCGGCCGAAACGTCGGATAAACCAAAATAAAATAAGTTACCGCGCTTAAAACCTTTAAAACGTAGTTTTATTATAATACAATAATTACAATGTTTGCTAGTTACAAACATTGTAAATTAAATGAAAACTTCTGAAAAATAGTTGAAGCATTCACAAACAGACAGTCGGATATGATGGTAAGTTTCATTTTTGCCACAAACAGCTGCGGCGTTCTAGAACTGAGTGTAAGATATATCTATTACTGAGATGGAACCCGTGCCGTTGTATGAATCTGAGGCCATAAACTTCCCCGATTGTTGGGCCCCGATATTATTATTGCATTAATATAAGCCGCCGAGGCCTCGAGCATTTATTTAAAGGGCCTCGTTGACCTACTAACATAAATATTTGCGGTATCAAAAGATTTTTGAACTTACAAATTGTGACCCTTCAAATCGGAATCAATTAAGCGGCTTTTAATCGGAATGTTTACCGCCGCATTAAAAGCAAAAAATAAATATATAAACGACTGAATAAAACTACTTTTTAACGGTTTTAAGCGCGGTAATTTGTTTGATTTTTCAGTGGTCGTCCGTGACCATGGCCACTACATAACAATGTATAAGGAATGTAACTACGCCGCTATTTCTTCGAATAAATTTTTTCTTTCTTTCTTTTCTATACTTTATTCGACTCATAACCTATATCTGATGACTGAAAAATGGACTCTAGTTTAATAAATATTTTATTTTAGTCTAGTTTAGTTTTAAATACAGCAATTTCGCCATTTTTTGACCTAAATTTAAAATAAGAATATAAACATTATAATAACCGATTAAAATTTTTAAGGAGGTATTCTGGTTTAGAAGCCCGAATTTTAGGTGTTTTTTTTGGTTGCGATTTTTTAGAAGCCCGAATTTTAGATATTTCATCGGTTGCGATAAAAAAAACAACAAATATTTTTACCATACATTTTTAAAACTTTTTCTATTGATATTTAAATAGTACAAAACATTAATAAATAAAAACAAATTTCAATACACTGTAGACCGGCAAAGTGGGGCACTGATGAAAAAATGGCGCATCCTGGTGTGCAGGATATCAACCTTTCTATTGACCTGAAATGGAAAACAAAGAGAAAGTATTTAGCTATTGCACTACGAGACGTTTTAAAGAAATACATTTTTTTTGCAAAATGGCGGCGGATTTAAAAATACGTTTTGAAAAACCAGAATACCCCCTTAACAACAGAAAATAAATATACAGTGCGTATATTGTTGGAGAATCTTCGTCAGTTTCATAGCATAGAGATTTGATCTATTTGTCATGTTAATCGCGAATAAAAACGTTTCGCCCATTAACTTAAATATATTTTCCTACGGCAGACTTCTTGCGTCAGTGTAACATTCATAGCCGGGATCCGAGTAAACAAAATCATGAATATGCACTCCGGTCCATTGAACACGTATATTTAGAGATTATACCGAATATAATCCCAGTTTACGTTCGCGCGTAATCTTTATTCATAAGCCATGAAACATCAGATTTTTAAGGCAGAATGTGAATGGCTACTTAGCCGGAGTTAACACTGTTTCTTTGTTAGACCTGATGCCGCCTCGCAATTCCTATTGAATCGTCACTGGAACTGTGTAAGGAATTATGGGAGCTGCATACATCTAGTCATCGCAGCGGACAACGAACAACTGGCTAGCGCACTTATGTTGTTATGACCGAATGCCGACAATAGACAAATTCACACCTGCAGTTTATGAAATTTCCGCATTAAGACTTCTTTTGTTTACTTTGTGTTTAAAATTTGTAATTAGACAATCAGCCTCTTGTGTATTGTAATCCTTTATGGTAGGCATTAGTCAGGTGTGATTATTGCAAATAATTGTTGTACGGTCGAGTATTGTGTCGAGACATATTGTATTGGTGCAGTATCAAACAATGCCCCAACTGAGAGGTGAGGAGTCTAGCGATAGGCACAAGCGACACAAGACGTGTGTACATTCGAAAAGCTATATAGTGACGGAGTTTGCGCGTGCTATTGAATCGTGCATCACGTTTGTACTGGTTGTGTCCAGTTATATTTGTACCTTTGTTATACGTGTTTGTATAGTTCTAATAAATTCTATAGTAATTCCAACGGAATTTTAATTCGAGTTCCGTAACTCGTAACAATATATTTTTTTTATATTGGACTTGACTTTATGTTATTGGTCCGAAGACCTCACAACTTTAACGTGGTTTTCGATGCGAGCGCCTTCGCGAGGTGAAGGCGTTCTTACGTTCTTATACACTTTCATTTATGTATTTATAAAAAAAGCTCTTATTTTGACAATACAGACAGACATTTAAATTTTATTTATTTGTGTAGATTCAAATTCAATATTTTTTATTTAAAACAAGTTCCACTGGAGATCATTTTTTGTAGGTCATAATGATATAATAGGTTAAAAATTAATTTTCCTTCCTAGTCTATGTACCTCAGGAACTACTGAAAAGTTCTTTCAGTGTTAGATAGCCCATTAATCGAGGAAGGCTATTATATCGTCACGCTAACATCAATGGGAGTGGAGCACCAATTAAGAATGTTTCAAAATCGTTTTTTTAACTATTCGACGCAGTTGAAGTCGCGGACAGAAGCTAGTATTTTATAAATGTACGGTCTTTTCCTTCACAACAACCCGTCATTAGTAATCTCTAATATTATTATCTGCCCTCCTAGCCGTAGCTCTCGAAGATTTATTTTCCGACTAAATTAACATCTTATGTGTTACATTTGTAATGTCAAATAACTTAAGTTGGGAGAACCCCATAACCCCTTCATGTACTTTACACAGCGCATCAATTCGGCTACATGGAATTTGGCGAAAGGGCACTACAAAGAACAAATATGAGCAGAAAGTGTATTTATCTACTTTCTGTGCAGGAACGGTGAAAGAACACAATTGACTTGCCTATACATATTGTTACAACTCTGGTCCCGACAAAAACAAAATCCACCTGCATATCTGAAACAAAACACATTTATTACATTTACATATCATTTGAACTAAGAACATTTCATTTTTTTATGGTCATCTTCTTTTGTTTATTTTATGTTTAAACTCTGTGATTAGAAAAAAACCCATTGTTGTATTGTAATCTTTTGTGGCAGTCATTAGCCAGATGTGTCGGATTAAGTCGACTTAAATATGGGGAGATGGAGGAGGCGGCAGTCGAGCAAGAACCACGAGCGAAGCGAGATGTGTGTACTACAATCGGGAATTTAATAAGTGAGTTATTGAATCGTGCAGTTTGTACTGGTTGTGTCCAGTTATATTTGTACCTGTGTTATACATGTTTTTGTAGTCCTAGTAATGTCTATTGTAATTTTAACGGCATTTTAATTCGAGTCCCGCACTCGTAACAATATAATAATATAAGAGTACTTACAGAATATGAGAAATGAAAATAGTATCTGAATTTCAGCCTTCTGTCCGAATATCGTTATTTATTCTATGACAAAGTTCCCTGTTACAGATAACCGTTCTCCCTTCCCGGGAATGAAGTGAGGAAAATGTTGTCGTAACGATATCGGAAACAAATGAGTTTGGTTGCGGTATCTGCCCTAGGCGTCTCTGGGCCTCCGTATACCTGTTTATTCTTTGAGGAAATTGGAAGAGTTTGCGTAATGTGATGTATTTTGCTAAACTTATATTTTGAGAGGAAGAATTATTAAAAAGTAACCGCAAAATCATGAGCATTTATTTTTTGGATTAAGCACAAACGCAGACTAAAAGGCTGAAACACGCTATATCTTGATTTCGTTATATTGTTGGATATAAAAGGTTTGTAGATTCGGGTATTTAAATATGTATGTATTAAACAATATTTTAAAAAATGACAAGCAAACACAGGTCAAAAAAGGACTTAAAGACAGAACGACTATACAAGAGCATTGTTTAACAGGAATTGAGACACGCGACTTTATCCGAGTTACTTTTTTTATTTTAAGACTGGACGTAATATGAATTAATTTTCACAAAGAACTGTATCCAGATGCATTTTAAACGATGTTCACTTAAAACAAAATATGTTATACGCCTGCTGAAAAATTATAGCAATTCTCTTAGCCCGTGTTTCTTCACCAAAAATATCAGGCTCCAATACTTCTTCATTAGGTATACCATGTAAGGACAGTATTTTTTCTCCATATACAAAGTATTTTTAAATCGGCTGAATAGCATTGTAACTCCTAAAAATATTACGATAGCACAAAATCTCTCAAATATAATAGCTATTAAGCTGCAAAAAGGCTAGAGATATGCGCATCGCCCAATCAGCGGTTGAATACGTGAATTATTATAAGGCGTTAACCGTTAATCGATGACCTATATCGGCTACGGCGAGACTGCGAGCAGAGCGTTACCTCACGACGATTTCAAATATTATTCTGTACTAACTATATCTGCTACTTGAGTTTTGCGTGATTTTGAATTAATATTCATTTTGAATTTTATTAAAAACTGTTGGGCCATGACCTATTTAAGACAAATCTTGATATATAAAAAATATATTTAGTGTGTATGTATGTCCTTTATTGAATCGTAAACTATACATCCGATTTTTATGAAAATTTGTGTGTGTGTTTAAGTGGGTCCCGGGATAGTTTACAGCTACAATTGGAACCGATAGGTGGCGCTGAGATCGGGTTCTAGAATCCTCCTAATCACCAGGAGCCATTGATTAGGAGGATTCTAGACCCGGACCCGGACCCGGACCTCCGGGTCAGCTTGTTAATAGTAAGAAAAAACTTGTAATGCCACGCTTTGTTTACAATAAAATCATTTTTTCTTATACTATTTTTAATTTAAATTTATTAAAATTTATTTTCTATTTTTTAGTTGGATTTTCTATAAAAGCGTATTTTTTTTTAAACTATTATTTATTTTAATTTAGTAGATTATTTAGTAGAACTTAAATTTTACATGTACCAAAATTGTTTGAAATAACAAAACTTTTGTACCGCTCGCAGTTTAACAGATGCTTTTCAAACTATGTAAAGCACCCGTAAGCTAAACACGTGTATATGGCATCGAATGATAAATCGCCTTAACTTTGGGTAACGGCCTAATGTTACACTAAAACATCTTTAATTGTGTAAAATAGTTGTTAGCGACGCATTATAACATTTATATAATATTTAATTTTTATTGCAAATAAATGGCGAAGACGGGCGGCAGAGGGCGTGCGTAGGACACCAGATTGAGCAGGATGCAGGGGTGGGTGGCGTCGATTGTCGACCGCGCATCTCATAGTAGTCTTCGTTCCGCGTCGCGCTGCGATAAATGTGTTTATTAGTTACCTACGTACGTCCACGTGCCGCTTCTTTTCGGTTAAAAATATTCTCCTTTTTTATTCGTTTGATCTACAATAGATATTTAAAAAAAAATGTAGGGTAAACTATATTTGGTTTTAGCGGATTTTAGACTCAGGTCAACGTTAAAATAACATGGATAAATTCCCTTTGTTTATGATATGGAGGGTAGAGGTAAGGAGGACCATCTAGTATGGGGGATCAGTTGAAAAAGTGTCCACCTGTAAACAGCAAATTATGGTTCGAAAACTCGTCAAAATAGGGCTACTGTAGCAAAAGGAAAATATATGAATTTAGCAGTTATAAAGGAAGTGAAGTGTGCTGGGTTGAAAAATTTAAAAATTATAATTTGGAAAATGAACCATGAGGAGAAATGCAATAGTTACATTTTCGTAAAATGCGCGGTGACAAAGAGGAAGTGTTTCTTTCCTTCTTTAATCTAGTTTCCTACTCTAATTATTTGTGGCGCTATTTTTAAATACTATCCACTTGCTATTATGGCGCCATCTTAATTTGCTGCCCTTCAGTGGACACTTTTTAATATACTGAGATGGTTCACATTACCTCTACCGTCCATAGTTTATGATTCACCGACCTTGACTACTGATAAAATAGAAAATTGTCAGAACTCAAAAAAATCGTTCATTTTCTAAAAAAATTGGTGGAGTTGTAGTATAAACATCTAATATATAAAATTCTCGTGTCACAGTTTTCGTTGCCATACTCCTCCGAAACGGCTTGACCGATTCTCATGAAATTTTGTGTGCATATAGGGTAGGTCTGAGAATCGGCCAACATCTATTTTTCATCCCCCTACATGTTAGGGGTAGTCCACCCCTAAATTTTTTATTTTATTTTTAGACAAAATTTTTAATTTCTATTTTTTTATGATACAACATACAAAAATACATACAACCCTAAATTATTAACCCTCTGCGACAAACCCCTATTTTTACCGGGCAGGACGACGTCTGCCGGGACAGCTAGTATAAAATAAAATTTTATAAAAATTTCGTGTCACAGTATTTGACCGCGAATAACTCCGAACTTTTCAACATTGAAAATTCAAAATTGAAAATTTTAAATTTAATACTTTGTTTTTAATAATTTTAACAATTCTTTTTTTTATCTGATATAATATATATTTACTGAAATTAATTTGGAAACATTAGTATAGGGTTAAAGCTTTATAGTGAATGTATTTGCACGTCATGTAAATGACCAAAAATATTGGAAACTTTATATTATATAATACCTATTCATGTACCTATGTTTTTGCAAATAAAGATTGAGTGATTGGACCGATTTTTTCATTTTGCTGGATTTGTTTCAACTTAGGACTATGTCGTATGATCTAAGGTCGTAAGATAGGTTTCATTTTGTAATTTTAATGAAAAACTTTTTTTTGCTTATATTTTTGTCTATCTTTTGTTGCGATAAGGTGATTAGGTAACTGAAACTCAAATTCAAAAGATTACATAAAAACTTATCCGTACAGGAACGGAGAAATAATATAACTGTTTTGCATTCCAACAAAACAGATATTATGTGTTGAAAGAGACACACAGTGTTATTGAAGAAAGCATGTAAACATTTGCCTTTTATTTACTATTTATAGCTTAAAAACTTACCATCTTTACCATGGTTTTATACCTTTCTTTCTTACTCACCAGCATGCCATCTCTTTCCTTAATGTGGCAGATGTGACAGATGTGACATAGCTGTCAATTCATATAGTCTTCAATACACCAGCAAGAGACTTGCTCCGACACTGTGTGTCTCTTTCAACACATAATATCTGTTTTGTTGGAATGCAAAACAGTTATATTATGTGTCCTTCCGAGACACACAGTGTTATTGAAGACCTGTTTGGTATCTGCTGGTGAAAACATAAGTAATACAACGCATATGATGATTAGAAATTTAAAGAAAACTTCTCAAAGTAAATCGGCTTTATTTTAAGTATTTTAATCAGTCTGAACATTATATTAACAAATTAATAGGAACTTCTTAATTAAACAATCATATTTATTGACCTTCTTATGTCCATAATTCTTAATCATTTGTTATTATGATAAAATTTAAAATTAAATTAAAATACAATAAAAATTAAATAACTCTT
The DNA here is from genome assembly GCA_012273795.1 of Dendrolimus punctatus. Taxonomy (NCBI): domain Eukaryota; kingdom Metazoa; phylum Arthropoda; class Insecta; order Lepidoptera; family Lasiocampidae; genus Dendrolimus; species Dendrolimus punctatus. The sequence continues at coordinate 18,623,389 of CM022546.1, read as the reverse complement.
CATGAGATCAAGGACTTCTGATAAGAAGTTTGAACAATTTCTCTTTTCCTTTACATATAGGTATCTCTCTATCTAGAATAAGTAGCATAGAAAGAAAGAGAAATAATAATAATAATTGAATTAACACAAGAAAAAATAGAAAAATAAAATAAAAATAAAATAAAAAGAAACTTAAAACTTTTAAATAACTTTGAAGTTGTTATATAATAAATCTTTACTAGATCTGATCTCTCTGACTGGACGACAATAAAATCTTCTGAATGTCTCCATGCTTTTCCAGTTTCCTCTATCTAATATTGCTTGTACTGGTCTATCTTCTAACCAGCTTCTTGAAGCGACCGCTGATCGAATACTACCAGGTGTAGCCTCAATCTTGGCTTCTTTAAAAATACTACGTATCCAACCTGCAATCATTGTCCTTGAGGCTGGCTTTACTTTTCCAGATAGTGAAATAAACAAACTTGTGACATCTCTGTCTAGGCTCCTTCGCCTTTCAGATCTTTTTATAAGATCTCTAATATGTTTGACGGGGCATACACGATAATCTGGATGTTTCTGTAACATCCAACCCGATTGTCGGTGAGTATTTGAATCTGTTTTTGAACCGAATATGGGCCACAAGCTAATTGTGTCTTGATTGTCTATTAGACCCTCAGGGCTGCTATCTAATAAGGTGAGATCATGAATTCTCCTGCCAGAAGCCAGCAGTAGTATTACAGCTGTTCGTCTACTGATATCAAATAGTGATCCAGAATTCTCTGTCTCTTTTATCCAGTTAAACAGAATATTGGTGTCCCATACAGGTAGTTTTCTTATGCTAGGCCTAGTAACCGAAATTGCTTTCAGTACTTGATGAATAAAGAAATTTTTTGAGAGATCTATTTTAGATGTAGCGCAGTATGTAGACACAGCTGATTTATGTAATAATATAGTTCTGTATGCTAATTTATCCTGCAAAAATAATTTTGCCAAAAATCTAGCGACCTGTTCACCCTCAGGTTCTCTAGGGTTGACTCCATTAGTCTTACACCAACTTAACCAACGTTTAATTGGAGCTTTATATGTTAATAAAGTAGATGATCTCCAACTATTTTTCAATAAGTTTTGTTCCTCTGTTGTCCAATGAGAGACCTGATCGGCCCACCCATAATCTTCCAGGCAAAAAGAGTCAACCTGTCCACCTGTGGAGGGCAGCTGTTTGTCGTCAAATCTACTAAGACCTTCTTTAGGTTCTGAATCGGAATTGGGTCTGTTATGGTTCTTGCTTTCAGATCGGGTATCCAAAAGCATCTGGTCCACTCTGGTGCTATTAGGATGAATATTCCCTTGGCACTGTTCAAGTGTGCTAGTACTCTTGGTATTAGGTTGGGTGGGGGAAATATCCAACCCAGCTGATAATCCCATTGTTGACTGAAGGCGTCGCAGAAAACTGCATAACCATCTCTGGAGTCTAAGGTTGCGTACTTTGGTACAACTGCGGATTCTCTGGTTGCGAACAAGTCTATTTCTGGGACGCCCCACTGTCTGAATATCTCTTCCGTGGCTTGCGGAAGAAGATGCCACTCTGGAATTCTGCGGCTTCTTGACAGGCGATCTGCAATTCCGTTTAACCTCCCTGGGAGGTAAGTGGCTGACAGGGTTATGTTGTATTGTTCGGTAAGTTTCAGTAACCTGGCCGTTAATTTTAATAGGGCAAGAGATTGTGTCCCTCCCTCGTTTCTGAGATATGCTACCAGAGTCCTGTTGTCGGATTGTATCAGAATGTGTGCATCTCTTAAAGTTATCCGATGACTGTTTATTGCTGCAAACACAGCATACATTTCTTTCAAGTTTGAATGCCAAGGTGTTTGATAAGGAGCCCACTCTCCTGATAGGCAAGTATCGTTTAGCTGAGCCCCCCAGCCTGCATCTGCTGCATCTGTTGTCAAATAGTGAGTAATGCTCTTTTTGATTATTGGGGTTCAGTTCTGATTGAGTTTCATCAACCACCATTTCAGATCTTGTTGAACTAGTAAAGGTAGACATCTTCTCTTTCTTGGTTTGTTCTTTTTGAAGGATCTTAGGTATATTTGCATATAGCGACAGTGAAGTCGACCTCTTTGAATTGCATAATTGGCAAAATTGAGTAAGCCTAGTAGACTCTGAGTCTCCTTTAAAGAGCTGTCTCCCTTGTTTAACATTTTTGAAATCAAATTTTTTATCTTTTCTATTTTCTTGTAAGGTAATTTTAAAATGTTTTGTCTGGTGTCCCAAATAAGACCTAGGTATTCTATAGTTTGTGATGGCTCTAAGACTGATTTCATGTAATTTACATGCCATCCCAGCATCTCTAGTATTCTCAGTGTCTCTGTAACCTGAGAAATAAGGACAATCCTGTCCTGATTGGCTATAAGAAAATCGTCTAAATACACTACTACACGCAAACCCTGCCGTCTTAGGATCTCTGCGATCCAATTTGTTATGGTAGCAAAAATCTTTGGGGCTGATGAGAGACCAAATGGAAGAGCAGTTAATTGGAGAATCTCTCCATTGTAAAACACTCGGAGGAATCGCCGATGAGATTCTGCTATTGGCAAGTGGAAATATGCCTGATGAATATCTATTTTCACTAGCCAGTCGTCTTTCTGTAGAAATTCTGCTACATCTGTTTGTGATATGAGGTGGAAATGCTTTATTGTGACATATGAATTGAGACCTCGTAGGTCGAAGATTGGTCGGAAACCACCATCCGACTTTTTTATTAAAAACATTCGACACAAAAAACTTGGGTCTACTCTTGATGGAGTCTCTAGTATGTTTGTGGATTTTAATTGATGAATTGTGTCTGTCATGTCCCTTGTTATATTGGTAGCATATTTCCTTAATATTTGATTGTTTGGATATTGTAAAGGGGTCTCTTTGTGAATGGAATGCGACAACCTGTTATCAGCTTTAAAATATAGTCGTTGGCTCCCAGTTGTTTCCATTGTTGAGTGTAATTTTCCAGACAACCCCCCCTGAAAGTCTTGGCCCTGCAGTCAAGACTGTTTATTGTTGATAGATGTGCTACTGGAGGTATGATTTTTACGAAAGGGCTGTTGATTATTAGTCTTTGAACTCTGTCTCCCCTGTGGCTTAAATCGTCTGTTTTGGGACTTATAGTCCCGTCCCTGTGATTTAAAAGATTGTCTCTTTTGGAATTGAGACACATTAACTTTCTTTTCTTTGATATAATTGGGTGTATTTAACCACACCTGAGAGCCACCCAATGATGCTATAATAGGTTGCAAAGCCTCACGACTAAAAAGATACTCCTGACTTGGTGGGACATTCCTAAGAGTGTTTTTTAAATTTGGATTTGTAATTTCTTTTAAAATACGTTCTCGTCTAATGTCAATGCATTCTGCCCTCTTTCCACAAATAATCTGCATAGCAGTTTCGGATTTTTTGAATGATGTGGAACCTGGTCCAAAATTTTGATTGATTTTTTCAAATAATGAGCTAACATCTAGATGTTTAGGGTTTGATGAAGCCCAGTCAAGAACTTCTTGTAGTCCTGTCTTCAGTAATTGTCGTTGTTCTAAAATATTATGACACAATCCTGCCAGTAACTGCTCTGTAGAAGCTAAATAATCTTTGGTCTTATTGAAATGACATAATTCTTCATTAAGTTTGAGACCTGTAAAACCAGGACTGGCAAGGCAAGTTTGTAATGCCTTCTTGTAATGAACACTCTTCCATGCAGGTGTACAAAATTTTTGAAGTTGAGCTAATTCTTGTAATAACTCCTGGTTTGCTTGTGAAACAACTGACCTTTCATCAAATTTTGTGTCTAGTTCTCCTAGCGAGAATTCGCAATGTGAAGATGAAGTTGGCATATTTAAAAAGGGGGGAGAAATAGGAGTATCGTTATGTTTGCAAGAAGATTGATCAATCTCGCTATATAATTGTGGCATTTGTGCTTGTGTTATGTACTGAGTTAAAAAACTTACCTGTTGCATCAGACAATCGACACGTGGGTCCGAACCGGTTTGAACCGGTTTATATCTACGCCTCTTGTTCGGCGGAGGTGAAGCAAAACCCTCCTCAACCTCCGAGGATGAGGAAGATGATGATGATTTATTGGATCTGGAATCCCTTGAGTGCTGATCTTTATCCAAAGCATCAGCCTTCGAACTTTGTTCGCACTCTTCAACACTTTGACGCGCGTCATCTTTTGAACTCATTTTAATACTTTTAGCGACAAGTAGTATGTTTCACAATGAAGAAAACGATATTTTAGGCACTGTGTGACTTCAACAATAAAAATTTCTTTAGACTTTCTTTAATCTTTACACTTTAAATAATTTTATAAATTTTGCGATACTTTATTGGCAAAAATTTACAACGCATATGAATTGACAGCTATGTCACATCTGTCACATCTGCCACATTAAGGAAAGAGATGGCATGCTGGTGAGTAAGAGAGAAAGGTATAAAACCATGGTAAAGATGGTAAGTTTTTAAGCTATAAATAGTAAATAAAAGGCAAATGTTTACATGCTTTCTTCAATAACACTGTGTGTCTCGGAAGGACACATAATACCATTTCCTGCGTTGAGGCGGTCTGTCGTAAGAGGCGACAAAACCACCCACAGCCACGTGGTAGGGCATTTGCCCAACTGGATGTCTTGTCTTATTGAATATGCACTGTTTACTACAACTTTATTAATTCTTCAAAAGTCATTCTGTCACATAAAACTTATAAAAAAAGAACTTGAGATATAAATAGAATAAGAGAAATATAAAAAAAAAACAATTTTTAGGTAGAATTCTAGCTGGGGATTTTCTTGCCGCTTCTTCTCCTTAACAGCAATAACACGTTGCGAAGCGGTGTACATAGACTAGGAAGTAAAATTAAATTTTAACCTATATGTATGACCTTCAACCTTGTTCTCGAGTGGAACTTATTTTTAATAAAAACTTTTGAATTTTGAATTTGATAGGTGGCCCTAGGTTCAAGCCAGCCTTTTGGTCACACGAGACCTCAATTAGATGCGTCGAAAGGTCTCAATAGAGGTAATGAGCTCCAGGCTCTCACAACTCTAGGGTTTCGACTCTGAAATCCACAAATACGTACGTACCCACTTAGTGTATTTTATTTATTTATTACATTATATTATTAAAATATTACAACTTTTACATGTTTATAAACAACGTTTTTTACAACCTGTATCTGTATTAAGTACAGGTTTTCATAAAAAAGTGGTATAACTTCAGCCTAACAAAGGAAGGGATTTATACGAAGTTATTACACCAATGACAAATAATTGACCCTTTCTGAACGATTAACTTTTGAATTATTGTAATTAGGTATAATTGATGTCGGTTCGGTTTACAGGCTTTTATTTAAGCTTTTAAAATACATTTATGATATTAATACGCAAAGGTTTATCTATTATATAATAAATATGCTAGAGGCGTTAACTTTATGCAATGAATTTAAAAATAAGAGAAAATATTTTAACAATCTTGATGGAAAGCGTTTACCATCGCCTATGGATATTTGCAACACCAAATGTGCTACAAATGCGCTGCTGCTCTCTTAAAGGAGACTGGAACCTGGTCACTAATGCCGGAACACAACTCAAGGTTGTTGTGGCGACATACTTTAGACCAGGGGTGGTAGCCATCCAGTCGGGCAAATGCCCTACCACCTGGCTGTGGGTTGTTTTGTCGCCTCTTACGACAGGCCGCCCGGCCGCAGGAAATTATATTCTTTCTCCGTTCCTGCACGGATAAAATGTGTGCTGCTACTCATAGCCCTCGCCTCCCTATTAACCACTATTCCTATAATAACCCCACCAATGAGCAATACAATGCTAAACTTATTTGTAGATATGTCTCTCAAGATTTTTTTTGTAATGCAGTTTGAATAAATTTCGAATTTGGAAAAAAAATGTATTAAAAACCAATGCAAAAAGTACATAATTTATCACGCGAGCTATTTCTGCAAAAATATTTTCACTGTCAAAACATTGTTTCCTCATAATTCAAAGCCCACGCAACATAAATTAGGGACGAAATTATTATTGACATAACTTCGTTACGAATATTTTGTTTATTTTTCCTGAACAAGAAGTTCAGTATGCAAAATGTTTGAATATGTTTTACTATCTAACTATACGTTCAATAATTCAAATTCGAAAGGGTTGGAATCTCCAATAAAAAGTTCTATTGATTTGGTTAACATTCCAATAAACATAAAAGAGTTTAGGATAAATACATTTAAAATTCATTTTAAGGAATGGCTCTTAAATATAATGTTTTACTCAGTGGACGAATTCCTCAATTCTAAAGAAGAGAGGGAGAGAGAGATAACTCTTTAAAAACATACAATTACAAAACAGACAATATTTACAACATTTTCTAGGCGATACAATAGATGGCCTTATCGCTCAAAGCGATCTCTTCCAGGCAACCTAAATCAAAAACAAATTTGAATCAGGCGATGTAGGTGATGCAGGAAAAAGGCAATGGACACATAAATACTCAAACTAATTTAACAAATAAATATACAAATACACACATATACATAGTCATAAATATATTATACAATAATATACATACATACATACATAACTTCACGCCAGGTCCCTTGCGGGGTAGGCACGAACAACAGAGTGCCATACAGGCTTATTCTTACATACCTCACTTGCTTCTTTGACATTCATAGCTCTTGTCATGCACGCTCGTCTATTCTTAAGGCTCCTGACATCACCTTCTGCTAATACATGATCAATAATATACGTATATAATAATATATTACAAAATATATATGTTATTATAATAAATGTATTAGTATAGCAAAGAAATACCTTCCTTGACTTAAAATGTTATTACTATTATTTTTTGAAATTTATCAGTTTTTTTTCGTATGTTTCATTAAAAATTATATAATTTAATAAAATGTATTATTAACATTCGTACGCTCCTATGTGGGCAAAACATGGGTACACTATAACAACATCTAACAATTGTTTAGCCATGTATTGAACAAATAAATTTGATTTGATTTGATATATTAATTTGTTGTGGCATGGTTCTGGCCACCAAACATACCAAATGTTTAAATTTAGAACACAGAGGTTCTTTTATCTGTTTTTTCTCTCCATTATTATTAAAGTCGTCATAATGCAGTTTACTTTTATAATTAACATAATTACAGTCCACAAGAAATTAATACTTAAAGAATTATTTAACAAAAAGTTTTTATGCAAAATAAGTTCCACTAGAGAACACTTTTTGAAGGTCATAAAAAAAAAAATCTACATTTTTTTATTTTGTTTTGTCAAAAATTGTGATTTGTGCCGTAGTTGTTAAAAATTTGACGATTAAAATAATATCACCAAACATGTAGTTCGCTCTGTGCAAGAACAGAGAAAGAATACAATTTCCTGCAGCCGGGCGGCCTGTCGTAAGAGGCGACAAAACAACCTACAGCCAGGTGCGAGGGCATTTGTCGGAGTGGATGGCTACAACCCCAGGTCTAGAGTATGTCGCCAACCTTGAGTTGTGTTCCGGCGTCAGTGGCCAGGTTCTAGTCTCACTCAAGAGAGCTGCAGCGCATTGGTAGCACCTTTGGTGTTACAAATGTCTATAGGTGATGGTAACCGCTTTCCATCAGGTGGGACGTCTGCTGAACTCTGCAATAAAAAAAATGTAGTGACAACTAACACTGACGCAATGTTAATCAGGTTTAAGTCTCTATTATAGTTTAGCGAATATCTACTTAATCGACAATTTTTACTTAACCAAAAAATTACTCTCCAAACGACGACAAGGACTTACTCGTCAGAGTCGTAAGTTGATTAACTACTCAACTAATGAAACCAGGCTTTAGATGGAAAGCAAAGCCGCCCTAAAAAAACCAAATATGTTGTATTCTATTTATTATTTCTGCTTCTGAAAACACGAATAAAGCTTCAATAACGTTTGATGAAAACATTCACTAAATAACAATTTACGAGTCAATGGTTTTGCAAGTAAATGGCTTAAAGTAGGAATTACGTAACAAAAGGGTTTACTGGAAATCTGTTTCAAAAGTATTTACAAAACAAAAAAAAACCCTTTACTCTGGCAAAATATTTTAATCTGCCGTCATTCAAATTTATAGTGATGAAAGTACGAAACTCTGCTTTCTTTTTATATGGACTTGACTTTATGCTGTTGATCCGAAGACCTTACACCTTTACCCGACCTTTACTTCTTTGGACCCGAGACCACCAATGCGCTCGAGGGAGTTCCCTAACGAGCCTTACCTCAGCTGAACTATACCCATGAGAATCTAACATCGTCGCCGGGTAATGGGAAATAATAATTGATTAATTGAATCAGGCGACGGCTGAAGCCCGAAGGAAAGGGTCCCGGTGGAACGGGACCAAAGACCCAGGCTGTCTTGCACGGTCTTGCTGAAGTTTAAATCGTGTTCTGGCTGTAAGAGAAGAACTCTATGCCCTATCTTCTGAGGAGGGCTACATCTCCCCCTGTCCCTCGCAATACGTGCAGAGGGCTATCACCCCTGGTCTAAGGTATGTCGCCATAACAACCTTGAGTGGTGTTCCGGCATTAGTGACCAGGTTCCAGTCTCCTTTAAGAGAGCAGCGGCACATTTGTAGCACCTTTGGTGTTGCAAATTTCCATAGGTGATAGTAACCATTTTGTATCAAGTGGGCCGTCTGCCTGTCTGCTAAACTCCTGCAATAAAAAAAACAAAAAAGAATGTAAATACATAACAAGCAGTACGTAAATAGTCCTACTATAATTCTATCACGATTCATAGAATTAAGTCTAGATTACAATCAAGGAATTAAACTGAGACAATTCCAGACGCTGTGTCCAACATTGAGGACTCTAGGAAATATAGAATCGTCTGTAACGGTACAAGTTTGGTATAATGGCTTTGAACAGCTGCTCTGAGTTTGGCGATTACATCGCTATAAACTTTTCAGAAATTGTCCTATAGTGTTAATGGAATTGAAGTTAAAGATTTGTTTTTTTTAAGTGAAACTTCTACATAAACGAGGGTATAAAGATTTTTTCTGACACGAAAACCCGTTACGCCCGCGTGGAGGGAGTAGAAGGTATATCGCGTGGCAAGAGGTAGCTTAGTGTTGGAGTAGACTATGGATGTTTTTTTTGGTTCAGGATCGAATTCAGTTTTTTTCAACTTGAAGTGTTACGGGCAGATTGTTAATGTATTTGTCCAATTTGAAATCCTGCCCGCAAAACTTCAAGTTATTTTTTTGTTGCGAGTCGTTATGCCAGTTTGCAATTACGTGTAACTAGGCGGTGGTGGCATGTATACAGGATATAATGCCACCACCACCTGATTTCGGTTAAAAGGTCAGGCCTAAGAAGTGTAGGCTATTGTATATTGAATAATTACGGTAGTTTGTTGGTTATAATTGATTGAAAGATATTAATGAGGGTAGTTTGGTTATATATAATATCTTGGTTGAAACTAGTTTTTATTTATAATAAAGATTTGACGCTTTAGAAAGTGATAGGCGGTCTTAAATATAAATACACTTCGTATTACGGTAGAATGGAGGAAAAACAGTAGGAAGTCGGACCCCGAGGTCCTAAACGGCCGGGTTTTTTTCTAAAATTATTCCTCTCTCCGGCTGAACTGGACTGTCTGGGTTTGATGATGTTTTAGTCGTTTTGTTTTAATTTATACTATTGTTTTTTTGTCTTTCTTTATACCTTAACTGTCTTTTACCCAACTGCCAAGGAAGGGTTTAGTTTAGTAGCAGGCGGGATCAGTGTATGAGTTGCGTTCCGGCATTAGTGACCAGATTCCAGTCTCCCTTAAGAGAGCAGCAGCGCACTTGTAACGTCTCTGGTGTTGCAAATCTCCATTGGCAATGATAACCGCTGTCCATCATGTGAGCCGTCTGCTTGTCTGCTCAGCTCCTGCGATAAAAAAAAGCAATGATGAACCGAAAGAAAACTAATGGGATCCGTTTGCAACTAAAATTAAGCGGATATTTAACTTAGGCTTTCAGCTCATAAATAGTCTGTTAAACCGAAGTAGAGTCTACTTTGTTTATAGTTTAATTATGTTTTCTATTCTCAATCTAGTCTTTAATTTTTTTTACTAATTATATTTTATCATTTTAATTATTTTCAAAAATATTACAAAAGTGTAATCGAATAACAGTCTAATTTACTAATTTCTTATGACTAAATTTACATTTATTTTTAAACGGACAGTTAAAACATAGCCGTAATTGAATATTTTTTAAATTTAATATGAACTATATTTATTATTGGGTAGCTGAGCTCTATATATTTTTCATATTTTAAGGCAATTATTAAGATAAAATATTTTTAAAGCTAAATTTTAAATAAATAATCGCAGACACCGATGCTTTGTTAGCTGAAGGTCTCAAACAGCGTAATCATGGAACCTTAGGAAGAGGTTACACATGTGTGCAGTTTGAAGTTGAAATAATAGATTAAATGCTACAATCGCTTTAGAAATGACTTGAATACTGTAAAAAGTTGACTTCAAAACGTTGGAATAAAAGCCGTTGCTACCCCGAACCGGTTTTTTATTTTGCCCAAAATATTTTGTTTTTATTTATTGCGTAAGCGTTGAGTTGCTGTATAAAATAAATATTCTACTAGGAAAATAGCATCCAAAATGTTTGTAGCAACGAAAATGTAACAAGGAAGCTCAGACTGGTGTGGAAAACGCGACTGTATTATAAAATCGTCGTAAGAGTATCGAAAATTGTTTTGAGATGACAGCAAAAAAAATAACCCTGGCGAAATTTTAGGACACACAGGTATTTAAGTGTACATCAGCATTACTGTATATGGTAGATAAAATAAATAAATGAATTGATAATACTGTCAATTCCTTCAGTATATAATCGTTAGTCAATTTTATTTGAGTAATTAATTTGTGGAACAACAATCTTGAATTAAATGATAATATCGTATACAATAATATACCTACTCACCATTTGAGAACAGCCTGTCAGTGTCTTTTTACTTCGATATTTTGTATTTCGAAAAATAAAAAGCAAATGTCACATGATTGCGTTATGGTTACCTTATGTCAAATAAATTAGGTCTGCTAGATTTTTTATAACATAAATTGACAGTATTTAATAATTAAAACTGTTCGAATATAGTAAGTATATTACTTAATAATACTTAATAATGATTTCAAATGTTATTTTAAATTTCTAGACAAAACATTTCATAAAATTCTTTCCCTTCTGATCACAGATAAACGCCCGAATGTGCGTTTAAACGCCAGTCTAGGTCTCCTCCAATACATCGACACGAAGGTCAAAGTATTTCACCCTACATTTTCCGAAGGCATGTCGATATAAAAACAAATGTAGGAAAACATGACAGGCATTTTCGCTCTTAATAAATTTGGTTAAGTGTCACCGAGAACGAGTTTACTTGTGTACCTGTTGAAGTAATATTATTGGTACTGAATAAGTTATGACCATAAAACAGTTTCTATTTAGGAGAAGTGTTGTGAAGTTTTGCGACGGTTGTAACTTTATGTTCGTACCGTGGGGATCGTGTAGTAGGAAGTCGTGGTAGCGTAATGGCTAGCGCAGGCGTCCCAGACTCAAAGGGCGCGGGTTCGATCCTGGCCGGAATGCATGCACCTCTTAGTCAGTTTTCTGATCTAATCTGATTTTTTTTATAATTACGGCGTGCTAACAACGGTGAAGGAAAACATCGTGATGCAACTTGCACATCGAGATAACCGATGTGTCAAACCTGCCAAGCCGCCTTGGAGAAGCGTGGCGTGTATACTGTCCGTTCCCCCTGTAGTTGAAGGCCCGAGACCAGCTGTGGGATATTTATGGGCTGATATTATACCCTGGGGAATTGGAATTCGCACCGTGCGGATATGGCATGGCAGCCGTGCTTTTCCCAAAGCGCTACAATATGAGGTTCTAAATTTTAACTGATTTGTAAGTTCTTAAAAAAATGTTCTCCACTAAAATGAAGATTAAGGTTATTAGAGAAGTAAGTAGCTTATCAAAGAAGCAAGTGAGGTGTGTAAGAATAAGCCTGTATGGCACTCTGTTGGTCGTGCCTACCCCGCAAGGGACCTGGCGTGAAGTTATGTATGTATGTATGTAAATAGCTTATTCAAACGCTCGTTGTGGTCCACAGATAAGATCTCGCTTGTTCTTCGAAGCAAAGCATGTATTTAAAAAATGCCTTCATATGTACAAAGGTACTATTCAAACCACTCTCAAATAAAAGTCAACTGGTGACTTTTCACCAGTAAGTATGTCGTATTCTCAATGAAACATCTTCTTTTAAATAATTTTATCCATTTCGACTCGTCTGGACGCGTCGTCGCTGCAGCAATGCTCAGGCGAATTTTAATTACACTCTAAGCGATCTTACACTGCATGTTTTAATAGTTTGGCTAGACGGCATAACCGGTGTTTTGGCGCTGCAGCAAATACTACATGAGTCAGTCCACGGCACGCTCGCCTGTGCGTTCATCAAGTTCAAACTTTTTGTTTTGAATAGCTTCTCTAGTACATCTAATATATAAAATTCTCGTGTCACAGTTTTCGTTGCCATACTCCTCCGAAACGGCTTGACCGATTTTGATGAAATTTTTTGTGCTTATCCGGTATCTATGAGAATCGGCCAACATCTATTTTTCATCCCCCTAAATGTTAGGGGTAGTCCACCCCTAAATTTTTTATTTTATTTTTAGACAAAATTTTTAATTTCTATTTTTTATGATACAACATACAAAAGTACATACAACCCTAGATTTTCAACCCTCTACGATCAACCCCTATTTTTTACCGGGCAGGACAACGTGTGCCGGGACAGCTAGTAGTACATAAAACTCAATGCTCCACTAGAACTTATTTTGAATAAAAACTTGAGTTTAATGTCTCTTCATTAGACTTGGGAGATACACCATTATCAGACAAACATACATATAAAGACACATTCACTTAATGATGCTTAGATTGACTGGAATTAGTCCGCAATTAGGTCCACGACGGTAAAATTCAACAACAATCAATGAGGTTCAACGAATCAGTAGCACAAAGTCCGTTGGTTAAGAGACAATTAATTGTCGATCCCGGCCATTGTCGTTTGGGGAGACCCTAAAACTTGGGCAGTTTCCCGGAGCAAAGGTATTTGATGAATATTTAAAGTTACACAGTTAGTGCTCTGGCATTTGCTTGATTTGATGGACGATATCTGCTTAATGATTCTTACCTAAATTTGGTAAACGTGGGACCGGAGTTTTTTTAAGACTGATATGCAGCACTTGCTTTAGTAGTGCCAGTGAAACTTCTCTCACGTCTTTATGTGTTTTTGTGAACTGTAAGGCTCGATTCTCACTGGCATACCGTTCACGGTTCAATTTCGCTCCGGTCTGGATCCGATCAAATCTTGCTGTATCTATCTACACTACTAGTCTCATAACACGGTTGACTCTCACTCCGCTTTCGGTTCCATCCAATCTCACAGTATTTACACTACCAGTCTGTAGTTGGTAAACAAATGCGTATTAACACCATTGGTACAAGTGTACACATGTTCTTTTCGACAAACCAGAGGGTTTACTCTCAAATGTCTTTCATAGTTTTTTTTCGCTTTAAAAATTTTTTTGATCGTTTTTTTTATATTTAAGTACATTTTCAGTGGCATGTTCCATTGATTTTTGTATCATGTGGACTATTTTATAATATAAACAAAAATACGTTTTAACTGTTTTAAGCGCGTGGACTATTCTAGTTTTAAAAAAAACTTTGTTCTTCGTTTCTTCTATATTTCATTCATTTTTCGGCTTGATTGGTTCGACGTTTGAAAGTAAGGCGTCAGTACCGGCGCGATATCATATCGGCACTTCGAGAGATAGGTTAGTTAGAATTCTCTGATACCTTCTTGTTTAAGAATATTTGTCCGGACCGGTAACGGACCGAGACCGGGACATGATTGAACCGTGAATGGCATCATAGTATGAATCGCGACCGCAGCATGATGTCTTTAATCGATGACTAAACAAAGTCAAGTATCAGGATAAAAAGTATCCTAATTGTTGACCGGGACATAAGTTTTGACTATGTTGATAAATATAAAGCATACTGACCAAAATTATAAAAAAAATCATTTTCATAACCTATTTCTATAAGTTGGTCCGCAATTATTCTTATACTAGCTTCTGCCCGCGACTTCATTCGCGTGGAATAGTTGAAAGAAAAGGAAGTAAAAAAACCTGCGGTTTTGAGCCTATAACCTTCCTCAATAAATGGGCTATCTAACATTGAATATTTTTTCAAATCAGACCAGTAGTTCCTGAGATTAGCGCACTCAAGCAAACAAACAAAGAATCAAACTTATCAGCTTTACATATTACGACACCACACCCTGTCAAAATCTCCGCTTCTGTTATGTTACGTTACAGAGAAATGACTTTCAGTCTGTTATAAGCTGTTTAAGTCATTAAAGCTTTTTTAACTATTCCACGGGAACTGTTTAGTTTTCCGGGATCAAAATGTTGACCAGGGATATAAGCTATCACCATGTAAAATTTCATGTAAATCGGTCCAGTCGTTTCGGAGATTAGCCGGTACAAACAGACAGACAAACAGACAAACATAGAAACAAAAAAATAGAAAAAAAATCTAAATTAGTTCTATTTCACTTCTTACATCCCACTGACTTGGTTTTTAGCATTTTTATAATTTTACAGAAATTTGACCTCTACAATTTTATTATATGTATAGATAAATAAGTATATATGTGTATGTATACTTATGTGTGTACACACACATATCATTGTCTTTTTTTATAACTTGAGTTCAGCAGACAGGTAAATGGTCCAACTGATGGAAAGCGGTTACCATCGCCTATAAACATTTAATTTTGCAACACCAAAGGCCCTACAAATGCGCTGCTGCTCTCTAAAGCGGGAATTAAACCTGGCCACTATTTGCGGAACATAACTAAAGGTTGTTATGACGGCATACTCTAGACCAGAGGTGTTGGCCATACAGTCGAGCAAATGCCTTACCGGGCTGAGGGTTGTTTTGTCGCCTCTTACGACAGGCCGTTTGGCTACAGGAAATTGTATTTTTTTTTCGTTCCTACACGGATAAAATTATTATATTAAATTATCTACAGACTGCACCATCGTCAGTTTTAAAAATCTATCAATACACTTTTCCGATAAGGCCGTTGTACTTATCATTCATATTTTTCTGTACAATAAAGAGTTGCATAGTTCATACACTGAAAAAAAACGTTGTATATACATTCTCAGTTGCTTAAATCATTGCTACAGAATTTAAATTGGAGGTAGAAACAGTTACTGAAGTTAGCAACTAACACCTGACGCTTAGCGACAATAATCAAATTCGTAGCTCACAAGATACCTGTAAATTCGTGCCCGCTTAGTGGTAGAACTAATTAATTGTCGAAACTTGGTAGGCCTTGAGCGAACAAGGGGAATAACTGCTGATAATAACTGATACCAAGTGTATAGTAGGAATTATGGGATGCTTTGTCATCTGTTGAATTAGTTGCGAATGTTTCTTCATTATATATTTAAGAAGCTTCTGCCCGCGATTTCGTCCGCGTAGAGTGGTTTAAAAAAAGTAAGTTAAAAAAGCTTTTTAAAAAGATTTTTAAATACAAGCTTTTGAGATCCTGGATATCATGTAGCAGCAAAGTGCTAGCCAAGACAACTAAAATGAGCTCAAACAGGTCGGGTCTATCTTGTTTAGTACAGGAGTTACTATGGCCACCTTCCGACTCCATCATTAGATCATCTTCATGGATCATATTATTGCATTGTCGCGCGACATACATATGAAAAATTTCAGCTCAATTGGAAACCGGGAAGTTGGTCAAATTTAACTTGAAAGATTCCACCCGAACTTATATACATCAATTGCAAGTTAAAAGCTTGTAAAAAGAACCCCGATTTTGAAACATTCTTCATTAGTGCTTCACTTATTTACTTTAGCATGATGATATATAGCCTTCTCGTTAAATGGGCTATCTAAAAGAATTTTTCATATCAGACCAGTAGTTCCTGAGATTGGCTCGTTCAAGCAAACAAACTCTTCAGCTTTATATCTTATACTAATAAACGTGTGTAAAGCTGAAGAGTTTGTTTGTTAATTGCTAACTGTGCGAGCTGTGGGCGTTGGCGGTATGCCTGGCGTGGACAGAGCTCCGGCGGGAGGATCACGAGGGTGCTCTCTGTCCGCAACAATGCTACTAACGCACTTCCGTCCTCAAAGGAGTTCTGGAGCATGGCCAGTAATGCTAGAACACAATGTTTAATCTAGGTTGTTATGATGGAGTACACTAGACTAGAAGTCGTAACCATCTGGATGGGCTAATATCCTACCACCTGTCTGCGGGTTGTTTTGTCGCCTGACCAGGAATTACTGTTCTTTCTGCGTTCATGCACGGATTCTACAAATTTAAATCTAGTGCGGAATTAATGTAGTGGTGTACGAGTTTCTATGTTATACCGTCTCTCTCTTTTCTTTCACCATATCCCAATTAAGTGGGGTCGGCACAATATGTCTTTTCCTTCCACACTCCTCTATTCTGACATACATCTTCTGTCAAACCACAAATCAACATATCATCCTTCACACAATCCATCCACCTTTTTTTTGGTCTAACTTTACATCTGTACCCATCCATCTTGTAGTTTAACATTCTTTTTGTCACGTGACTTTCATCCCTCCTCATTATATGTCCATACTAACTTAGTCTTCTTCGTCTCAATTTTTCAGTCACGGGTGCAAATTTCAAAGATCCCCTTATGTACTCATTTCACCTTATCCATTGTTGTAACACCACATACTATCTCGACATTCTCATCTCAGCTGAGTGGAGACGTTTGTGGCTTATTACTTTAGTGGCCCAACATTCGGACCCGTATAGCATGACTGGTTGTATGACAGACTTATATATTTGACCTATGCTATATACTATATGTTACAGATATTGCGAAACAATATATGTAGCACTACAGACAGGTCTTAGTATAAAAAGAGCCTTTAACCGAAATGCTAATTCATAAGCTCTCAACTCAGCAAAAAGTGAGGTATTCAACGAAAATGATTTATTACAGCGAATATATCTGTGATCCGATACATTTTGGGCATTAAAATGCTGTGTAGGTAACCCGGAGAGCCGGTACAATGACATATGGCAACCCACACGTGTCGCGACGGAAAAATGTGTAATATTAAAGCGTTTGTAAGGCTTCATATCAGCATGAATATACTATAAATATCAAATGTCGTCTTAGAGATTTGCTTAGTATTTCAAGAGTGAGGGTAACATGATAAACACATCTTCAGAATAAAGAAGCTAACATGATACTTTTTATCATTTTACAAAAATAAAAATCGGGCAAGTATATATCAACTGATAGCTCACTACAATGAAGGGTTCCGTGGATATTGTTACGAGCTACACAGGACTCGAATTAAAATGCCGTTGGAATTACTATAGTTTTTTAGAACTGTCTAATGAAAACATGCCTACGCCTTCCTTGATAAATGGGCTATCTAACACTGAAAGAATTTTTTTAATCAAACCATTAGTTCCTGAGATTAGCGCCTTTAAACAAACAAACAAACTCTACAGCTTTATATATTAGTTTTACATGCCGACAAAAGCAAATGCAGATCTGCCTGTCATAAACCTGGTTTATTAACTTTCCTGCATTTGGACCTTTTTGGTTTACTTTGTGTTTAAAATAAAATGTAATTAGGAAAAACATTATATTGTTATTGTACTTGTTTTATGGTCACCATTAGGAAGGTGTATCGAACTTTCTTGTTGTTAATGTTTTGCGTCGAGGCATATTGTATTGGTACAAAATAAAAGAATTGCCCGAAGGGAGGGGTGAGGCAGTCTAGCGAGAACCACGATCAAAGCAAGACGTGTACATTCGATAATCGACATAGTGACGGACTTTGTTATTGAATCATGCAGTTTGTACTGGTTGTATCCAGTTATATTTATACCTGTGGTATACGTGTTTTTATATCTAATAAATTCTATATTAATACCAACGGCATTTTAATTCGAGTCCCGTAACTCGTAACAATATATTAGTATAAGATCCAAAAACCTCAGACAAATCTATTCTTGTAACTTTTTCAGATTTATACTTATAATAACAGTTTGGCATTTATCTTGAGTCACGTTCTTCTATATTGCGATTTTATCGAAAATCTTAGTTTTTCGGCACAACCTAAACTTAATTAACTTCGAGGTATTGTTTTCTGTCGCAAAAGATCAAAGCAAGATTAAAGCTAGATTGAAAATAAAAATGTTGCTGAGTTTAACCAAAAGGTTTGCTTAGATTTTTTTATATATTTACTAGCTGTCCCGGCAGACGTCGTCCTGCCCGGTAAAAAATAGGGGTTGATCGTAGAGGGTTGAAAATCTAGAGTTGTATGTATTTTTGTAGGTTGTATCATAAAAAAGTAGAAATTAAAAATTTTGTCTAAAAAATAAAATAAAAAATTTAGGGGTGGACTACCCCTAACATTTAGGGGGATGAAAAATAGATGTTGGCCGATTCTCATAGATACCGGATAAGCACAAAAAATTTCATCAAAATCGGTCAAGCCGTTTCGGAGGAGTATGGCAACGAAAACTGTGACACGAGAATTTTATATATTAGATTAATGGGTTTTCCTCACTGCTTCGCTGTTTTTCCGGGATAAAAGTAGCCTATGTGCTTTTCCAAACCATTCCATCTATATCTGGGCCAAATTTTATCCAAATCCTTTTTGTAGTTCTGGTGTTATTGAACAACAAAATGCACACTCATACTTTCGCCATTATTATAATGTTAGAGGCATGTGTAAATCTATTTTATACTTCGGGTTCGATTCCCGGGATGGTAAACTTCAGAAACGAAGTTGCAAGAGTCCATAGGTGATGGTAACAAGTGCAAATAAGAATAAAATAAGTAAACAAAATAAAATTTAAACAACAATGTGCAATAATCTTCTTGTAACAGGAAATACTTTTAAATCGGACTGAGACCAATAAAGTGAGTGTAAAACGGAAGGTATGGCAACAGGATCTTATAACAGAAAATGATTTTGTACTTTAGCAAAGAATAAGTAGATAAAGAGATTTTAAAACATCTAAAAAATCCTTCAAGTGAAAGAGCTGATAAGGCTTTTATCACTTGGGCGCTGGTTTCTATCCCGAAGAACGGATCAGTATAGCGTTCTAGCGAGGTAACGAAACGAGCCTTCTGGGATTACCCAATAGGTTAGTATTATATTTGTAGCCTTAGGCGCAAAGCACACAGAAATAGCGTATTTTCTACAAGTCTAACTGACGTCCTTTAAAAGCGAGCGCAAAATGGATACTGACAGCTATCGTGTGCGGGGCAGGCGTTAAAATAGCGCACTCGAAAGCCCCCAGATCCTTCCAATTCCATTCCAAATTTGAATCCAATGCCCAGATGCCCTTGCCACGCTAGCGCTAGGCGCAATTTCTGTGTGATTTGCGCCTTAAAAGATTATGAGTATAATATAAAATATACCGTATTTTATTATTTGACAAAAGATTAAAAAACTTTGTTTCTTTAGTTTGAACGTAAAAATCGAGTTCACTCGCGTATATTGTTTAAAATGCAATTCTTACGCCTTTTCCTGGATTCCCAGTTCAAACATTGTCGATGATTTCAAAGATCAGTGACTCAAGTGCAAAATCCTAATTTTACAGAAGAGAGTATCAAAGATAACATACATACATACATACATACATAACTTCACGCCAGGTCCCTTGCGGGGTAGGCACGAACAACAGAGCGCCACACAGGCCCATTCTTACACAGCTCACTTGCTTCTTTGACATTCATAGCTCTTGTCATGCACGCTCGTCTGTTCTTAAGGCTCCTGACATCACCTTCTGCTAGTACACGATCAATTTGATCATGGAAGGTGTGTCGTGGCCTTCCGCGACTTCTGCATCCATCCACTTTTGCATTGTATATTTGTTTAGTCATTCTTTCATCATACATTCTTTCCACATGCCCCAACCACCGGAGCATTCCTTTCCTTACCTTCACCCCGACACTCTCTTTCAGACCAACTCTCTTTCTTACTTCGATATTACGAACGCGGTCCGCGAGCGTCACTCCGCAGATTTTGCGCAGTGCTCGCATCTCGACCGCGTTTACTCTACTTTCATGCTCTCTCAAAGATAACCAGTATAGGTAAAATATATTTTATTGATTACTAGAATTATAATATTTCCAGTATGTGTTTTTATAACTCACTAATTGTGTATGTGATTAATTGATTATTAGAACATCAAACCTTATCTATTAAGTTTCTGACATGTTATAGTTGACTCAAACTTACACTAGTACATGGTAGGGTAAGTGGGATCTCTTTCAAAGTTATCTTGAATACTGACATTTTGAAGGGAAACTTCTGAACTTCTTTAGAATCGTTGTGATTTGAAACTCAATGAAACGAAAAAGCAACACTAAAAAGAGATAAATATATGAATCTATAGGGATAAGCCTGTGAGACCAAGAGATTTTACTGTGCAGCACAGATAGTCGTTACGCCCAATGATTAAACGTATGTCAAATTTAAACCGAAATAAAACTGATATGAATATATTTTTGACTAAAACAGTGAAAAATTGAAAGTAATTTGTCAACATAATGTAGACTTAAGGAATTATAGTTATATTAATAAAAGTTAAAGAATATGATACGGAATAGCGTAATAAGGGGACGTTGCGGATCGAAAGAAGTTCTAATAACAAGTGTTGAAAAAGAAATGTTAAGGTGGTTTGAGCATGTAGTGATAATGGTTGAAAATAGAATCACAAAATAAATGTATGACAGTATTGTGAATGGTAGAGTTGGTACTGGTAGACCACGACGTACACACCATGATCAAATAACAGCAGTGTTAAAACGAGGTCATGTAAAAATCATATCAAACAAACGTGCATTTATGAAAAGGTTAATGGAAGTAGATGAAGCGTAAGTGGTTTGTCAGGATTGACGCACGTGGAGATCTATAGTCTCTGCCTAACCCCATGGTAAAAAGGCGTGATAATATATATATGTATGTATGTAGAATTGTTTGAAGTTCCATTTCTACTACGTGTGAACTACTTATACACATTTTGTATGGTTATAAATTCAGTAAATTATATTAAAAGTATGAAGTCATTTCGAATGATAAGAGATTACACTCGGGTTTGGAAAATTTTGTGCGCTGTACTGTCTTGTATTTTGTGCTTGCTTGCAACTTTACCATATTCGTCTAACGTATACGTGAATACTGTAGTTACCTTAGTATACATCATACAAAAAAATTAAAAGTCGACTTGCAGCACAATACGCCAAACTATCTTTGAAACTATTCGTGATTTTCAAAATGTTGTGATCGAAGTTGATAAATAAGGTGGTCCGACGACCACTATCATAATTATATCACATAGCAAAAATTTTGGACCCCTTTTTATGAAAATTGTGCGGACAGATTAGTGTGAAATTTCGCACACTTATACTGTGTATAGAGAAAGAGGGAAGAATGCTATTTTTTTTTTTAAATTATGCATAAAAATACATTTACACACACTACCGTGTATTTAACGCACGCATATATACTCTTTTGTTTATTGTTAAAGTCAAATTAACAGTGTAGCCTTGGCGAAATCTGTGATTATAGAAGTATAGTCTTTAACAACAGAACCTAAAAAATATTCAAACTTGTAATTTAAATTAATTATGGTCGAATTTCGATCACTCGGCGACCACTAGTAAAGTAGAAATACGTACAATTGTTACTTGACTCACTATACGTAGGAGTCATCAATGTGTTTTATTTTGTTGTAGTCATTAGGCAATAAACATGTCTGTCAGTTTGACACATCTATGTCAGGCGTTGATCTATGATGGACAGAAGGCAGGAATGTACAATTATAGTCGGCTATCAAAAGATATATTTCTGGTTAATTTAGGGTTGCTATAGTTTCACGCGGAATAGACGACTTGGGATATGCACTTTTCTAGTTACATTCTAACAAGCCTACTCGAATAACTACTATGAATTCTTATTTATATATTTGATTTTTTTATTTAGGTTTATATGGCTTGGCAGCTAGACCTTTGACCCAGGTCTTAGTTTACAATATAGTTTCTTCATTCTCTTAAGTCTATGTGTACAGCAGAAGTTGTTAGGTAGGTTATCAGCTAGTGCCATTCAACGGAGTGCTAGTGACAACTCAAAAGGCCACATTTGACTATACAGTTCACATTTCGGACAAAACACATAATTACTACTCAAAAACTATCAATATCCTACAACTATTGTTCATTTTAGAGTAATTTTACACATTTTTAGAAAATAAAACTGCACAGTCCATATCACCTTTCTATTCCCGCTAAAAACTCAAAAAAACTCAAAGTGGTTGAATTGGTGAGACGATTAGCATTATAAATAGAGATGCTACGAATATATCTTTCGCCAAATACGGCTAATATTCGGACAACTGCAGATGTGCATTCACTTTGTCGGCACTCGGTCGTAAAAATATGCAATCCAGAACTGCATTTGAAACACACAAAAGTATTTCACTTCTGCCTGAAGACCTCCAAAGTACAAGCAGACTTCCAAAAATCGTTTCTCCGTTACATTATCACACTCTAACATCTGACAACCCTAACTTCTAACTCAGTGAGTTTGCGGTTGGACAATTGCCAGTTTCGTTTGATTGTTACGTATCAAATTTTATTTTGGTCTTCAAGTCTGTGGAAATAAACAAACAGTTAACATAATCCTGGTACAAAACTGTTGTGAGATTTATTGGCGTTTGATTTGTGATTTTGAATTAAGGTTAAAAGCGCTGTGGCGTTTCGGGATTTCGTCACCGACGAATTTATTCTTTTGTTCTTTTCTTCAATCGAATAGACTAGAGTTGAGCTACTGAAAGAACAGACTGAAAATGCGCTGTTCAAAAAATCAGTGTGGAAACTCCGAATTACGCTAGAGTATTAATAAGATACATAAACTTTCTTATTTTGCTTTGAATGCAACGCCATTTTTCTGTTGCTTTTTCTGGAATTTGGATTTTAAATATGTTCTAACCTCGTAAGTGCTAAAAACATTCTTATAATGGCTACAAAGCCGTTTCGGCATTGATTTTTCAAAGTAACAAAAAAGACAGTACAATGACAATGACATTTGTATTAGAATTGCCACAGATCATAGAAACACAGTGTGATCATAGAAAGTCAGTGTGTTCCTATGATCTGTGAGAATTGTTATGTTCAGTTTGTGAATAATTCTAACATAATTATTTAATGTTAATTTTTATCACTTAATAATATATACCTACATCAAGACTTCCATCTTCGTGCTTGCCTTAGCCAGTCGGCACGAAGTGGAGATCGCTAGAGCTAAGATTCAAACTCCAGGTTTGGAAGTGATAAATGGCATAACGTGGGAAGTAGCTTCGGCGAATCTGCAGCCCACCTCTCGACATCCCTAGCTAATAATTCCCATGTTGCCCCTCGCCAACTTGGCATTTTTAAGGGCCCATGCAGTGAGTGGCGAGTCACCGTCTGCTAATTTTTTTCAAGTTCCATGAACATTGCGACGAGCAGACGCCATAGTCCCCGATCTGTAAGTCCAACGGCAGTTCATTCTAGTAGGCCGGTACCTTTTGTTCTCATTCCCTACAATAGTCCTACACTTACCGGGGCTTCTCCTTGGGTGCTATTTTATTTGGCGTAGACATGGACAATCGCCGTTCAGTGTCACTCCACATTTAGATTAAATTTGTCAAGGGGCTTATACGTGTTGGCTTTCCCAAGGCCCCTAGCAAGCCCTCCAAAAGTCAAGATGGTCCGGACTCATGATTCGCAGAAACTATATCTATAAAATAGTTACTTTAACATAACTTGCGTTGTCTTGTCCTCAGGTTTCTGGAAAATGAGTACGCATTATCATTTATTTTAATTTTGCCAGATATATTAGCGTCTACCCACCTGCCTCTTTTGACATTGGCAAAATCAATGCCAAAGGCGTTGGAGCCTGCAACAACAAAAAAAGAATAGAATAGAGTGTCTACCTTCAGTAGCCATATTTCACATTTGGTAATTGAGATGATGACGAGAGATGTAGGATAAATTGTAGCTCGTTACGTTACGTTACGTACTGCTCTTCATATAGCCATAAGGAAAGACCAGCTACAGCAATTGAGTGAGTTAATAGACAGGAAGTAAGTTAATATTATAAGTATAAGTATTAACTAGGATTTCCACGCGACTTCGTCTACGCTGGACTTGGAATTCCCGCGAGCTTCCCGGGACATAAATTATCGCAGCATTTAAAAAAATAAGCTATCATCTTCTTGGAAACCGTGTCGGAATGAGTTAATTTTCATGCATTCGAAATATTTCAAGCCGCTCCCGGGAATATTCCCGCGAGATCCGGTATGAAAAATATCACATATTTTATGACATTAAATTTGCTATCGGTCAGAATCACATTGGAATACGTTTTTTGTTAAACTGGTCATCCGATCAAATGGTAAACCTACCCGCGTCTCATTAAGAACATCCAGTCCATCCACCCAAATACTCCAACCTCAATATACTCCTACACACACAGCTGAACGAACTGTACTCCCTCATTTTGCGTATTAAGCCCGTATCGTTTTAAGATCAAAGTGTCGATCGGATTAAATTATATGATTCCGTGCGTTTGTTCAGCATGTTTGACTTGTCGACGATCAAAAGGTACGTCTCTATTATTCGTGATGTTTGCTGTTTGCTTTTTGTGTATAGGATTTTTGTTCGGCAGTTAATAAAACTTTTTGTTCCAACTGATTTAACATTATGTTGATCGATATATAGGTAAGATTTATTGAGCGTGTACAATTTTGTATATTTTTCATTATACACAAAGTACTGTAACGACTAACCTCTTTAGTCGTCATTTATATTAAGATATTGTTACGACATAGACGCCGACTTAGAAATTCACACCTTCATACCTGTAGAAACACATTTTATTACCTTTCGGCATTTGGACTTCTTTTGTTTACTTTGTGTTTAGAAAACAGCCCATTGTGAATTGTAATCTTTTATGGCAATCATTAGCCAGGTGGGTCGGGTTTCAAGTACAAACTGATTCTAGGAATTTCGGTCCACGCAGCCCGGCAGACATATTTCATCTGTGCAGTATAAAGCAATATCTAGATTGAGGGACCTGGCAGTCGAGTGATAACTACTAGCGAACCAAGTCTCGTGTACATTCGGTAATCTATTTAGTGATGGAATTTGCGCATGTTATTGAATTACAATCTTCTTCATTACGTTGGGACTTGTTGCGTTCGGTTATATTTGTACCTGTGTTAAACGTGTTTGTATAGTTATAAACAAACTCTATAATAATTCCAACGGCATTTTAATTCGAGTCCTGCAACTCGCAAAATAATATAATAATTCAATTAGAAACTTAGAACGCCTTCCAAAGCAATCGACAACAGAATTTTATTGGGCTGCGAGCTGAACACATGAACGTAAAAGTCTCTTGATTGCTAATATAAATTTAAATCCTGAATCCAGTCTCTTATTCAAGTTCCCGGTCAGCTCAGAAACCACTGGCCGTTACAGAACTCTCTCATCGAGAGCACTCGCCTGTTATGCAGCATATATGATTCGATTTCGAGCATAACATTACTAATACATTTGTACTACTATACCATTTCCATTTATTTATTTCCTCGATGACAGTTCTAATTTGATAGTTGTAGTGTTGTGACCAAATAAGTAATGATATCAATCGCATATATTTATTATGTTTTGGACAAAGACAAATACAACAAAAACATTCAAATATGCTTATATAGAAGTACAGGAAGCATAATAAAGAAGTACAGGAACTTATTATAAATGTTGGGGAGGGCTCATCGAGTGACAGTGACGATTCATCAGATTTTGATTAAAATAAATAAATAAAGAATCATAATATAATTACATCTTGTAACGAAATGTAATATTAGTTAATAAATTTATACAAAATTATCCGGCAATAGTTTAGTTTCTTACACTATGTAAAAAAATATCGGGTCTGTTATCGTGTTACGTTTATCGATAGCTCCATCCCAATCAGTTTCTCCGATTCTGCTATGATCTTGTACGTGCGTAAGCGTCATGTTTTTATTTAATAATGTATACAGAATGTAAAAAAGACGCTCGTTCAAGTTTCCACAGGAGCTGTCATCGAGAAAATAAAGAACTGGAAATAGTATAATTACGTTAATACTGCCTCCCTGACTGATGAGCATTCGCATGTAACGAATTTATGACTCAATTTTGTACACGTAGAAGCAATACAGAGGCGAAACGTTTAGTACGCACTGGTAGCATTCCCACCATGAAACGAAGACGTAGACCAGAGCATTTTGTGGTCCGAAGATGGAATGGTGTAGGAGGAATCAGGTCGGACAGTTCAACCGCACACTTTCCAAAATGAATATTATAAAAAAACCGATGGACTAGCAATCCGGCGTCGATGCTCTAGGCCCTAGGCTTTGAAGTCTTGTAGTGACAAGCTGGTCGCTACCAATCAACCTCTTGGCTCTATTTCAATTGACTCTAGCGCTTCAAGCTGGTATTTTGCAGAACCGTCCCAAAGGGTGAGGCGTTACAACGTATGTAACGAAATCATTTTCAAATTTTAACTCATTTAGTCTCTCATAATAGTGCCTCAAAAATCGATAGAAGAAATACTTCTAGTTACGTTAAAGTTAGGTTTATTTCTTGTCATTTAAAGTAAATAGAGATTACCCCCCCTGATCTGCTTGCCGGAGCACACCTACTCTCCGCGCCCCGCATACCGCCGACGCCCATAGCTGGCGCAATTAGCCACTAGGCGTCGGACGGGATGTGGGACATAGGAGCGCCTTGGAGACAAAAAATATTCATTCATTCATTTGTTCATTCTTTATTTACAATTCTACTATAACTCTCAAAGACGACTCTCTCGCATAATTTACACTTATTCTGTATATATTTTGATTCATGTAAAAAGTTCAATAATAATAATCATACAGTCCATTACATCGAGTTTCATTTCCAAATAAGAAGCAACTGCCACCACCAATACAAAGAATTTATACTCCTTGTCAAAATGTACGTTCAGCTTATGTTAATAGTATTAAAGTAACATCATTACAAGTTGTATTAAACTGTTAACAATAGTCCACAAGGATTCCGGCTTTCCGGAATTTGGGATAATAGGATCTAATATTACGAGAAATAACTTTGGAACTTCGGCTGAGTTTAGGCATGCGTGATATAGAGTTGATTCTCGATTTAACCAATACGTGTCACCGCTTTTGACACGCTACGGTTCGTAAAAGGATTTTTGGCTAGACATGTTACTGGGGCGTTTCTTGTCGCTTCTTTTCCTTAAAACAGCAATAGCATGTATAACACAGGTACAAATATAAACGAAAACAACAATTTCAAACGTAATTCAGACGGTCGTAATTCAATAAAACGCGCAAAATCCGTCACAATTAGAGCCACGATTATGCACACGTCACGCTTACATCGTATTTGCCTCTGAACTGACTTCCTCTCTCCATCAGGCCGTCCACAAATGCAAAAATATATGTTTGTCCGGCAACATCGCCACGGTTTCCTAGAATTAACTTGGCTAATGATGCTAATGAGCGAATACAATAGGACAATGGGCTGTTCTCCACAATAACTTAATTAGTTCAAACGCCGACAAGTAATGTATGTAATGTAATGTGCTTCGTGGAATTTGTCTTTGTCGGGGTAGCCCCCAGTTGTAAGAATACGAAGACGACCTATTTCTTAACTTATACGTTTTGAACTTCAAAACATTTTCTGCAGTGAAACGTAATTTTCCATTGGGTGCATATGGACCCTTGTCCCCCGGCCGCCACCTAGGAAGAAGGGGTGAAAAAATTTTTTCGCGACATCTCGGAAACTATGCGTCTTACAAAAAAATTGTAGTCATAATTTGTAGCAAATTGTTTTGCTTACAAATATGTTTATATAACTTTTTGCCCTAAATTAAGAATGGATATTTGTAGATTGGAAGACAATATTTTTAACTCATTTTTGTTATACATGTAAAGTTTTGTTTATTCTTTGAAGTTTGACAGCCTCAAATAATAAAAAACCTGACACAATGTGTCAGGATTAGTGTGTCAACTGGAATATTCGTCCGTGTTGCCCATCACTATTTGCGTGTGTGAAAATGTTTTTGAGGTTACTTGTTTACGGCAAGTGTATTACAAGTTGGGTGTAACTTTACACGGTTTTGGTGATTCAATTTATAAGATTATCATATCTCATGTGTTAATTCCATGGCGGTAGGTGTTGGTTATAATAATGTTATGTGCGTGCGGGGGTAAGCAGGTAGGATTGAAAGAAAACACCAGTTTTTAAATAAACGCTTTTATTGACTTACATAACCGTACGTGATTCCTCTCCGCAGGGTCTCCCCTAAACGCACGACTAACGACGCACTGACTCGACGTTAAGTTGTCTCACTCACAATATCGTCGCCGATATTGCGAAGACCACCTTCTGCTACTGCAGAGCTCACTTCCGAGTCTATCCCGTGTAGCTCGCTTCATAAACTTCTCCGAAATTACGCTACACTTCTCCTTCACTGAACTGTCCACTAAATTTTCCACTAAATTCACCACTATACTCGTCACTGTCTTCAATTAAACTTCTCTTCCAATAATTTTATATTGCACTGATTAATTCGTTGTCTTGAACTTACTCAACTCTTATCTGCCCGGTAGGCGCGCCTTACGCTGCTTATATACACGGAAGAATCTTTTGGAAACCTGTACAGGGGCCTTTTGGTGTGCTTAAATGAAAAAATAGTTAAAAAAAAAACTAAAATAATACGCTAAAAAATAGAATTTAATAAATTGAATTAAAAATAGTGTAAGAAAAAATCTTTTAATTTTTTATTACACTATTTATTGTATTCTCCGTATCTACACGGATAAATATTCAACATGAAAATTTGAAATTACAGAATAGCCATAATTTTTCGGAAAATGAAGGCGCCATTTTGAAGCGCCCCCATTATTATTATGGTACCCGTAATGGTCACCAATGCATTCCTCGTTTATCTTTAGGCCAATAAACGCTGAAAAAGGCGCCAAAAAACAATGGTTGGACTTTTGAATAGTACCCCAACTTTTCATTTAGAGGAGGTCTGTCAAAGAAATGATAGTCATTACAGAGGTTTTCACCCTTGGTGTTTCAACCCTTAAGGGCATGCCGGGTGAAAGGGGTATTTTATCTTAAGGGTTAAATTTATCATAATACAAAAAATGGGATATGATGCACTTTGTTTTTTATTCGAGGCCACGTGCCAATCAGTAATAAATACTGTATTCAATTAGTCCATGTATATGATTGAGCCTGATGCTATTGAATAAGAAGGCGTTTGTTACAAACACTATACAGCTAAGCATATCAGCACGCTGACAGAAATACGTGTGGGTGTGATCAGAGGTTCCAAACTTACATGATAACTCTGGTCACCCCTAAAAGTATATGACAGCAATGTAGAGTAGGTAGAGTCGATGCCGGTAGATCGAGAAGTACTCACCAAATTGAAGATATTCTGAAGAAAGGGCAGATAAAAAGCAGCATGTATGAAAAGTGTAATGAAAGTTGATGAAGCGAAAAGTGTTTGTCAGGATCGTAGCAGGTGGTGATCTATCATCTCTGCCTACCCCAATGGGAAACAGGATGTATAGATGTGTTTTTTTAAAATATATAGTCTATATTACCTAGGACGGTAAATAGATAGTATAATGCGGATTTTAGATGGTTTAACCAAAGTAATTTGTTGTATATTTAGAGTAGTCTAGGTTCGCGTTTGACCAAAATCTTGCCCGATGTGTGTTGGAAATCGAATTAATTCGATATTTGTATTACAATGCACATCACTATTAAACGTAGACATCACTAGGCTCTCATGTCAAAATGGCTTCTTGTAAAAGTATATTAATAAAATTAATAATTCCATTAATCTATAAAGGACCTCAAAACAACCTGTCAATTTCATCAAAACAACAAATTCACCACCTGTACCAGGGGTCGACAACCTCTGGCTCGCGAGCCACATGTGGCTCTTGCGATATAGAGCTGCGGCTCGTTAGTTATACATCGAGGGCTTCATACCAAATGGGCGTACAGACAAAAGTGCAGTATTACACAATGCACAAAATTGTGAATAAAACAAAACTAGTTGATATAAGGTATAAGACTGAAATTCGGAATACCCTTCTTCTTACTCTTGCATACTGGTAAGATTTTATAAATTGTAACATGCATATTTTTTTGTAAACAACAAAAAAATGGCATTTTTACGAATGCCCCTTATGTTATGAAGGTCTCGATATGTAAAAAAAGACATGGTTTCCATAGAGTTTGTTTGCCCAATATTTGTTATTGAAGCCCAAATTATTATTAGTCTTGTAAGTTAATAAGTTAATTTTTTTCATTTTTTTATTTAATAATAAGTAATTATCTAATAATGTCACATAAATATCATCTTTTTGTTGTGAAAAACACTACTTATATGTGAATAAACAAATTTGTTTGTTATTATCAAACACTTAACTTATGCAAGTAATATTTATAATTGGCAAGAAAAAAATTGTGGCTCTTTGAAAACTTTGAAATTTCGTAAATTGTATTTTTTACTCTTCCGACTCTAAAGGTTGCCGACCCCTGATCTATACGAACAAAGTACTTTCACTCCACCTTCATTATACACACTGCAAGGGAGAGGGACACACTGCCGGAGTCTGTTTTTCCGCAAAACCTGGGTGTCTTCAAGTCTCGTGTGAATAGGTACCTTCTAGGTAAGCGTGCTCGATCTTAGACCATATTTCCGCAGAAATCAAGCGAGATAATGGTCAAACGCGGACCATAGAACAAAAAACATAGAGATATTATCTAAGATGTTGCGTGCTCTATCTTACAATTTAGTTGAAAGGCACAGAACTGAAACAAGATGTTATTCAACGACATTGTGGGACGCTGTAGCCCACGGATAATATGTTAGTTCAATTTGTAATGGACTGTATGAGAGAGATATGACCTAAATCCTTACACTAGAAAAATAGAAGCTTCACCAACCTTGAGATCAGCCCTCTCCTGGCTCGGTTCAGGTTACACACAGGAACAGCACACGGTACTTAATTCCACCTTAGAGCTAACACTTTTAACAATGTCTAAGTATAGTAAAAGTTCTTGGCACGGCTTACTGGCACAATGAGTTGAAGTTCAGAATAGTTGATAGGAAAAGATGAGCGCACGCCCGATGTTATTTATCAAACGTTGAGTCGGAAACTAACTCAAATGGCTGCCTATACCCTGCTGCGTTAGCCGCTGCCTCACACAGGAAAGAGAGTAGACCGCAAAATTGATGGAGCGATGTTTTACCTATTTTATATTAGGGAAGGACGGAACAGACATTGAATGATTCAATGTTCGTATGTATCCTTTTGGTTGAGTCATCAAAATTAAACAGACAGAAGTGAACCATCTAGTATCGGCTTTACAGTTTACATGAATAAATTCAGGAGCCTTAAGAACAGACGAGCGTGCATGACAAGAGGTATGAATGTCAAAGAAGCAAGTGAGGTGTGTAAGAATAAGCCTATATGGCTCTCTGTTGTACGTGTATGGGGTATGCAAGGGACCTGGCGTGAAGTTATGTATGTATGTATGAATAAAAGACTACTTCAAATTATATTTGTAGTAAAAAAACTTAATTTAAAGGAGAATACGCTTACATTTCTCTTTATTGGGATTGTTCACTTTTTTTCAAAATTCGTTATCTTAAAAAACTTAAAAGATATATAAAATTGAATTTTCGATTCAATAAAAACCGGCGTAAAGGGCCTGTTTCGAGCGGATAAAGGTTAATTAATCAGCCGTTTTGAATACGGAAATATTGGAAAACACGATACCGTAGGCATTTAAAAATAAAAAAGGAAAAAGAAGCAGGCTGCTCTTTTGTTGCGATAAGGTGATTAGGTAACTGAAACTCAAATTCAAAAGATTAAACAAAACTTATCCGTACAGGAACGGAGAAAGAATACAATTTCCTGCGACCGGGCCTGTCGTAAGAGGCGACAAAACAACCCACAGTCAGGTGGTAGGGCATTTGCCCAACTCGATGTCTTGTCTTATTGAATATGCACTGTTTGCTACAACTCCATTGATTCTTTAAAAGTCATTCTGTAACATACTTCTGTATAAAACTTCTAAAAAAAAGAACTTGAGATATAAATGGAATAAGAGAAATATAAAAAATAAAATTTAGCTAGACGTGTTGCTGGGGAGTTTCTTGCCGCTTCTTCTCCTTAACAGCAATAACACGTTGCGAAGCGGTGTACATAGACTAGGAAGTAAAATTTTAACCTATATGTATGACATTCAAAAAGTGTTTTCCAGTGGAGTGAGTGAAATTTTGAATAAAAACCTTTGAATTTGAATTTGAATGGCTACCACTCCTGGTCTAGAGTATGCCGCCATAACAACCTTGAATTGGATTTCGGCATTAGTGGCCAGGTTGCAGTCTTACTTAAGAGAGCAAAAGCGCATTTGTAACACCTTTGATGTTGCAAATGTTGCAAATTGCATACGCGATGGTAACCGCTCTCCATCAAGTAGGCCGTCTGCCTGTCTACTGGACGTATTCAATAATTAAGAAAAGTAATTTAGTTCTTTTTTTATTGCATGTGTTCAGCAGACAGGCAGACAGTTATCATCACCTATGGACATTTGTGACACCAAAAGTCCTGCTAATGTGGCTTCGAAGAGGAAGCTAGAACCTGGTCATTAATGCTGTAACACAACTCAAGGCTGTTGTACCCTAGACCAGGGGTGGTAGCCATCCAGTCGAGCAAATTCCCTACCACCTAGCTGAAGGTCGTTTTGTCGCCGCTGATGACAGGCCGCCCCGCTTGTTCTGTTTTGCTGAAGATATTTGTAAAGTCAAACATATAATATGTTCAAAGTTTTGGAGACTAACCATATAATTAAACTACGTTTTGACGGTTTTAAGCGAGCTATTTTATTTTATTTTATTATCCCGACGTTTCGGCCACTATTCAGTACCTGTCATTATGGAAGAGAGAGATGTGAAAGAGTATTGTTAAAGTTTTATTTAGCCTACCGCCAACTTGTTCATTACAATGCTATGCTAGCGTGCGTAATAAAAGTGCCCGAAACGTCGGAATGTTAGAAATCAGATAAATTATCACGCGTAAAATAGTTACAAATGGGATTTACATGGACTATGATTCACAACGTGTTATTGTTTATTTTAGAGTGATATTTATTTAGAGGTCCCAGAATTCCGAAAGGCCTCGCCATCCACGGGTGGACGCCGCGTTGTTAACTAAAAAAACCTCTCGTGTTCAATGACTGAACGGCGAGATCCACGAATCGCCTAGTAGAGGCTCTAATGATTCACTTGGCCTACCTTTAAAGGGAAGAAGTGGGAAAAACTTTCCATCAACCATAGAAACAGGTAGACACTGTTGTGTTCAGACGTCAGTGGCGCTCTTCGAGGCTGGCAGCAATTTGGTGACATCTTTGCTGCTGTAAATGTGTAAAGGCGATGATAACCACTTTCCATCAGATAGGCCGTGATGGAAAGTCTAGAAGGCTGAAGTGGCAAGCAGCCGTTAGTAACTATAAAAACTATCTGTACATAAACATTGTACATATTTTATTAACAAACCGTAAAACATATCCAAATAAAATCTTTCAATCTCTTAATACCTCATAAGGAATGTCTAAACAAAATAAAGAAACTGTCGGAAAAACATTACCTTTCTCCCTCTCGCACGCATAGTTTGTCATGGATGTGTGAAAGAGGAGGAATGTGTTGGTCATTACGGGATATTTTCGTGAAAGAATTTACGGTTGCTTACTTAGCGATAAGTAACGCTAGTGCCCGAGTGTCCTTTCTTTAGTCTTGTTTGTAAATGAATATAGTATGTTTAACTTGGTAAATAGTGAAATAACGTAAAATATAAAACAATGTGGGCGTGTAGTGTACACACGTAAGAAGCTAAACTTCATTCACGAAATTATTTAATTTTACCTTATAATTACTCTTCGATCAAATCGACCGTGGTAGGAGCAAGAAAAAGATGGCGCGTAACGGAAAAATGTGACGCGTAACCGAAAAATGTGACGGTAATTTTTTTCCAACGCCGATAAAGAAGTTTCACTTCAATAATAATTTAATTATTAATACAGATATAATTGCTTGGCCTCTTTAATGCACTTTATCAACGCACAGCCGCAATCACTTTACTTTTTAACAGATTTTTCAAAAAAGGAGGTTTTCAATTCGATGTGTAAATATTTGTTTATGTTACACCAGTACTTGTTTGTTTATGAATTTTTGATGATTATTTTTGTGTTAGATTTAGAAAAACTTCATAAAAGCGCCCAATACTATTGGTACTGGACGATGCGTTCCGAAGATATAGCAGAAAATTAATTAAAATTGCGGGTTTTTAGCCATACATATTTGTTTCTTAACCAATTTTGATAACTATTTTTGATCTGGATTCAGTACAGATTTAGATGTATTCATACAAATGTTATAGTTATTAGATAACATGTATACTAGTAGTTAGGGGCGAAGTCCGTCAATGGGGTAAGTATATATACCGCTCGTTTTTTAACCTTTTTAACGGAAATTAACGCCAACTACAATTCGAAGACAGAATTCAACGGAGTCTTAACTTCACTGACTGATTTGTTGTCATCGTCACTAAACTAAAAAATAGTGTAAGGAATTCCCCCACCGACGGACTTCGGACCCTGACTATATAATATTATCCAATACCAATAAAATAACTAAAACGTGAAATATGGGAATATAAATTATTATTTTACCATAAGGCCCTAAATGAAATGTGAAAAGTGTGGCGGCTGGAATTGCTGAATCAGAAAAATAGGAATCAACGCGGGGTCAAGTCGAAGCAGGCCAGTCGCCTACTCATGCCCGTCTCGTCACCTCGTATATTATAAATTAAAATTGTAACATTGTAATAAATGATAATTCAATAGTTATTGTGCGTTTTTGAAGAAGCCTGATCCCAAGACTAAAATACACTTAGAAGAACACCTATAAAAGTGCTATTGAATACCAAATTAATAGTATATAGATTATAGTTAAAATTATTTATAAGACATATATTGATCTGTTCGCTTTTATTATATATAAAAAATCTAGCAAAAAAAGAAACCGACTTGTAGACCGAAAAACAATAAAATAAATATATTCTACAACATCTTGAAGTTGGTGCCAAGTAAAACGTAAAAAGACAAAAACAAGTTCGGAAAATATAGCAATTTTTAAGTTTTATTTAGTTACTAAAACTTTATGGCGTTAAAAACACTACACCATCCTGTGAAATTTAATCCACGTAGACTCCAGTAGTTTTTTAATTAAAATGACTGTGAACAAGGACCAACCGACACCCGGTCATGGCGATTATGTAAGAGCACTGTTTTTACCAAGATGCATAAAGAACCCTTAAAACAGGCACAAGGGTTTTACAGCCCTCCTTCATATACTGTGAAAATATTTCTATTAAAATCTCCCCCTACCGCTGTTAATTTACCACTTCACAGACAATTTAATTAACAATCGATCTGCACCTTATCTTAATCAAGAGTTTACCGCAGTCTAGGACGTTGAACCCGAGAGATCGTGTTACTTTCAATCATATTTAATCGATAACAAAGAACGTATTTTTTTAGATAGATATCTCTTTATTTTACAGCAATATAGAAATAAATTTATGACCGGTAGTTGCAGGAATCGAATACCCCGATCATTTATAATAATTATATTGTTACGACCTGAATACAGACAAGAGACAGACTCACACCTGCGTACCTGTAAATTTTACTAACTTTTCTTTTAGCTGGACTTCTTTTGTTTAAAATTTGTAATTAGAAAAACAGGCCATTTTGTATTGTAATCTTTTATGGTAGTCGTTAGCCAAGTGTGATTCAGAGAAATTCACTCTACTCCGCCCTCAGTCATATTGTATTTGTGCAATATAAAGTAATATCCCAATGGAGAAATCGGCAGTCTAGTGATAATTACAAGCGAAGCAAGACGTTAGTGACGGACTTTGCGCGGTGTCATTGAATCGTGCATTACGTTTGCACTGGTTGTTTTCAGTTATATTTGTACCTGTGTTATACGTGTTTGTATAGTTTAAATAAATTCTATACTAATTCGAACGGCATTTTAATTTGACTCTGCTACAACTCCATTAATTTTTCAAAAGTAATTCTGTAATATACTTTTGTATAAAACTTATAAAAAAGAACCTGATATATAAATTAGAATAAGAAATATAAAGAGAAACAATTAGCTAGACGTGTTGCTGAGGAGTTTCTTGCCGCTTCTTCCCTTAACAGCAAGGTGTACATAGAATAGGAAGTAAAATTTAAATTATATGTAGGTATGGCCTTTAAAAAGTATTCTCCAGTGGAGTTAGTTTTGAATAAAAACTTTTGAATTTAATATTTGATAGTCTTCGAAACTACGTTCTCACCAGGTGTCCCAAAATTATTATATTTTTATCATTTTCGCACTTACCCCCGTTTAGCAATCCCTTTAATTAAGCGTTTAGCCGTGCCCCTTCTATTTGTGACTTGGTGAAAGGATTCCCAACGTAAATTAAGCTTAATTAGGCCTTTCCCTTCATAATTCAAAGTCCAAACCCTGTTTCGTTGTTTACTAGCGCGACTTTTTTAAATACTTCCCGGTAATGAGAATTGACGGTTTATTACGAATGTCTGAAGCATTTTCTTAATTAAAATAAGGTTTTTATAAACTTAACCAGAGCGTAGATTAAACCCATATATCTTTTTTTTGTATTTTTTAAGGTTCAGAATGCCAGAATAACGACTAAGAGTATCATAGTTGGTTGTTCATCATATTCTTATTTTTATTCAGCTATTTATTAGGTGTTCAGAAAATTGTATTTTTAATAACAACTATTTACATTTTTTGCCTGATTAAAACCAAGTGAATAGAAATTATATAATCATAACAGCACATAAATGTCTCACTGCTGGCCTGCCATAGGGGAACGGACAGTATACCCGCCACGCTCGTCTAAAGCGGCTTGGCAAGTTTGACACATCGGCTATCTCGATGTGCTGGTTTCATCACCATGTTTTCCTTCACCGCTGTTAGCACGTGGTAATTGTAACTGTTGCGGCGGCGCTGGGTTTAGCGTTAAGCGAACTATGTCAACTTTGCGGGAAAAGAAGTGTGGACAATTTGGAATGGGAATCGGAACGAGCACGCACTTACCTGGTTAATGGGAATGAAACGTGGCTCCTCTTCTCCACTATCCACTATCACACACACTTTATTGTATTTTATGTTTATAGTATTTTATATATGTATTAATTTTATATATTTTAATATTAATTTATTATAATATTATTTATTGTAATTACAGTGCGGAGCGGGTTATATATTTATATGTTTCAGGTGCGGTATATTTCAAGTTAATTTATGATATTTTATTTATTTACAATGCACAGTGATATATTTATTTTTATGATATGACAATGAGTGACTTTAAGTGACGTGCGAAAAAGGGAATGCGCCGTCACATTTCGAGGAAGAATTTAAATATGTTGAAGAAAAGTAGGCATAGGTCGAAAGAAGGTTTACATGGCGGTACCAGTAACAATATGCACATTAGGTCAGAAAACTGCCTAAAACTGCCTAAGTGGTGCATGCGTTCCGGCCCAGATCGAACTGTAACCGATTCTAACCTAAGTCTCGATTTCTTTTCCGCATGGTGAGCTGGTTTCCTTTTTACTTGGCTGTACAAGAGTCTTAAAGTGTATCTACTATTTTATGGATACGAAGGTTGCCGAGGATGCGGGATTTTCAAACACGGTCCTTCCACGTCATTTCCCATAGCCACCGCAGCATATTCTCTTATATCTTCATACGCAGCTCTTTGTTTTATCACACGCAGGCTGACTGTTCCAGTCAAGAACAGATGGATGCATGCCATAAGAAAGAGGAATGTTTTATCCATTGAACCGGCTCTTAGATATTTAGTTGACATTGCATTAAGGACTTGTTAGCCAATCACAGGCGCCTATTAGTCGTAAGCTGTCCCAAATTTGTGCCAGTTCTCTACTTTTCTCTTTTTGGTAAAGGCGGGGAATGCATTTACACATCATCTTGGGCCTGGCGGTACTTAAACAGATGCAGTGCTTCTATAGGCTGCTTTTGCGCACTATTTTTCTAAAGAAGAACTCGTGAGACGCAGACTTTCAAATTATCCACTAATCTTTCCACCGTCGCTCTGCGTACCACTGGGCCTGTCTGCTATTTCAGTATGAAGCCTCGACGCAACCCATCATAACGAAGTGCTCTTGGAACCAGGGTATCCTGAGGCTATTGGTGTGGTTGGCTGAGGGTCTTCATCGACCACCCTCGGTTCCACTATTAACAGGATGAGTTGAGCTTAGTGGCGTTTCCGATCACTTATTCGTCATCTACGGTGGGTTCTTTCAGCCACCTTTTTCTGCGACATTAAATCCTTGCAGGGAGAGTCCTATATTTTCCTTTTCCATCTCCTTTTTTTATAACGCAACAGGAATATCTTTGGACACCATCCTCGGGTCCTTCGGTGGAGGCCCAAAATGCAGGCAGAAGGCCTGCATCCAGGTTGTGTGGGACTCTCAGCGATCAGTTCTCCATGCTCGTTTCTAAATCTAAACCTGTGCCCTCTTAGAGCTTTTACGGGGCGTTACGGGATCTCGTCATCATCCAGCTCCTACCAAACTTGTCCAGATCGTTGCTCTACTGGACCGGAGGGCGTTCTACACTACGTTACTAAGACGCGATCTTCATTCACTCCAGGATTTGTCTGCTCCGTCATCCGACATTCCTGCGACAAACATCACTATATACTTATAAATGTAATTCGTAGTTTAATCACATCATAATGTTAGATGATGACAAAGAACGCACACCTGGCTGTCGCAAAACGCAGTTTATTGCCTTTCCTGCATTCGGAGTTCTTTTGTTTACTTCGTGTTTGAAATTTAAAACATCCTATTCTTATCGTACTTATTTTATATATCGACACTTATTTTACATATCGACACTAATGACGATCATAAAGACCTTCATTAGTGTCGAACTAATCCTAGTTTTTATTGCATTGTATCGAAGCTTGCCAGATGTGCGGATTAACTCAGTGAACGTGGCCCCTTTGTTGTTATTATACAGTTTAGTATAAAACAATGCAGGTATGGAGAGGGTGGGGCAGTCAAGCGACGACTGCGATAAGAGTAAGATGTATGTAGTACTTTCGATTAGCAATATAGTGACTGACTTTGCATGTGTTATTGAATCGTGCAATATTACTGGTTGTATACAGTATGTTTGCACCTATTTATACGCGTTTGTAGAGTTCTAATAAACTCTATAGTAATTCCAACGGCATTTTTAATTCGAGGCCTGTGTAGCTTGTAACAGTATATTCGCTAATTATCTGCGTCGTGTAGCAATTAAGATAAAAGCCGAATGTTAATTTCGTTTCTATATCAACTTGAAGGTAATATAGTAATTCTAGCACTTAATATATTTCATGGAACACGTCTTGAAGCGTTTCCAATATATTACTTAGCACAATATAATAACGCTTTAGTGGAACATTAACCTGTTACGTGAGTCTGTGGGGGACATATTCGAACATTGACTTAGTGATGTGCGTAGGGTTGCCAGCTGTAGGCTTATTTTGACCAATTAAAAGAAATAAAGAAAAATATTAATTGAAGAGTATGATTTCTTTAAAATATCGTGGCAGCGTAACATCATGGCATCCCAAACACAAAGGGCGCAGGTTCGAATCGTCTTGTTTTGTTTACTTATTTATTTGTATACGTTTTTAGAGAACAGTATATTCATGCGCCAGAT
Organism: Dendrolimus punctatus; assembly: GCA_012273795.1. Classification (NCBI taxonomy): domain Eukaryota; kingdom Metazoa; phylum Arthropoda; class Insecta; order Lepidoptera; family Lasiocampidae; genus Dendrolimus; species Dendrolimus punctatus. The sequence continues at coordinate 18,583,271 of CM022546.1, read as the reverse complement.
TCGAACCATTAGCTAGGTGTTGCGGATTATGTCGACTACAATACGGGCACATTTGTATTTGCGAGGTTTAAAACGACGGCCTGATGGAGAGAGGGGGCAGTCAAACGAGGATTACGATACGGGCGTGACGTGTGTACGTTCGGGAATCTATAAGTGACGGACTTTGCGCGTCTTATTGAATTACGACCTTTTGCATTACGTTTGGATTTGTTGTGTTTGGTTATACTTGTACCGGTGTTATACGTGTTTGCATAGTTCTATTAAACTCTATAATAATTCTAACGGCATCGAGTCTCGTACTCGTAACAGTATGTTAAGAAAATACAAGCTTCTGAACAAAGATGCGTGAATCTGGTAACACAATTACACATTTCCCGTAGGCACGTATGTAGCTTTGTAATAATGGATGTAAGTGTATTTTGGAGCGACTAATGCATGAAAGTGGGGGATTTGGTGCGCATTGTTATGCTAAAGAAATTCAATCCAGGAAGATCTCGCAATGTTCACGCATTTATATAGTTTATGTTAAATAATATTATTACATTTAAATTTATTTCTACTAGTGTCACGTTTTATTATAAAATAAATAAAACGCGATCAAAATAATAATAAGAAAACTAATTTATTTATAACTTATAATTTAAAGGTCTACCGAGACGTCGCCAAACGTCTGATAGACGTCACACGCGACCAGAACGCTGGCGTCTATTTTGCGCAAAGACTAGGTATTGCTATACAACGTGGTAACGCCGGCGGCCTTTTGGTAACGTTCCCGGTAAATGACAGTGGTTTGGGACCATTAACTCATCTTTAGACATTTCCCCCCTTTTTTTTAGTTTTAGTTTTTATTTATTTAATTCGTAATATGGTTTGTAGATTATAATTTATTAAGGCCACTTTAAACTTTAAAAAAAAATAAGAGGGTAACAAGTGGGTTCTTGCCAAACAAAAATCACTTTCCCTGGCTAGTCTTAGAATAGGTACCGCACTCCCCTGATAATCCAGTATGCTGGATAGCACGGCAGTCCTTATTCGCAACTCCTAATACACGAGGCTCAGGCACATCGCTGGAGTAAATTTTGGAGAGAGTGGGAGGAGTTTACTCCAACCAAATTCCCAGTATGGGAATATAATAAGCACTTATTTTAACAATAATATAAATAATATTTACGAGTTTAGCTTGTATTAATAACTAATATATAAGAATAATAGTTTTCAAAATATTTAACAGTTAAATACGCAATCTCATCTATGAACCAACCTAAAAATGTTTTTTCCTCCCCACCGTCATTCAGTCGCATTTGTTTGTACACCTTAAGACGTTCCTTTACGTGTATTAAATTACAGTAAGACATTATGGTAGGTGACTTATAAATTATATTATATATTTTAATTATATATAATTAGTAAACAACGATTTTGAATAGTTGTTACACTAGTTTTGTGATTCTACTTTTATCTATTAGTATAGTGGATGGTTTGGGCATATTCTCTATATGCCCAAATCACCCACTTAGATTTACATCATAACATTTCACATATTCTAATTCACAACCTTCCTTTATCACACTGCTCCTTATTATATTATTACAAGTTACGGGACTCTAATTAAAATTCCGTTGACATTAATATAGAATTTACTAGAACTATACAAACACGTATTACACAGGTAGGTACAAACATAACTGGACGCAACCAGTACAAACGTGATGCACGATAAAATAGCACGCCCAAAGATACTTGTCGAATGTACACACGTCTTGTTTTGCTTGTGCCTATCGCTAGACTACCACACCTCCCCGTTCGGGCGTTGTTTTATATTGAACTATACAATATGTCTCGACACAATACTCGATCGCCTAAACAATAGTGTCCAAGAATCACACCTGGCTAAAGACTACCATAAAATATTCAAATACACAATAGGCTGTTTTTTTTTGTTTAATTACAAATTTTAAACACAAGGTAAACAAAGAAGTCCAATTGCCGAAAAGGTAATAGCTAATAGCTGCAGGTGTAAATTGGTCTTTGTCGGTCGTTAAACATGATTCAGCTTCACCTCACGTATACTCAAAATATTTAGGTGAAATCGAGGGCTTACTAGAGTCACACGTTTGTAAAAACCAGCAACCGTCCGTGTGTCATACAACATTTTTCAATTAATCTGCTAGAAAATAGTACAATAGGTGATGCAATAAACATAAATATCTCTAGAAGTCGCAACAATTTTTGAAGCTTCCAATATGAAAGTGGCGCGCATTTGTAAATGGCGCCACGTGTACGTGGTGAAAATTAGAATTACATTTCGTCTTATGCCCTCTTATTAAAATGAGACAAAATTTTCATAAATAGAGCTTCCAAGGAGGTTCGATTATTAACCTTATTTATTCTCATAATATGAAACTCTTTGATGGAATTCTTATATTTTTTTACACCTAAGTACCTATTTTACTGCAATATTGTATTGTGCTTATAGGCTTCGTAAATTGATTTTTAGAGCCAATGAGTTGAAACATAATTAAATTTTTATACAATATATTATGTAGATTAAGCTGTGCATAATTTATCAACTGTTGCGAACCTCAATAACTTCGGTATGTCACTCACCCGATATCTTGTATAAACGGGTTGCTCGGCTAATACCGAACCTTCGGGCAATTTGACTCTTGACCTAAGTCGGCTCAAATTGACATGTAATCTAATAGATACTACCCTCACAGCTCTCAAAGTCATTCTGCTTTCTAACTTGATCGCAATCTAAGCAACTCCGCACATATCGTGTACATTTAGTACCTTAACTTATGCTTTTCATGACTAACTTTTAATCGAACGAATTAATTAATAATTATTAATTTAATCGAATTCGACGGCCTCTATGGTTGAGCGGGCTAAGCCTTTGCCTGGCCACATCACTGCAGCCTAAAGGCTCCGGGTTCGATTTCCGGTTTTAGGAAACGAATTTTCTCCGTTATTTACCATGGTCTGGGTGTCTGGGATCGGCGCCAGAGGGTTCGTTTTATATTACCCATAATACAAGCGTAACTGCTTAATTTGGGGATATACAAAGTGTGTGTTTGTCTGCAGATTATTTATAAACAAAACTATATTTTTTGCTGGTGCCATTCGTTTTTTGGAGTCAAAACTATTATGTACTTAATATTTATATTCTCACTAGAAGTCCCTCCCGGCAGACGTTGTCCTGCCCTAAAAAAATAAAATTCTAGGATCCAATTCCAGTACCGCAGATAAAATTTATCGCAAGGAATGTTAAACGGCGAATTTTGGGAAGATATTTTTTCACTTTTAGTTTCACCTCGGCAAAATAGGCCTTGAGACTCCTTTGACTATTTTTAGCTATTTTGTATAGTTTATTTAGGATTTGGCTCTGAAGACCCACATAAAAATATCATCCTATATATTCATACACATTCAATTACATACATCTATCCGTGCAGGAACGGAGAAAGAATACAATTTCCTGCGGCCCGGCGGCCTGTCGTAAGAGGCGACAAAACAACCCACAGCCAGGTGGTAGGGCATTTGCCCGACTGGATGGCTACCGCCCCTGGTCTAGAGTATGTCGCCATAATAACCTTGTGTTGTGTTCCGGCATTAGTGACCAGGTTCCAGGCTCCCTCCCTAAAGAGAGCAGCAGCGCATTCGTAGCAACTTTGGTGTTGCAAATGTCCATAGGCGATGGTAACCGCTGTCCATCAAGTGGGCCGTCTGCCTGTCTGCTGATCTCCTGCAATAAAAAAAATAAAAATAAATACATAATACACGTACACTATATTAATCATATCATTATATTTATACGCACTAAATAACACAATTCTATACTGAGATTGGCGGAATAAGAAGTAGGATGCGCACAAATTCAAGACTCCCGAAAAATATCGGATAGATCACTAATAAAAAAAAGAACGGACAATTGCGATTCGTTTTTCCACTTATCCGTTGTAGTTTCAGTTTCAGTGTGTCCCATACATACATTTCGATTTTTCACAGGATTAATGCAAATTATAATTTGGTTAGGTTAGATACATTTTCATGAATGCATTTTTTATTAAAACATATTTTATTTTATTAAACAAAAAAACTGAATTCGATCCGGAACCAACAAAAACGTTGATAGTCTACTCTATCATTATGCCACCTCTCACCACGTCTACTCTAAAATTATGCCGCATCTCACCACGGCCGTAACGCTTTTTCGTGACGGAAAAAAATCTAATATAGATATAGGAGTCTATATAAAAGTTTCACTTCAAAAAGTATGTTTTTCAAGGCGTTTGTCATTCTTAAATATTCTTCTTCTATGGTGACGTAGAGTATAATATACATATAGAAATAAATCATTATACTACTCATTTAAATATACTTAACGATATTTTAGGTAGTTTCGAACATGGTAAGTATTTAAATTCAAATACTGAAAGCAGCGTTCTTAATTCGAATTTTTAATACTACCAACCTCTTTATGAAACTGCATGTAAGCCGTAAGAACATGCATTGCGCAATACGCTAACGAAATAAATACTTTCATGGTGGCTGGCCGGAAAACTGGGAACTGGCATAAATGGCACCATGTCGCGGGGGGAGGGAAACTATACGCAAGCTCGCTCTCACAAGCTCTCTGGTGTTCGTGACGTCCGAGCGTCCCGACGTTCAATCCTACGAACGCGTCGAACCCGAATTCCAAATTTAAAATCGGCGGTCTTATGGAATTCGAAATTTAAAATTCGACTTCGGATATTTTAATTTGAAACAATTAGCGGTCTTCTGGAATTCTGAATTTGAATGTTTCTAGAATTAGAGAAGAATGTGATGTGATGATGTGAGTGAAAAACATTTATGATGCTATGTGTTTTAGTTGTATGGAGATAAGTTGATCAGGAATCTACGGTTCCTTAAATGGTGAGTAACCTTCTTTGTAATTAATATTTTATATTTCGAAGCAGAGTGGGAGGAAAAAATTGAGCTTAAGACCATCAAGTTCTTTTTCACTTAAGTACTAATAACTCAGAGCTCCGTGACCTGAATGTTGTCTAATTTAATTCAATAAAATTTGAATGTGCCGGGTTCGAGTCCCGTAATTTAGTAAGGTCTGAAATGACTTTTCTTAATTTGGTCTGAGAGCTACTCGGCCCTAGATATTTCGGTCAGCTAAATAAATTTAAACGCATGTGTTTGTTGATTTACTAAAATAGTTTAGTAGGTAATTGATATTCTATTCTAAGTATTGATTGTTTAATGACACTTTTTAGTACTTACACTTATTATTTATTATTGCGTTATCCTTTTAATTTACTATTTGTTTATAAAATATATAAAATCAAACATATAAACATTAATTTCGATTTTGTTAAACAATAAATCGGACAAGTACGTTTTTATCCATTGTTTTCATTATTTTACTACGGAAACTTAAAAAAAGCATTTGATTGCAAAAAAAAACCATACCGACAAGTTGAGCACCTCCTCCTTTTGGAAGTCGGCTAATAATCAAAGTAACTATCTCAAAAGCAGTTTTTCTGATTTTATACAAAATAATATTAGTTGAATATATTTTCGAATATTTCTTCTTCCGTCTTCTTTTTATATTAAGCAAAATCCTAGTGTTATTTACACATTCGACTTCAATGTTTATATTTTCTAATTTCACTACCCCCATTTGTAGTGACATATCTATTTACATACAAAAGTGTATAGGTACCAGTTGTAATACACCTGTACAAAAGTAAAATTTGTACAGTGATTTCAAAAAATAACGAGAGTTTCACGAGGCAGAAGATTCCGAAAATGCAATTTCAGTATTTTTGCCGTTAAAACTACTGACTCGAGTCAAATGAAACTAGACACAGGTAATTATGTTAGTTTTATCCCAATAAGTGACGTTGTTTCCGTGAGATAGACGAATATATCCAATCATTAACTCATTGTTTTATATAATACTAGTGTAGTGGTCGAAATTCGACCATAATTAATTTAAATTATAGGTTTGAACATTACTAAGATTCTGTTGTCAAAGACTATACTTCTATAATCACAGATTTTGCTAAGGCTACACTTAATGTGACTTTAACAATAAACAAAATAGTATATATGCGTGTGTATGTCAAATACAGTATGGTATGTCGCCATAACAACCTTGAGTTGTGTTCCGGCGTTAGTGACCAGGTTCCAGGCTCCCTTAAGAGAGCAGCAGCATATTTGTAGCACCCTTGGTGTTGCAAATGTCCATAGGCGACGGTAACCACTTTCCATCAAGTGGGCCGTCTGCCTGTCTGCTGAAATACAGCAATAAAAAAAATACCTGAAGTGTTTATAATGTTGTTTTTATTGATTTAATGTATTTGTTATGCATAATTTAAAAAAATATGAGCATTCTGCACTTCTTCTCGACATAAACTATAATTGTGCCAAATTTCATACTCCTCCGTCTGCGCAATTTTCGTAAAAAGGGTACAAAGTTTTTGCTTCACGTATTAATATAATGATAGAATCATTGTATTAATACGTCAAGTAAATAATTCCATCATTATGATTGGATATATTCATCTATCTCATAGAAACGTCCTCATTAATGGGGATAAACCTATCCTAATTAGCTATATCTGTGTCTAGTTTCATTTGAATCCGTTCAGAGGTATTTACGTCATACTCTAACAGAGGGACAAAAATTTAAATATTCGTTTTCGGAATTTCCTATTCCGAAGTATTATAGCCCGCCTGATACTTTTGCCATTTAAAAAATCATTATTTTTTTCACAAATCATTTTTACAAATCGTTTTTATTGCATGAGTTCAGCAGACAGGCAGACGGCGCACTTGATGGAAAGCGGTTACCGCCTATGGACGTTTGAAACACCAAATGTATTGTTCAGTCATTATAATAATACGTCAAGCAAATACTTCCATCATCATGATTGGATATATTCATCTATCACATGGAAACGTCCTCATCAATGAGGATAAACCTACCCTAATTAGCTAGCTCTGTTTTTAGTTTCATTTAAATCCGTTCACAGGAACACAGGTTCACAGGATAGGACAGCCATACTGTAACAGAGGCACAAAAATGTAAATTTGCATTTTCTGAGTTTCCTATTCCAAATTATAGCCCGCCTGATACTTTTGCCATTTTTAAAATCATTGTACTAATTCATTTCTCATTATTATTAATACACTATAGCTTTTTTTATTGCATGACATCAGCAGACAGGCAGACGGCCTACCTGATGGAAAGCAGTTAACATGATCTATGAACAATGTGCTGCCGCTCTCTAAAGGGAGACTAGAACCTGGTGACTAATTCCGAAACACAACTCACGGTTGTTTTGGCCGCATACTCTAGACTAGGGGTGGTAGATATTCAGACAGGTCCCTACCACCTGGCCGCAAGAAATGCACGGATAAACCGTACCTCAAATAAACGTATACACAAAGAGATTAATGAAAGTAAATAAAGCAAAAAGTGTCTATCAGGTTCGTAGTAGATCGAGATCCATTGTCTGTGCCTACACTCACGCTTTGTGGGAGAAACAGGCGTGATACTATCCCATATATATATGGTTGTAGAGTTTTACACAATTTCTTAATATAATTCCGAATTTCTCATCGCCTGTAACACAGTTTAGTAAAAATTGTCGTCATGTTCGTGTATCCGTATTATTTGTCTTTGTGTTTTTTAAACCGACTTCAAAAAAGAAGGAAGTTTTTTTTTCGTCCTGTTTTTATGTATGTTTATGTTAACTCTGCTTTTTCTAACCGTATTTTGGTTATTTTTTCCTTTCGATTCCGTATAGCTTCAGAATGGTCACATATAAATTTCATTGACATTAGACTCATCTGTTTATGTAATAAAACGATTTTGAGCGCCTAATTTATTTGATTATTATTCCGACGTTTCTACTACTTCCACTTGTCGCGAAAACTTAAGAAAAAAAATTACCGGTTTCTTCTTAAAATATTTGATTATATGCTTAAAAGTACAAACCACATTTTTGTGGGCCGATGTTATCGACTACCCATTATGTACTTTTGATAGGAGATGAATGTGTGGTATTTCTATCTCAGAATATCGGATTAAATCCGTAGGGTAACGATCTGATGAATATACTATTGTAACGACCAATTAATTAGACCCGAATGTCTTAACCACCGAGGCACAATGACAAATAGTGAAAGCTATTTTTTATTTTATTTATATAGGATAATAAACAGATAATAATAAAAAAGGTATATAGTACAAAGTCAGTGTCTATCCATCTACATTAACCACGAATATAAAGATGGCAGTGTACAATTCTTGAGAAGAATACGGAACTAAACAACTCAAATGCACCCACACACACATTCTCTCTCTCTCTTTCTCTCTCAAACACTCCTATGCACGCTGCATGCAAGCAACCAAAGAAACAAATCAACAAGCTTATATGCATAATTTACATACCATATACGTGGAGGATTAAATATATAAAGCATTTTCTATAAGTGTAAATAAACTTACATTTCGAAGTCAACACGGGATCAAAGAATGTATTTGCCGTAGTTTTCACATGTGGAACACGTTTGTGGGAATTATTTTCCTCTATATTATATTCATACAAATTTCCTCGTAAATATTGGCTTGATTTATTATATTACAATGATATTATGTAAAAGGATCTTTTATGTGAAAAAATGTACTTACAATTTTTGGTGTTTTTTCTTGAAATTAGTTTATTTATTATTCATGTTAACTAGTGTTTTTGCTGTGACTTTGCGCAGGATACCTTTTTTCCTCTGATCGTATACCTATTTATTTTGAATGTAAAAGTGCAGTTTTACGTACTTAGGTTGTTGCAATTAACGGAATACGGTAGCGATGTGTAACACCTCGTACCCGACTCCGGGGGCCAAGGCAAGGGTCCCACCTCCGTGCTTGCTTAACTAGCCGGAGTGGAGATTGCTAGAGCTAAGAATCAAGCTCCAGGGGCGGAAGTGATAAATGGTATCACGTCAGAAGTAGCTCCGGTGAACCACCAGCCCACCTCTCCACACCCCTTAGCCACTCACACCCACCTTGCCCCTGTCTTCTATGGCATTTTTTGGGGCCCATGCAGGGAGTGGCGAGTCACCGTCGGCCCATTTTTCCATGAGCTCTGAACATTGCGACAGGCAGACGCCACAGTCTCCATATTCGCAGACTCTAGTATCACAAGCAGTTCATCCCAATAGCCCGGTACATTTTATCCTCATTTCCCACAATAGTCCTACACTGGCCGGGGCTTGTCTTTAGGTGCATTACTATATGGTGTAGACAGGGATAATCGCCGGTCAGTGTCACGCCACATTTACATTAAATTTGTTAAGGGGCCTCTACGTGTTGGCCTTCCCATGGCCCCACGCAAGCCCTTCAAAAGTCCGGGCCATTTTTATTTCCCATAGTCTTGAAAGACATCCAATGTATACCTAATATTAATAAATAACAGACTATTATTTTCTTATACGAGTTTCAACGAAATTTGTATAAACTAGGAAAGAGGTTGCCACTGAAAATCAATGCTGTGTTGAATTAATTCAGTACAGCAATGTAAGAGTGCCAACCTTATTTGTCCAATTGCAGCATTTCTAAATATTCTTTTGATTTCTAAATACATGCTTTTGAGGTCCTGATATCTTGTAGCAGCAGAGTGCTAGCCAAGACAAGTAAAACGAGTCCAAACACGACAGGTCTATCTTATTTAGTACAAGAGTTGCTACGGCCACCTTCCGACTCCATCATCAGATAAGCCCTATGGTACCATATTATCCTTGCAGGAACGGAGAAATAATACAATTTCCTGCGGCCGGGCGGCCAGTCATAAGAGGCGACAAAACAACCCACAGCCAGGTGGTAGGGTATTTCCCGACTGGATGGCTACCACCCCTGGTCTAAAGTATGTCGCCATAACAACCTTGAGTTGCGTTCCGGCATTGGTGACCAGCTTCCAGTCTCCTTTAAGAGAGCAGCAGCGCATTTGTAGCACCTTTGGTGTTGCAATTGTCCATAGGTAACCGCTTTCCATCAAGTGGGCCGTCTGCCTGTCTGTTGAACTCCTGCAATAAAATAAAAAAATATTATTGCATTGTCACACGATATACATAATCGTGGAAAATTTCCAAGTTGACGTTGGTCAAATTTAACTTCCAAGGTTCCACCCGAACTTACATACATACATCCAGTGCAAGTTGAATAAAAGCTTGTAAAAATGTTATGATGCTTCGTTGACTTTATATATTTCGTGTGTCGCCTTTGAAAAGTAAACGTTTCTTTCTTTCAAAACACTTACGAACTAATTGAATGCACGAGCTTCTGTGATTAAAGACTGCCTGAAGAATATAATTAAATTTAACTCGATAAACTTAATAGGCAATCGTTAATCTGCCGTCCATTCACCGCTCGACCACATGCCAGCCCTATTAGACACGTAAAAATGTACAAATATTTGCACAAACTGCTCGAACTAATACGTACATTTCGGTTGCCCTAATTCAAAACCTAGTAAGTGTATATTTTAACATCTAAATTTCTGACTACGCCTCATGGTTTTTTTTTGAAAATTTTAGAAGAATATTTATTTCATTTTCAAAAGAAAAAAATCGAAACGAATGAAGTGTATATTGTATTTAAATTACATTATAAATTAACACTTTTTTTTATTCGTTTCTGTACTGACTTTCGCCGGAATACTCACATTCTCACTTTTCTCTATAGTATACTAGCTGTCCTGGCACGCGTTGTCCTGCCCTGAAGAAATAAAATTTAGAACCCGATCTCAGCGCCACCTACCGGTTCCAATGGTATAAAAACTATCCTATCTTTCAAGTTGGATCAAACTGCACACGGTGTGCAAATTTGATTAAAATCGCTTGAGTAGTTTAGGAGTCCATCGCGGACAAACATCGTGACAGGAGATTTATATATATAAGATTGCTTTTACTAACTACTCTTCATTACCTCCAGCAGCGCTTTGAATTTCTGTACATGTCTAGCTCTAAACTAAGTACAGAATAAACAAACCCATACAGACGTTAGTTTTTATAATCACTCTTTTACTGACCAGGTTGTGCGTCCCTGGAATGAGCTAGCTATTGCTATAAGACAAGTAAAATCCTTACAATGCTTCAAAAATAAATAATAAATTAAGATGGCAGGGCGTGTTGCGGACAAAGGAAATTCCCCACACGGGGATATGAAATATGAGTAGGTTATTAAAGTAACCGAAATAAGCCAAATTTGACTCGAACTGACCACAAAACGAGGTCCACTGACTGGACTGTTTTGGTTGGGAAAAACGTCCGTGTGCAACTTACTTGATTTGTGAAGCCGCGATCTTCCTTGGGCCGGCCCTTGTTCTTTCTTCTTACATGATGAATTAACCACATACAAACAAACTGGACTGGATTGGAGATTTCATGGGTGGATGGATTATTTTATTTTATTTTTAACTTGCGGGAGCGGGCAGTGGGTGTAATATAAGCTCGGGCGCGGGAAGACAGAGGGGCGGGAAAACGCCAAAAGACATTCATTACAAGATATCATTGTCAATGACAATTTTTTTTTTACTAAAGCTGGCCTTTATACTTATAATTTCTGAATTAAATCAAAAATTAACATTAGGAATATAATTAAAGTTATATAAGCTTTGTAGCAAAAATCATGAGACTGTGTACTGAAAAAACCAAAAGGCATGAATATCTGCAAAAAAGCGTATAAGAAAAACATGTCAGTTGCTGCATTTTTAAATGGGACAGCCGATTTGCGAAGTGTTAAAGCCAATCTACTCTAACGTATAGTCGATCGTTTATCGGTTCGAGTTCATTGACCGATTTAATACCGATTCGATTTGAAGTTTCGGCACAATTCCGGTTTCATTCATTTGAAAACCCGCTACGCTCTAATACATGACTAATTTGGGTTTTAAGGCTGGAATTATTGGAATTTATGGGGCCTTTACTGGAGCTAAAATTCTATTATGAAATCTTCTTAAAGCTTTCGGGGTGCGTGTTGGCAACACCAACAGTAAATTAGGAATACTAGTGGTCGACCGTGGTCGATATTCGATCATACTCATTTGTTGTCAAAGACTATCTATACATATAATAAGACTGCAGTAGTCGAATTTCTGTAAAATAAAAAAAAATGCTTAAAACCGAGTCAGGTGGATGTAAGAAGTAAAATGGAACTAATTTATATTTCAAAGCGATTGAAAGAAGTCTCGCGTGACCAACGGGCTGGCCTATATTTTGGGCAACGAATAAGCGTTGCCATACAACGAGGGAATGCGGCCAGCATTTTGGGAACGCTCCCCACCGACAGCGATTTGGACTACATCTTTTACTTGTAAATATGTTTATAGTAGTATTTAATTTCTAAGATTTTGTTTGTAGTGTAATTTATTAATAGTTTTGTTTTCTTTTACCTATAATTTCAATCATTCATATTTTTTTCAAATTTTGCATGGTGGTAGCTTATATCGCTGGTCAATATATAGGATACTTTGATCCCGAAAAATAAAGAGTTCCCGTGGGATTTAAAAAAAACTTTAATTACTTTAACAGCTTATCATACAACTTATGCACCTAATTAAGTATTTTATCATTATACAATAAAACAATTTATATATTAATACTTTAATACTAATATATAGGTAAGGAAAGGAATACTCCAGTGGTTCGGGCATGTGGAAAGAATGTATGATGAAAGAATGACTAAACAGATATACAATGCAAAAGTGGATGGATGCAGAAGTCGCGGAAGGCCAAATCTTCTGCTAACACATGATCAAATTGATTGATAGCAGAAGGTGATGTTAGGAGCCTTAAGAACAGACAAGCGTGCATGACAAGAGCTATGAATGTCAAAGAAGCAAGTGAGGTGTGTAAGAATGGGCCTGTGTGGCGCTCTGTTGTTCGTGCCTACCCCGCAAGGGACCTGGCGTGAAGTTATGTATGAATGTATGTATGTACTAATATATAAAGCTGAAGCGTTTGTCTGTTTGTCTGATTGCTTGAACGCGCTAATCTCAGGAACTGCACTACTACCATATAAAAGAATACAACAAAATTACTGGTGCAGCAAAACACGTCAAACATAAATAACAAACTTCTCTCCATTTAACGACAACTCTCTATAACCCCACATGCCCTTTAATGTCGTTATATAGAGTACTGTATATTTTCATTAATCTCTTCATACACGCACTTTTATTTGATGTACTATTTACGTGTCCTTTCTTTGACACCAGTTATTTGATCATGGTGTCTACGTCGCGGTATACCGTCATTTAACACATGTGAAAAAATAAAATTTATACGCTCTTTGCTACATACTAAAGTTCTCTGCCAAATATTCAAATATCACCTATTAATATGCTTGGAAAGTAGGCTCAAAACCGTTTAAGTCGGAGTATATCGGCTTGCCCCTTTTTATGCGTACACCGTTTTTCGGTTAAACTCAAATACTTTCAAGTGTCTTCAGTTTCAAGGACTTACAGCGATCGATTTCGAAGTTCAGAACTTGTTCAGACCTCGTACGAAAGCACTTAAGCCAATAGCGTAAACGATTCAACACTTATGAAAAACCTATTAACTGACTGAGTTCAGTAGACAGACAGACGGCACACTTGATGGATAGCGGTTACCATCGCCTATGGACATTTGCAAAAACAAAGGTGCTATAAATGCGCTGCTACTCTCTAAATGGAGACTGGCACCTGGTCACTAATGCCCGAACGCAACTCAATGTTGTTATGGCAACATACTTTACACTAGGGGTGGTAGCCATGCTGTCGGACAAACGCCCTACCACCTGGCTGTGGGTTGTCTTGTCGCCTTTTACGACAGGCCGCAGGAAATTGTATGTCATGCAGCCTGCACATCGAGATAAAGATGTGTCAAAGCTGGCAAGCCACCGGGGACAAGCATAGTTCTCCCTATAATGGGAGGCCCGAGCCTAGTAGTGGTAATGGACTGACGTTATTACTATTGTATTATCAATTTATTTATTAAGGCTCACCAACAGTTTTTTAACTTTGATTAGTTAATGGGCTTATGACTACGGTTTACAATACGACGTAAAAAGTAATTATACGCAAACACAGCTTGCAATTTAATATTTTCACTGTGATTTAATTAAACTCTAATAATAAAAACCAAAAATATTTTAAATATTGAAATTAGTCAGTCTCTCTTTATCTTTGACGAATTATCCAATTTTTTTGTTGTTGTTGCATGATGTTCTGTCACGTACGTAGTATAATTAATTGCTAAATAGTTAGCAAGTTTATAACTGAGTAGTCCATACTTTACTACTTGTACTTGATGCATCTACGAACATGTTTAGGGGTTTAAATATTTTCACGTAGCAATTAAGAGTTCTGTATATATAGTCATAAGTTTAATGTTAAATGAATTAAGCATCAATTACACGTGGAGTACAACACACGTCGTCCTATTTGGTACTCCCCTGGAGCGGTTGAGCCTAGCTCCTGCATGGTGGTTGAGCCATGGGCTCTCGCCAGTGGTGCGTCACCCTAACCAACTGAGTAGCATCATCGACTCACCACACACATAAACGGAACCTCCACATATGAGTTCAGCACACACAGACAGTACATCTTATTTTATAGAGGGGAACCCGTTTGAGGTCCTCAGGCCACGCGAGAGGAGAAATCTTTTTGAGGCCTATAAGAAATTCTTAATGCTAATTTTTGCTCCATCTGAGATAATGTTAATTTTTTTATCAAAATAAACGTGAAATTCATGCAAGCGATGCCGCAGTTCCACATAAATATTAGCCAGGTTCTGTGGACTATGCCGATATATTTAAAAGCTATTAACCCGGGTTGAGTTTTGACGATGTTCAGGTATCGTAATTAAGAATATCTAGGGTGAAATGAGATATGGACATAATCGTAACTTGCTTAGTTTGGGGAGATACATGTATGTTTGTTTTCCGATTACTTATTGATTCATAACATCTGAAGGGTTAAAATAGCCAGCCATAGACCACGCGAGGGGGAGAGCTCGTGACCCGTGTATGGGAATCGCCAGGTCGCGTTGGATAAAAACTAGACGAGACTGCAATAAATGCAAAATGAATTTTGAGAATATATTTCTTCAACACACTTAAGTCTCAAATATCTATACGATCCATAAAGCATTGCAAAGATAATAAACCGAACTTTAACAACCATCATATAAACCAAGAAAATAGTTAAACTTCATAACTTCCAACGTTAAACTACAACAAACAACGAAATTAACAAAGTATTTGCCGAGATAATCGTTCATAAACACGCCGAATACTTTATTAAGCAAAATGTTCATAAAATTAGGACGAATTATTAGAAAAATTCAAAGCCAAAACACTTTTATGGGATTCAAGCTTACGGAGAACGATCCTTAGAGTATGGTTACACTAGTAAAAACTTTGTTTTCAAACGAGACTGGTCTTTAAATCTTACATTTACTCAGCACTGATAAATATTATCAATTAATTTTACACGTTTAATTAAACAAAAAGTCAATCTCTGAATTAGAACTATGAAATATGGGAACAACTAAGGCCCGCTTGCATAAGGTTGATTAAATTTATTTAAGAAACACAAAACGCATTTAAAACCCTTAAATACAATTAGTGTCTTGCGCAACGCAAAATTTGCCGTAACATATATTTAAAGAACTTTCATTACGTTTTGTGTAAAACGTATTTAGGGTGTTTAATGTAATTAATTATTTTTGATTTAAAGGCGAGCGTTATGCAAGCAACCCTAAGTCTGTTACTTTAAGTATGAATTAGTTTTAGCGTACGTATTAGTTTAGGATTTCAAATTTAGGCGATTTACGTTATGTAACCATTTGCAATTCATATGAATGACAAAAAATACTAGAAACTTTAGGATATAAAATAACTGTTGATATAACTGTTTTAACTAATAATTATTGATCGATATTTAGATTATTTAAACATTATTTTATCACTAATAAATTGTATCCTGATTATTAGAATATATTTGTTCTTATATTTAAAAAAATATTAAATCAATAATTTTCATATGTGTAAATATGTAATGTTCGTATGTCGTTAGTGTCATGTGTGCGATATCTAATATATAAAATTCTCGTGTCACAGTTTTCGTTGCCATACTCCTCCGAAATGGCTTGACCGATTTTGATGAAATTTTTTGTGCTTATCCGGTATCTATGAGAATCGGCCAACATCTATTTTTCATCCCCCTAAATGTTAGGGGTAGTCCACCCCTACATTTTTTTATTTATTTTTTAGAAAAAATTTTTAATTTCTATTTTTTTATGATACAGCATTAAAACATACATATAACCCTAAATTTTCAACCCTCTACGATCAACCCCTATTTTTTACCGGGCAGGACGACGTCTGCCGGGACAGCTAGTAATACATAAAATATACATACAACTGTTATAATAACTATGTATCATAAATACCATATAAATAACTAGCTAATAAGATCTTTTTGGTCAATCAAACCACTATCTTTTCTAGGTATCAAAACGTATTATAAAGGATGGAAAATTAAGAGTGAAGCGAGTAAAGACAGAGCCTGTTTTAATCAACATTCTTAGTGTGGTGTTTTAGCAGTCGATTATACTTTCGTACACATGTATGTAAAAATATTGAAACATGAGTGATGTTCACCACATCAACATAACATAATATTTTGTTACACTTGCAACACTGTCGTTTATTTTTGCTTTGGTTGTTGCCGAGGGCACACGTATTTGTTATGTAAAAGTGATTTATTATAAGATTCCACCGCTAATAGTGTAACTTCTATACCTACAACGACCAGGTCATCACCCACTCCATCAGCGTAGAACGAAATATATTATATGTGGGACGAGCTGCGTACAAATGGAAAAACTAATCAAATAAGCTATCATTCTATATTCAAAATCCAGTTGTCCTGGCAGACGTCGTCCTGCCCGAAAAAGCTTCAACTGGTATGCCGACAGCAGCGCCACCTATCGGGTCCAATTGTGAACCAACTCAGAACCTTCTCGGGCACAACAACTTTGCTAAACATCATCACATCATCAAATGTTATTTTACGATTCTATAAAGGACATAGATTCATTTTTATATATAAGATATTCAACACAAAATTCTCAGCGTTCCTTATTTGCTTCCTTTGATACTCAAGCAAGTCTCGAGTATAGTGGAACAGCACTCTTAAGATATTTACAGGTTGACTAAGCCCCCAATTACTGCTTTCCTTCACTAATCAAGTTATTGTTCGGTGAAAGTAAAAATGAAACATTGAGGTGAAACACGGCATAACAAGGTCGAAAAATTTTGTTTTATGTAAAATTAACAACGCTGTTGCTGTGTTTATTTTGCTTCCCGAGGCGGTTTTCTGGACTGAATAATATTTTACATTAAAATAAATTTATAAAAGTTATTTCGTTTTAAGCTATTGCATAGCTTTTATCGCGGGCTTTGAAATTCCGTAACGAAAATAAAACCTAACACGCCCCACTCCACCTACCATGTAGCTTGGCCGAGCGTTCGCTTAACGTGTATGTATATGGTACGACTGTACGAAGCTCGCACGGATCGAGACGAGCTGCTCCGGAATCGGACGAATACGTAAGCAGCTGTTTGTGAGAAAGTATATAGGTGTATATAGGTATCTATCATATGTTTATAATGCCACACTCACCGCATGTACGCCCCGTAAGTATACATGAAGGTATATATGTATACATAGGTGATTTGTTTTCTTATCGGTCACCACGCTCAAAAAGTGCAACTTGAATTAATATCAAAGCAAAATAAATACTGCATAAATAAAATATAAATAAATAATGATAATTGCATAACTTGATAAAGAATGCTATGCAATAGCTTTACCGCGGCAGTCCCCGAGTGCCACAAGGAGTTTTTTATTATATGAGTACTAAAATACCTTGGAACTGAGGAAAAATTTGTACTGGTTTATCAGTAAAACCTGCTCGTAGCAAAACGGTCGGTTTTTGTATAACAACAGAGCAAGTAACAATGCTGTTTTTGGTGTGATGGAAATTTCTAAAAGAAATCACAGTGGTCGATTTTTTCTAATATTTAACCTTTTAGGTCATATCAGCCCCATTATACCTGTAGGAATTGAAGGATAAAGGAGAGTGAGAATGTGAGTATTCTTGGGAAAATGAATAGGAAGTCACTTAAGTCTTTTACGATATTCGGAAAAATGGTCATATTTTCGCAATCCAAATATGAACCTGATACAAAAATCGAGAATCAAGAATCGCTTAGCCTTCGAAGAGACTGCGTCCCTCTGCGTATTTTACCGTCTGTACAACGGGGAGTGTTCCGAAGAACTTTGATCTGGTGCCAACGCCTCACTTTTACAACCGCACCGCTCGCCAGCGAAGGGTATTCACCCTCATTTCCTTGAGCTACCATGCTCAACTACGCAACGGTTCTCTAGAATATTTATTCCGCGTTCAACATGGATCTGAAGAGAACTTCCCGCCGCGGTTTTCCCTTTGCGCTATGACATGGGGTTCTTTAAAAAGGGTGTTATAAAATTTCTTAGAGGTCGGCAAAGCGTTGGCGACACCTCTGGTGTTGCAAACGTCCATAGGCGACGGTAACCACTTTTCATCAGGTGTGCCGTCTGCTTGTTTGCCTGCTGCAGGCTATAAAAAAATCTGAAGCCGCTCAAACTTGTTAAACTGTTCGAAGGTTAAATCTAGATAGCAGGGCGTCAGCGTAGTCAAGTATAGGAAGCAAAAGAAACTCAGCAAGTGTAATCTTGATAGCAGTGGGCAGTAAGTTTCTATGTGTGATACGTTTCATCCCGGGAATCCCGTGGGAATTGTCTCGGAAGCGGTTAGTTGTTTTTTGGGTGCATAAAAATTAGCCGATACAGTTGTTATTAAAACGATAGTTTACATTCTCTTGAAATTCTGCACTACTTTGTGTGCCGTTTCAAGTCAAGCGTAGATGGAGTGGTGGATATGTCTAGTTGTATATATTTATTTTTATTTTTTACTTGCTTCTGCCCGCGACTTCGTGCGTGTGGATCTTTTTCATAAAAAGTATCCTATGTTACTTCTAATACCTGCAAGAATATGTGTACAAAGTTGCATGATGATCGGTTGAGTAGTTTTCGCGTGAAAGCGTAACAAACAATCTTACATTCACATTTATAATAATAACTAGGTATTGCAGGAGTTCAGCAGACAGGCAGACGGCCCACTTGATGGAAGCGGTTACCATCGCCTATTGACATTTACAACACCAAAGGTGCTACAAATACGCTGCTGCTTTCTAAAGGGATACTCGAATCTGGTCACTAATGCCGTAACACAACTCAAGGTTATTATGGCGAAATACTTTAGATAAGGGGTGGTAGCCATCCAATCGCGCAAATGCCCTACTGGCTGAGGGTTTTTTTGTCGCCTCTTACGACAGACCACCCGGCCGCAGGAAATTGTATTCTTTCTCAGTTCCTGTACGGATAAATCCATATATACAATCTTAATCAGTAAATGAAAGGCCACTTAGCAAGTTATCAAATAACCAGTAAATCGTTGGGTAACGGGCAACAGTCGAGCCGCTTCAACATTGAAAGCTGGAAGCCCAGAAAAACAACATCAAATATATAGGTCAATCACCATGCCATACTACGTGTTGAGAATCCTTCTCATTTCGGCCCCTAGATTACCAATTTTGATCTTAAGTAAAAACGCAAATAGGAGTCATCATTCCGGTTGCAGAAAGGAAAAGTAACTGTCACATATTTTTATGAAAGCTTGATGTTAATTATTGTTTTTCATTTTGTCACAATGGCAGGAGTTATGTGAGATGACCGTCAGAGGAAGTTTTAAAAGACATAGAGGCGCTTGCACAACGATCGCCTTTAAATAAAATTAGTTAATCATACTAAACTGCCTAAATACGTTTTACACGAAATGTATTAACAGTTCTTTAACCGTATTTAGCGACAATTTTGCGTTGTGCAAGACGCAAATCGTATTTAGGAGAGTTAAATGCGTTTAGTGTTTCTGAAATAAATTTAAGGAACGTTATGCAAGCGGCCCTAAATATAATTGTAAAACTTTAATTAAATCAATCTAAGCTGAAGTCGCAAGTTGGTAACTGAGCTCGCGTGGGTTCGAATTCCATCCTCGTCGCCGATTTAATTGTTAAATGTCTCTACAATAAAAATACATAAAACTACCCGCAATTTAGATAAACACATCACAAACTAGAAAACAAAAAAATACAAATTTTGTCCATTTAAAAACTCTTTGAAAAGAAAACTACAGAGTAAATAATATCCGGGGCCGAAATCTCCATAAGCCATAACGAAACTCCACGTTGGATTAAATGAGGGTACCTCGTACCGGTACTCGCAGATTTCTTTACGTGTTTGTGGGTTAACCTTATTTTAATGTTTATTACGGTGAACTAACCATATTTATTATAGTATTTACCATTACAACAAGGACTGAGACCGTTGCCATTTGCGTTGTCATTTGTTGAGGGAATTTTTATTTAACATTTATAAGTATAAAAATGTCGTTTCGTGTTTATTTAAGGAAACTATTTTCTTACTTTTAGTATATGTTTATATCACTCCCACCAGTAAAATATAACTACCCTATAATAGACCCTATAATATTATTATATACTATTTGTTAAGTTGCTTTATTAAAAAAAATAACCAACCATACCTCTAGAAAAATCATTAAACGTAGTACCTATAGTAAGTTCAGATATTATTGAATTGAGACTTTAGACTTACTAGGTTATGTAACCGACTTCATCTACGCTAGACTGGAAATTCTCGCGGGATTCCCGGGGCACAAAGTACCACAGTATTTAAAAAAGAATGTAAGGTATATGAAAACTACTGGAATAAGCTAATTTTTATGCACCCGAACAACTATAAACCACTCCCGGGAATATTCCCGCGGGATTCTCGGTATAAAAAATGGCACATTTTATTACATAAAATTTGCTATCGATCAGTGCAATCATCACTGGAATTAGAATTTGTTAAAATTTGGTCATTTAAAATCATTCCCAAAACAGGCCCGTGGGATTCTCGGGATAGAAAGTAGCGCAGATTTTAAGTCTAACAACTGGCTGCCGATCAGCAAACACTACATCGAAATCGGCGTAATAGTTTTTGTGTTAATCCCGAACAAACAGACAAATAGATAAAAAATAAACAAAATGCATCGAGTTCTCCGTCGTTTATATATTCTATTGCAGATGATTTTTTTAAATAGCTTTAATGTTGCCAAACATTATAAAAAATTTACATATTTAATGTTGCCAAATACTAAACAAATATATTATAAATTTGAAAACAGAAGTAAGAACATAAACTAAATTACAACGTCAGGATAGTTATCATTAAAAAAAATATCGTAATTAAAGTAAGGTGATTTATGAATTAGTAGTAAAAACGTAATGTAATTAAAGTACAAGGTTTAAATAAAAAAGAATTCGGGCATTTATGCCGTCATGAAACGCGATAAAACAACCCACAGCCTAGTGTAAGGGCATTTGCCCGACGGCTTAGATTTAAGAGTGTAAGGTGGCGGTACTATCGGGTCGACTTGACTTGACCGAATTGGAGTTGGTTGTACATTCATCAATACGGTGACGGATGGTGGTCCGAAGATTCGTGTTCTTCCGGATCCACTCATCTCTAGCATCTTCGGTATTGCGAAGGCCCATAGGCGACGGTAGCCATTTTCCATCACGACTCGTCAACCTGTCTGTCTAATAAAAAAAACAATTTCATGCCTAAAAAGTACACATAATGTGGTGTAATAAAATACATGTATTATACACGCGGAGTGATTAATTACCGAAGTTTATGAACGTTGACGTGCTATACTCACGACGTGACAGTTCGGGGTAATTATTTTTCGCGGTGTTCCCGAACAATTTTCGAAGTGATTAGGTGACAGTCTCGGAGGGCTCACCCTACTTTCCATTCGGAAGTTTTGATAAGGGAAGACTCAGTTCATGTGTATTTATGATAATTTCTAGGTAAAATTAAGTAGTTTGTTGCGTGCGATTATGATTATAGTAGTGATTATGATTACAGCAGTGATTATGATTGTCATAGTGGTTATACAGCATTGGACTGCGAATGGCTGACGACGACATTAAAGTGTTATCTATCATAAAGGAATAAGTTATGTTAGTTTTGTTGTTAAATTATGTTACTTTGGTTTTTAAATTTCTCATTATTTATACTGTATTTACCATACATACATACATACATAACTTCACGCCTGGTCCTTTGCGGAGTAGGCACGAACAACAGAACGCCACATAGGCCCATTCTTACACACCTCACATGCTTCTTTGACATTCATAGCTCTTATCATGCACGCTCGTCTGTTCTTAAGGCTCCTAACATCACCTTCTGCTAATACATGATCAATTTGATCATGGAAGGTGTGTCGTGGCCTTCCGCGACTTCTGCATCCATCCACTTTTGCATTGTATATCTGTTTAGTCATTCTTTCATCATACATTCTTTCCACATGCCCGAACCACCGGAGCATTACTTTCCTTACCTCACCTATACTGTATTTAATGTAGATAATTTGTTCTAAATGATATTATGAATGAATGAATGAATATGCTTTATTGTATTTTAAAGATACAGTTAACAAAAATAAAATTTTACAATACAATAAGCGGTCTTATCGCTATTAGCGATTTCTTCCAAACAACCTTAAGGTATTTATTATCTTTCTTTCAAATAAAATTATGGACTAAATATCCAGAATGTTGAAACTGAATGTTTACCTGGAAAATTAATTCTATATACGTTTTCTTTCAAAATTGTTTGTAAAATATTTCAACTAAAAAAAATACACGAGAAATTTAATAAAAACAAAAATGTTAATAGTATATAAGTTTGTTAATAAACAAAATTCTTAACGCATTCTTCACTGTGTGATAATTAAATATTTCCCAGCTCCATGTTAAAATGAAATGTTCCAAATGTTTGAGTTACCCAAAGGAAAATTCATTTGTAATAACATTCCTATGATTCCGAGATTGTAATTAGCGAAATAATTCGTTTTTAACAACTTTAATTAACTTTTTATACGGTCTTTTGGTGCTTTCGTGAAAAACGTTCACGTTTTTAGGCATTTTGCGTTTAAAAATTATGCTTTCTTACTTTAAGAGGAGTATGGGGTTCTTAACACGCTTTTATTAGCTTCACCTGTATGTATGTATGTTTGTAACCGACCCCTTTGAGCTCGATTTTGTCCTACTTTGAACGATCAGATTTAATTCAAACTTTGCACACCTGTCAAAGGGCGATGACAATGCAATAATATAGTACCATGGAGCTGATCTGATGATGGAGTGGGAAGGTGGACATAGGAACTCCTGTACTAAACAAGATAGACCCGTCGTGTTTGGGCTCGTATGTTTATATCGCGTGACAGTGCAATAATATGGTACCATGGAGCTGATCTGATGATGGAGTCGGAAGATGGCCATAGAAACTCCTGTACTAAACAAGATAGACCCGTCGTGTTTGGGCTCGTTTTACTTGTCTTGGCTAGCACTCTGCTGCTACATGATATGCAGGATCTCAAAAGCTTGTATTTAAAAATAATTAAAAAAAATTCAACTAAAAAATAAATAATAGTTTAAAAAAAACTAAAAAACACGCTTTCATAAAAAATCCAACTAAAAAACTGAAAATAAAATTTAATAAATTTGGTTTCAGTTTTTCAGTTTGATTTTTTATGAAAGCGTGTTTTTTTAGTTTTTTTTTGAACTATTATTTTATTTTATTGCAGGAGTTCAGCAGACAGACAGACGGCCTACTAAATAGAAAAGGGTTACCATCGCCTATGGACATTTGTAACACCAAGGCGCTACAAATGCACTACTGCTCTCTTAAGGGAGACTGGAACCTGGCCACTAATGCCTAAACACAGCTCAAGGTTGTTATGGCGACATACTTTAGACCAGGGGTGGTAGCCATCCAGCCGGGCAAAGACCCTACCACCTGGCTGTGGGTGGTTTTGTCGCCTTTTATGACAGGCCGCCCGGCCGCAAGAAATTGTATTCTTTCACCGTCCCTGCACGGATAAAACGGGGTATACTTGACTAGTTTATTTGTTGGTTTGTCGGGTTTTTTATATTTTACTTGGATATTCAGGATTCTTCAATACGTTTTATTTCGCCGTCAGCATGTGGTAATTGTATCATTATGCGCATTTGGTTAAAGTAAAGTTCCTAAGGGAACTTACCCATACTGCATGACTCATTCTTAGGTTTTCAAAATACCACGCTTGGTGAGGCAGGGGATCTTAGGTTTTCGTTACGTAGTCTATGGCGTTTTGAGTAAGGCTAGGTGGATAAAATACTTCCCCATTTTGAAATTTTCGTCCCAAAAATCACTCCAACAAATTTACAAAACTTCTTCATGACCAAAATAAAACTCAAAATATTAATTAATTTTCAAATAATCTATCTTATAGCGAGCGATAGATTCCGAAGTGGATTTTTTAATTTAAGTTGTTCTTCTATTTCTGTATTAATTCTTAAATGATTAATAACTTTTCGTCGAAGTATGGGGATTGTTCACAAAAAATTACCCTCTGATTTTATATTTTTATTACGTAAAATAGGGTATTTTAAGATACTAATTTAAAAATAATAAAAGTAAGTTTTATCTATATATAATCATTGTAACTATTTTGATGTTTTTAAATTTTTATTAATATAAAAATGTATAATATGGAAATAATTTCTGAAATAAATGAATTATTATTATTATTATTATAGTAATCTGTGCTACTTATTTAAATGTCACTGTCATAACTCATTACGTATCGTGATCATTTTAGTTTTTTTTTTGTCGCTAGGCTTATAATTTTTCGTGTTCAACCATTATTATTTTCTTTAGTTATCGTAAAAAAATTAAAGTGGTCTTTAGGGAAAATGCATATTACAGAACTTAAATCAAATAATGTACAGCTAGAATTTTTTTTACACCTTAAGCACCTGATTGGATTTAGTAAGGTCAAATAAAGGTCAAACCCATTTCTTACAAAATACAATAAAATCGTACGTTTTTTGGAATTTTAACTAGACAGAAACAGATTAGGGACAGTATTCCTCGAAATGGTTTTTCAAATAGCCAGATTGAAAAAAGTGAACAATCTCAATTCGTGGTATTATTAAAAGAAAATAAGATAAAGAAAAGAATTAATGTTAAACGAAGATGACAAGCAGTTAGATCTCTGTTACCAACCGCCGTACACCCACGAACACATTCAACAGGGGCAGATTGTGGATTTTACGCACTTTTCGCGTAAATATTTACGCGAGTCGAATAAATAAACAGTTTAGACCTTCAGGGAATGGTCAAGTTGAATCTCGGCCCTTGAATGTGAGAGATTAGTTCGTGAAAAGGGTCGTCAAAGGTGTGCAAGCAACAGATTGCTCAGCTCTCTTCCACACAATATCCTTTTCAATCCCTGTACTCCACTATTTTTGAAGGAACTTTTTAGTTCCCTCTATCAATCTCATTCCTGTAATTTGCGCTCAAATGAAAATCTGCTAACGATACCCCAACACACTTCGTCCTTTGTAGGAAACTCTTTTGCCGTACAGGCTGTTCGCCTATGGAACTCCCTCCCCTCGAAAATCAGACAAGCTTCTACATACAAACAGTTGATCACTAACCATTATTTGTCCATTAAATATTTTTTTTTGCAGTAAATGGAATTATATTATTGTACGCTTGTAAGTATATTATTATGTAAATTATATTAGTATACTCGTATTACGTATTGCTTTTAACCTTATTTCTAATTTAGTTAACTTTTTTATTATTACAAATTTTATCAGTGATAAAAAAATGAAATTTCTAAACACTTAAAAATAATTTATAGCATCTAGAATCTCAACGCATCAAGCCTCTTTTCTCAACCTGGGGGCGCGACCGCAGTCTGTTAAGAAGTCCTGCCTGCAAGTCAAACGTATAAATAAACTATCAATTGAAATATATAATATACTCGTAATATATTTAATTATGTATGTGTGTATTCGTAAATTGTTTTTATTATTTTGATATTTCTGTAATTACGATGGAATTAGTTTTAATTTAGTTAAACCACCAAATATTTTTACTTTGTTCTTATGATGACTTCTTGGATACCGGGTTGCCTAGAAGAGATCGCTATGAGCGATAAGGCCGCCCATTGTTCTAATGGAAGTATATTTATATCCAATGTCTAGGTTAACATAATTATGGTGAACAATAAAGAGTTTCATTCATTAATTTATTGATACCTTTCCTTTCCTTCTTAGCGGCATCTGAGGATGAGCGGGCTAAGCCTTTACCGGCCTTACTGCAACGCAGAGGCTCCGGGTTCGATTCCTAGCATAGTAAATTTAAGGAACGAATTTTCTCTGTTATTTACTATGTTCTGGGTGCGGCCAGAGATTAGTCTATCACCCGTAACACAAGCGTAACTTGCTTAATTGTATGTCTTTGAAGACCACGGGAAACGACTTGGATTTCTGGAGGGCTTGCGTGGGACCATGGGAATGCCAACACGTCGAGGCCCTTAACAAATTTGATGTAAATGTGGCGTAACATTGACCGGCAATTATCCCTGTCTACACCATATAATAATGCACCCAAGGACAAGCCCCTGCCAGTGTAGGATCAAATGCCTGCTGAACCCTAAAAAGCATTGCCGATTATAATTCCACTCAATATTTTAAACAAATGAACAAAGACCACGTATTCCCTGACCCAAAATTAATCCTTCAAACATTACCGAAACGTAATTCACCAACGTAAACCCAAAACTTTAAACTGGCGAGTCAATAGTCAGCGACCACTCTAATAACGCGAAACCCGAAGTCAATTACTGCAGGAGATTTATGTTGTTCGTAAAAGATTAACCTCGTTTAGTATATCGATACATTAAACAGACTACGAGAAGGTGCAGTCGATATTATGTGCGTTAATTTGGTGCATCGATTATTCACGATGTTTTTTGAAGAAGGAGATATTTTGAAGAAAGAGCTCAGAGTATCCTAAGGTTGTTCAAAACTAAACTAAATCAAAACTACATAATTATTAAGTCCAAACCCGGAAAACAACTGCTAAGCTTCAGGACACTATGCGCTCTTTTGCGTGCACCGGAACAGACCCCAACTTGATTGAATTTTTTTTTGAAGTGCTAACTTCTTATGGGAGGGTAAACTGCTTCGTTACGTAACGCGGTACCGCGCCAGTCTATCTGGCTTCCCTTTCTCTCACGCATACGGCAGCGGTAGGCAGGCTCCTCCTCTGTAAGTCTAACCGAAGCTCTATATAGATAAAATTGGAGTAGGTAGTAACCTAAGCTATTATTAAGTTAAACAGTTTCAATATTAAAAAGTTCATTTTACATTAGCTTAAGTTATCACTTACTTCACTATAATAAGTCGTGGTAGCGTAATGGTTGGCACACCCGCCCCTAAATCGAAGGGCGCGGGTTCGATCCTGACCGAAACGCATGCACCGCTTAGTCAGTTTTCTGATCTAATGTGCATATTGTTACAATTACCACGTGGTGAAAACGGTGAAGGAAAACATCGTGATGCAACCTGCACATCGAGATAACCGATGTGTCAAACCTGCCAAGCCGCCTTGGACATGCGTGGCGGGTATACTGTCCGTTGCCCTATAATGGGAGGCCCGAGCCCAGCAGTGGGACATTTATGGGCTGACATTATTTATTTATTATAAGTTATCACTTCTGTTGGGCGTCCCGAGACGCAAATTTTTTTTATTTTCTCATTGAAAATATGACATTGAAACATAGGTTTATTATGTGTATTAGTCGCATAAACTTAAGGAAATACAAGTTGACAATACAAAAAATACGACATCATTTTCATAATAATACTACGCTTTAGCAGTTTTAAGCGCGGTATTTTATTTATTTTTATTATACAGACGTTTCCGCCACTTTCCAATAGCCGTGATCACGGAAAACAAAGGTGTCAAGTGTCAATGAGTATTGTTAAAGTTGTATTTAGCCTGCCACCAACTTGTTCATTTTAATTATTTGGTTTTAATTTGTTATACAGCTATTATTTACCTACTCTATGGGAGCCTAATCTAATTTACCACCGCTTCGCAGCATGTTGTGGCTTGAAGAGAAGACGCGGCGCAAGAAACTCTAACAAACATGCCTAGCTCTAATAGTTTTATATAATACCTGTACCGGCAGTTTCGGCCGCGTGGTGATGTAAAACCGTTATATGTTGGGTAATTCACACTATATCTTTATAAATTATATATAGCCCATGTGTTATTCTGATGTGTAAGCTATATTATTGGAAAGTGTCATCAAAATTCATTCAGTAGTTTATGCGTGAAAGAGTAACAAACACATCCATACATCCATTCTTAAAAACTTTCGCATTTATAATATTTATTATTATTTATAGAGATTAAAATGGGTGGGAGGAAAATATATTTAATAATAATTATGTATTCTAGTCGCGAAAACTTAAGAAAATACCAAATATAAGACTTCATTTTCATAAAAAAAAATCCAAATACCAAGACTGATCGGCGTGACGTAATCATCAACAAACTAACCTTAATTTGATCAATATTAATCGGAGAGAAACGAGCGTCAACGCACGTGTTTGCAGTGACCTCTCTATCCGTATGTATTCAGTGAAATCGAGGATGCTCCGCTCTAATTGGCCGAACGTGGAACTCACGTGTACAGAACCGCTGAGTGGTGTTTGCTTTAGGATTAAAGCGATATTCCTGTACGTAGCAGCCGTTAATTCAGCAGTATACTGCTAGACTGACTAACTTTGAAGACTGTATAGTTAAGTAACTTTAGTGGTTATAAAGATTTGTTACTTTCTGCATTATAGAATTATTTGTTTATCGTTGAGATTAGGAGAGATACTTTCTTACTCCGTTGGCTCAACGACCCAAAGTGGGTCTTGGCCTCCGAAACGAGAGCATGCCACTTTTCTCGGTCCAGTGCGGTTTCTTGCCAATTAATGAATCCTAGCTCCGACAGGTCAGCCTCTACTCGTCCTTCCAGCGATATTTAGGACGGCCGACCGGACGCCGACCTACTGGCCGTCCCATATATGCTTTTCTCACGCTGCGATCCTCTCCCATTCGTTCTAAATGAACGAGCCAGCGGAGGCGGTGAGCATTTATTTCTCCTATTATATTAGGCTCGGCCACGAGATTCTCAATTTCGAGGTTGCTTCGGACCCTCCAGTCACCATCCTCTCTTTTTGTTGGACCCTGAATTTTATGGAGAACCTTCCTTTCTGCTACTAAAAGCTGGTTCTTCTCCTTGAGGGTAGGAGAGATACACACAAACACATTAGCACTTTCTCGGCCACTAAAGTGATAAACCACAAATGTCTACACTCAGCAGAGATGAGAATGTTGAGATGGATGTGTGGTGTTACAAGAATCGATAAGGTGAGAAATGAGTACCTATGGGGATCTTTGAAAGTTGCACCTGTCCTGAAAAATTGAGAGGAAGAAGATAAAGTTGTTTCTATTGCTATTCTTCTGCACCACCTATTTCGCCTGATTCAAATTTTTCTCATTTAGGTTGCCTGGAAGAGATCGCTTTGAGCGATAAGGCCGCCTATTGTATTGCCTAGAAAATATTGTAAATGTTATGATCTGTTTCTGTAATTATATATTTTGGTGTGCAATAAAGTGTTATCTATCTATCTATCTATCTATCTAAGTTGATATGGTCATATAATAAGGAGGAATGAAAGTCACGTGACAAAAAGAATGTTAAACTACAAGTCGGATGGGTACAAATCTAAAAGTAGACCAAAAAACATGGATGGATTGTGTGAAGGATGATGTAATGATATGTAGTGTGACAGAAAATGTATTTCAGACTAGAGGAATGTGGAAGGAAAAGACATATTATGCCGACTCCAAATAATTTGGATATGCTGAAAGAAAAGAGAGAGAGGTGGTCTTCTTCTTCTCTAACCATTAGAAAGGATGAGGAGATTATGGATTCGAGGAGAACCTCTTTACCGTGCTATATTACCGCCACGCTGCCAAACTATGAAAAGTAGGTGTTGCCACACAACGTGAGTATTTACACATAAATTCATAGAATAGTGGCGTGTCGGTCGCCGGTGCCATCTACACGCTTAGATTGGAATGTTGCTAACTTTTTAAATTTGTTTTTTGATTACTTTTTTATATTATTATTTTATACTATTTAATATATATGTATGATACGTATGTATGTATTTAATTTATAAAGTAGTTTAAGTATGTTTATTTATGATATTTAATGATTTGCACCACCTACATCGCCAGATTAGATTAAGTTATTCCTTAAGTTAGGTTGCCTGGAAGAGATTGCTTTCAGCGATAAGGCCGCCTTTTGTCTCTACCTTGACATTATTGTTATTGTATATTTTGAAATTGTATATTTGGTGAGCAATAAAGTGTTATCTATCTATCTAATTTTTATTGCATAAGTTCAGCAGACAGACAGACGGCCCATCTGACAGAAAAAGTTTAGCGTCGTCTATGGACATTAATAAATGCGCTGCTGCTCTCTTAAGGAAGACTGGTACCTGGCCACTAATGCCAGAACACAACTCAAGGTTGTTATGACGGCATACTATAAACTAGGGCCGGTAACCATCCAGTCTGGCAAATGCCCTACCACCTGGCTGCGTGCTGTTTTTTCGCCTCTTACGACAGGCCGCCTGGCCGCAGGGAATTGTAATCTTTCTTCGTTCCTGCATTGATAGAATTTCTAATATCGACGGTTAAAAGGTAATAGGGTATAAGCGACAAAAACTAAATTGTTCAGGAGAGCAGTTTAAAGTTTAAAATTTCAGAAAAATGGAGATAACTTTTTCATTTCTTGTCATATCGTGAAAATGGAAACAGCTCTAGAATAAAAAAAATTAAAGAATTAAATGGTAGTTTTATTTATTTGATTCCACGTTGTTTTATGTGGTTTAATGTCGCTTAAATCAATTGATCTTATTTTCTTTATGAAGTAATTCGGCATAAGTTACATCTACATTGAAAAAAAAACGAAGGGTAGAGTAGACTTAGCTACATTTGACATCCTTATATCAAGAGGTAATAGGGCATAAGTCACATGACTGTAGAATCACATAAAAGGGTAAAAAGTATAAGTGGTAATTCTCATTATTATGCCAAAAGGTAATGGAGCATAAGAAACAGTGTTTAGCAAGAAAGTGAAAGAAGAAAGATAGCGAAATTTAGGTTGCCCCTTAATTCAGAAATATTTGACAAACTACAATAATTGTATTCACTGCTATATCTGTAATATACTCTATTACAATATATAATTAATATTTTATCTATGGAATATAAACGCTAAATATATCGTTACAACCTCGATCATAAAAACATGAAAGAAAATTTTCGATAAAATGCAATATATTTTTATGATGTAAACAAAGTTTATGTCTTGTCCCAGAGGAAGTTGGTAGGCCACGGCTTGTATCGAAGCGATGAATTATTTCTGTTAATTTTAATTGTATCCGTTTTTAATGCTTTCTAAATATCCCTACAGGAACAGGCAAAACACTAAAGCTCGGTTCACACTATGATGCCGTTATTGTTCATTCTCGGGCCGCACTACTCTTCATTACTATAGTCGACTCATTATGAACTGAGGCTTCGGGTCATAAATCATATTTATCTGTCTGTCTCGCTCGCACTTACAAGTCTTATGGAGAGGTTTAGTGATGTGCGTAAGACTTGTAGAGGTGCATACCGATAACGAGATAGGTACGATCCATATGCTAAATTATGTTAAGTAAATAATGTTTCGCGAAAAAAGTTTTTAATTTGCACGAACGAATCGTATACAGATGAATTTTTGTTTTTGATAAAACCTACACTATTACAATTCGCGGTCTTATCGCTACTAGCAATTTTTTCAGGCAAGCTTTTGAGGACAATTTTTCATATACCTATAATAGTGGGTCGGAATCGACATACTGTAATACTTGCAACAACTGAAAAGGGTTTATGGTAATTAAATAACAGCAGCTGGTCACTACATTTATAATCAGGTAACCTTAGTTGTAACATGTTTTTCAACTCACTTGCTCATAAAGTGGCTCTATGGTCACTGCAATTAGGCACAGAATGACACCCATAATCAAACTGTGAGTAAAAAAAATTATAACTCACTAGTGAGTTATAGATTTTTTTTAAATTTTATTGGTTGAGTTGCTTTGTTTTTAAAAAAGTATTTTAATGTTCCTATTGCTTGATAATTTTAACTCGTACGTGTTTAATAAATAAAACTTTCACTCATATATAACTTTTTTTTCCTCTGTAATAAAAGAGAACTTTAAATTCCCCATTTTGTACGTGGCGCGAACCCTATGCGCGGAAAATAAAAAAATAAAAACCTCATCCCTTTAGTCTGTGGCCGATCGCAATGCGCGCGCATAGGAAAACTGTTATCTACTAAATAAAATGAGTTTTTGTTGTTATTTTATTCATAAGTGTGTTGAAAAACGTCGTATGATACACGTGTGTATTGATGATTACCGTCCTCGGCTCTCTTAAGACCCTCGCCTACGGCTCGAGTCTCAATGGCGCCTCGGCGGTAATCACCAATGTTACACACTAGTACCATAATGTACTACTATACACTGACACTTCACACTGGACAAACATTTTTAGAATACCTCGCCATCCCTCCAATTTTACAGTATAAGAAACTTAGCAAATTAGCAAAACTGATAGTGGATTGAAGTCATTAATATTATTGATAATTTTCTCCGTGGGTGGTGTGGCGACATTAGTGCCAACATAAAAACAAGCACGCAAGCGCGGAACCGGTATTTATCTGTGGCAAGCAAAACATCGCGCCGTTTATAACAAGCGCGCGACCAGTTTTTCGCGGCAATTCTCTGCCGCGAAACAGTCGAGAACCGAAGTTATTTCGGGACAATTCGACACAGTCCGACTTACGTCTTCAACGCGTCCGCACGACATACGTGCTCGTGTACAAAACGTTAGTTTTCGCGCTCGCTGCTTGCCTTCATATCAAAATCCTTCTGAACTATAATGTTGTAACATTGAGAGTGTGTGTGTGATTAAAAGTGTACAACGCAAATAATCTTTCATTTCTTCGTACACCGCTCAACGGCCACAACGCAACCAAATCATCCCATCACATCATCACACCTCCTCAAATATTATAGTTTCAATTAAAGGGTAATGAATGAAAAGAATTTAATACATTATTAATTGGAAATTTTAGATATAATATCTTATATAAAATATTATACTTAAAGTTTTACATGTAATAAAATAAGCCGAACAGAGTACCTATAAATCTATCGCGACTGCCAACAGGAAAATAAAATGTAGTGAATACCGTCTACATACAATTGAGAGATTTTGAATTATAAGCTGTACAAAATTACCACATATTGAAAATAAAGATTATTCCATAAAATTATGTTATATTATAGAGAACTACTTACTCTACACAAAACAGGCGCTAATCAACAAATAAATTTAATTATTTAATTTGTTTGGGAAACATACAATAACTAATATTCTTAAATATAAAACATAAAATAAATACATATATCAATCAAATTTCCACTATAAAATAATTTATACAATAAAAATTGGCTCAAACAGTTAAATATGTACAAAAAAGAAAGAAAAAAATACAATTATACGAAAATTACATAAAATGTCTATATAATTTACATTAGGTCAGTATTGATATTGGTTAATATTGATACATAAAAATATAACATCATTATTCAAGTATGAAGAGCAAATCCGGGGAATAGTGTGAATGGAGCGTTAGGTAAACTTTTAGGCGCTAAGAACCTCAGCCAGAAGGCCCAGCTTGCCATACACAACGCGGTTCTGGTACCTACGCTCACGTATGGAAGCGAGAGCATGAAAGTAGAGTAAACGCGGTCGAGATGCGAGCACTGCGCAAAATCTGCGGAGTGACGCTCGCGGACCGCGTTTGTAATACCGAAGTAAGGAAGAGAGTGGTCTGAAAGAGAGTGTCGGGGTGAAGGTAAGGAAAGGAATGCTCCGGTGGTTCGGGCATGTATGATGAAAGAATGACTAAACAGATATACAATGCAAAAGTCGATGGATGCAGAAGTCGCGGATGACCAGGACACACCTTCCATGATCAAATTGATCGTGTACTAGCAGAAGGTGATGTCAGGAGCCTTAAGAACAGACGAGCGTGCATGACAAGAGCTATGAATGTCAAAGAAGCAAGTGAGGTGTGTAAGAATAAGCCTGTATGGCGCTCTGTTGTTCGTGCGTACCCCGCAAGGGACCTGGCGTGAAGTTATGTATGTATGTATGTATGTATTATTCATGTAAGGAAATGGTCGATTGTATCGTTTCGAACAAAATTATTTATTAACTTTAAAAGGAAACGTGAGAAGAACACTGGTACTAAATAGCTTTTTTTATTGTATGAGGTCAGCAGACAGGCAAACGGCCCACTTGATGGAAAGCGGTTACCATCGCCTATGAAGATTTGCAACACCGAAGATGCTACAAACGCGCTGCTGCTTTCTTAAGGAAGACTGAAACCTGGAAACAAATCAAGGTTGTTATGGCGTTATGCTTTACCTACTTTAACTGTAACAATACCGATATTATTTACAAATTTAATAATGTCAGTTAGGCTAGGTTTCTTCTAAAACAGCTGATCTGTCATTGGAGCAGTTCCGAATTAATCCCACTTTTACAACCCATGGACAATTACACGAACTTCGGGCAGAGGCCGCTTACCAACTGGACTATAAACTGAATGGTAATGATCTATCCGCTTCAACAGACGGACGGACAGAGCAATTAATTTGTTAATTGGATCACGTACAGACCGAGAGGCTAAGATACTTTCATGTTGGTATTACCTATAGAGAGATTAATTCGGTTGATTTTCTGATCTTCTTAAATATGCTAATGATAACCACCCAACGCATTTTTAAGAGATATTCACCATCAATTAGATACATTTTCACTGACTTTATATCCCTACTAATATTATAAATGTGACTGTAAGTTTGTTTGTTACGCTTTCACGTGAAAACTTTGTATACAAATTCTTGGAGGTATTAGAAGTAACATAGGATAGTTTTTATGAAAAAAAATCCACGCGGACGAAGTCGCGGGCAGAAGCTATATATATATTTTTTTTTCATATATATATATAAGGGTGGTCGTTAAAAATTAAATTTCTTGAGACGCCTCCTAAAAAGCTTCCTTTTAATGAAAAAACACTGGGATTTTTTTAATAATTTTTTCAAGTCAAGACAACACGTACCTCAAGACGATTCAAGTTAATTTTTGGGTAATATCATGTTTTTTCAGGAAACTTCTTCATACTTAGAAGTAATAATTATTTTAAGATTGGAAAAGTTTTAACAATGAAATACCTACCGTATTATAATTACAAATTATAGTTTCAGAAAAAGTTTAAAATTCTCCGTGATTCAAGCTTATCTTTCAATTTTTCTTATATTTTTAGTTTTAACTTGAATCGTCTTGAGGCACGTGATGTCTTGACTTGAAAAAATTATAAAAAAATCCCAGTGTTTTTTCATTAAAAGGAAGCTTTTTAGGGGGCGTTGCAAGAAATTTAATTTTTAACGACCACCCTAATATATATATATAACAAATTAATTTTTTTATGAAAGTAAAATAAAGTTACTGACTGGGGTTAATCCACGGCTTAGCCGTGGCGTAGACGGAAATATAATAGAGAAAACAGAACACGACAATAGAAAACAGTTTTATTTTAATGTCCATTCATTTTTCTTACTACTGCTTAAAATGGCCTGCTTAACCAGGACTTAGCCTTTGCCGGTTTACCTCACTACAACGCGGAGGCTCCGGGCTCGATTCCTCGAATGGTAAATTTCGGAAACGAATTTTCTTCCTTATTTACTATAGTCTGGGTTATGGGACCGACCTCAGATAATTCCGATGCGTCATACCCGTAACACAAGTGTAACTTGCTTAATTTGGGGATATAATATGCGTGTTTGTCTGACAATTATTATTTAAAAAAAGTAAAGGAAACGAGCTCTTATACTAATATATGAAGCTGAAGAGTTTGTTTGTTTGCTTGAACGCGCTAATCTCAGGAACTACTGGTCTGATTTGAAAAAAAAATCAGTGTTAGATAGCCCATTTATCGAGGATAACTATAGGCTCATGTTATATTATCACGCTAAGACAGACCAATAAGAGCGGAGCACCAATGAAGAATGTTTAGAAATCAGGGGGTTTATTTTTAACCATTCCACGCGGACAAATCCGCGGGCAGAAGCTAGTATGATTTAATTTGGCTATCTTTAAAACGAAATACTTTTTGTGAATTGCTTAAATAAATATCTGTACAAAAGAAAGTCTTAAGTAAAAATATATGTCAAAGAGGGTACTGATGTCTTTACATAATGAATACAATAATATGAATAAGAAAATACATTCTCCATAAGACACAAGTTAAGAAGTTAACCCCTGTAATACAAATAAATAAACATGAGCCAAATGGGCTTGAACGCTGTTCTTACTTAACAAAAAAGAACATATTACATGCAAATGTATTACACAAGAATCACGGCTTTGTAATAACAAGCTATATCTATGAATACTGAAATATTACAGCAGTACTGAGGAGTCTTTGGCGGGAACTGAAAGGGGATGTGCTGTGCAGTTTTATTTTCTAATAATGTGTAAAATTAATCCAAAATGAACAATGGTTGTAGGATATTGATAGTTTTTGAGTAGTAATTATGTTTTGTAAGACTGTGAACTGTATAGTCAAATGTGGCTTTTTGAGTTGTCACAAGAACTCCGTTAAATGGCACTAGCTGATTACCTACCTACAACTTCAGCTGTGCTACACATAGGCTTAAGAAAATGAAGAACCTATACTGTAAACTAAGATCTGGCTTAAAGGGCTAGCTGCCAAGCCATAAACTTAAATAAATAGTACAGGAGTGCCATCATCAAGATGGATTGTGAGAAGGATGTCATGATGATATGTAGTGTGACAGAGGACGTGTGTCAGAATAGACTCTATCCTATGCAGTAGAGGAGCATAGAAAGACAAAGTATTCTCATAAAAATAGCTCTTCGAAATTAAATTCAAATTGTTATCTATTTTATAAAATATGTAATAAATTTTGGATATCAACAAAAATAAACTTAACATAGTTACTAATAATAAAACTACGTTTTAACGGTTTTAAGCGCGGTAATTTATTTTATTTAGGTTTATCCGACGTTAAAACCGTTAAAACGTAGTTTTATTATGTGTACAAGTCGCGAAAACTTAAGAAAATATTATAGTTACTAATTTTAAAAACATAAGTTCAAATCACATGTTATATGCTATTTCGAAAATGAATATAATTAAATATAATAAATAATTATATCTTTTATTAATTTAATAACACATAAAAATATACAAAGAAAAAGATAGCAAATTTTTTTAACGGTTCAAATACTATATAGCCATTTATTTGAACACATACAAAAGGTCGTTTTTCTTGAGATATCAAATTTATTAGTGATTCAATTAATTTTGCAATAACGGAGATAATATATTCACGGTATAATAAATACATCTTCGTGTAATCGGTTATTGTTCCTAGAGACAATAGAAATCTGAAAAACCTAATTTATCTGATAAGGGTATTAAAAGGTAGTATTGAACCAACCATGAAAACAACAAGATCTTCAAGGAGATTATTAAAGCTCCCTTAATTGACCCGTTATTTAATAGCCTCATTATTTTGAAGTCACAAAACAGATAAAGAACAAAGTAATTTCTTTGATCGAATAGTTTTCCATTGTTTTTGAAGTACGGATAAGAATATCTTTGAAGTGGAGGGTCAACCGCAAACAGGATGCTGAAATGAGCAATTATTTTGAAGGACTCTAGAAGGACTCTCAAGGACTATACGGCTTTGACTGTCTTAATAAATAGAATACATATGCTTATATAAAACACAGTTTAATACATGCACGTTATATATACATACACAGTTTATGTAAATATATAATAGACACACATACATGTATAGAGATATATGCATGTGTGTCTATAACAGTTGTTATAAATTATTTAGCAGCCCATAAATGTCCTACTGCTGGGCTCGGGCCTCCCATTATAGGGGGAACGGACAGTTTACCTACCACGCTTGTCCAAGGCAGCTTGGCAGGTTTGACATATCGGTTATCTCCATGTGCAGGTTGCATCACGATGTTTCCCTTCATCGTTATTAGCACGTGGTAAATGTAACAATATGCACATTAGATTAGAAAATTGACTAAATGGTGTGGTGCATGTGCTCCGGCCAGGATCGAACCTGCGCCCTTTGAGTTAAGGACGGATGCGTTAGCCATTACGATAGCCAAGACTATATTACAAATTATAGTAGACAAATTCTAAAATATGTAAACATGGATATTGTAGTATTGTGAATGGCGCTCTATTGTCCGTGCCTATCCCGCAAGGGACCTGGCGTGAAGTTATGTATGTATGTATGTGTGTATTGTATGTCTTTAAAGACCACGGCCCATGAAATGCCCCGGACTTTTGGAGGGCTTGCGTGGGGCCATGGGGAAGCCAACACGTAGAAGCCCGTTGATAAATTTAATCTAAATGTGGCGTGATGCTGACTGGTGATTATTTCTGTCTACACCATATAATAATGCACCCAAGGAGAAGCCACGGCCAGTGTAGGGCTATTGTGGGAAATGAGAATAGACAGTAACGGGCTATTGGGGTGAACTGCTAGTGGTACAAGGAGTCTGGGAATATGAGGACTATGACGAATGCCCGTCGCGATGTTCTTATAATCGCGGGTTTAATAAACCCACCACTGAAGGGTAGTTGCCCGTCGAGTAGAAGCCGGGCCAAAGAAGGTTTCCGCGAGGCCCTGACCTTCCCACCGCTTAAATGACCAAGAGGCAGAAGACCACGGAGAGATAAAGTTGTATAAATGTGTTTCATTAATTGCGTATATATTGTATATATTAGCAAAAGCGCTGAAAAGGCCTTGAACTGTAGCCGTTTCAGGCCACAACACGTTTCATCACATTCCTAACAACAATGGTGTGAGTACATTTACTTACCCATATCAACAGCCTAACAATAATACCATTTAATTAAATTCCTCTAAACATTTGCTTGTATATTAAACCTTGAAATGTTAAA
This sequence comes from Dendrolimus punctatus, assembly GCA_012273795.1. Lineage (NCBI taxonomy): Eukaryota > Metazoa > Arthropoda > Insecta > Lepidoptera > Lasiocampidae > Dendrolimus > Dendrolimus punctatus. Next base: position 18,543,929 of record CM022546.1, on the reverse strand, counting down.
CAGTTCAGAATAATTCTCCCTTAATAATTTATATTACTTTCGTCATAAGAGAAATTCAATTAATAACACAAACATTTTTGATGTTAAATTTCCTAATTAAAGTTAGAAACAATGAACTCTCGTAATAATTTAAATGAATTTGGATTATGAATAATAAATGTAATACGGCCAAAGAGGAGAAAAATAAGTAAGTTAGCCTGCGATGAACTAATGCCGACCTACGATAAAGGAATGTATAAATAATAAAATAATTATATAAATACACTAGCTGTCCCGGCAGACGTTGTCCTGCCCTGAAGAAATAAAATTTTGAACCCGATTGCAGAGCCACCTACTGGATCCAATTGTGAGATAAAAACTATCCTATCTTTTAAGTTGGATCAAACTGCACACGGTGTGCAAATTTGATTGAAATCGGTTGAGTAGTTTAGGAGTCCATCGCGGACAAACATCGTGACACGAGATTTATATATATTAGATGAAGCAAAAATGTTATACCCCTTTTTACGAAAATTGCGTGGAAGGAGGAGTATGAAATTTAGCACAGTTATAGTTTATATAGAGAAGGAGTGTAAAATGTTTTTTTTTATTAAGCTTAAAATTTAATTGATTAAATGACTTAACTAAAATTACATACTATTGAATACAATGTAAGAAAACTTAACTTATTTGTATTGTATTCTACCCATATTCCCTCAAGACAACATACAATATAAAGCTTTGTGAACCTTATTTGAAATCATTTTTTATTGTAATTGCTACTATCCAAATATTTATATTTTTATGTAACCACCATTTTTTTTAATATTTTATATAAATAATACATTTATAAAAAATATGAATAAAATTACATGTATAATCGAATACAATGCAAGAAAACCTAACTTATTTGTATTGTATTCTACCCCTAGTACCTTAAGACTATACTGAGCCCAGATCGCCGTCTTCTATGGGTAAGGTGCCCAGAAGGCTGGCTACGTTTCCTCGCTGAATAGTCATACTGATCCGTTGGCCGAGGTAGGCACCAACCCTCTGATCACCTGAAGAGTCAATGAGTCGTTTCGATAAATTTTGGTAGAGGCTCAGCTTAAAATACATTAAAAGCCGCTTGCATAACGATCGCCTTTAAATGAAATTAGTTAATCATAGTAAACTGCCTAAATACGTTTTGTACAAAACGTATTTAATGACTAAGTTTAGCTGAGTATATTGAAATGGATTTGTGTCTATGTATACGAGTAGGTATATAAGGTTGCGCGCAAAAGGTTTGCCGATGACTACTTACTTTTATTGTCTTGTTAAGTTACTATTGTTGTATATAGCTGTCCCGGCAGACGACGTCCTGCCCGGTAAAAATAAAAAAAAATTAGGGGTGGACTACCCCTAACATTTAGGGGGATGAAAAATAGATGTTGGCCGATTCTCAGACCTACCCAATGTGCACACAAAATTTCATGAGAATCGGTCCAGTCGTTTCGGAGGTGTATGGCAACGAAAACTGTGACTCGAGTTTTTTTTTTTTTTATTGCAGGAGATCAGCAGACAGGCAGACGGCCCACTTGATGGACAGCGGTTACCATCGCCTATGGACATTTGCAACACCAAAAGTGCTACGAATACGCTGCTGCTCTCTTTAGGGAGCCTGGAACCTGGTCACTAATGCCGAAACACAACTCAAGGTTGTTATGGCGACATACTTTAGACCAGGGGTGGTAGCCATCCAGTCGGGCAAATGCCCTACCACCTGGCTGTGGGTTGTTTTGTCGCCTCTTACGACAGGCCGCCAGGCCGCGAGGCCGCAGGAAATTGTATTCTTTCTCCGTTCCTGCACGGATATTAGATGTAAAGTATATACAGCAATAGAAACTAATCGATATACAACTAGAGTTTACCAGTCAGGCCCTAGTGCGTGACTCTAGTTTAAATGGAAAACATTAATACAGGTTGCTTTTTATGCACTCTTGATTCCTTTCACACGATCCAAAGCCGGGTTGTCTGGAAGAGATCGCTCTAAAGCGATTAGGCCGCCTCTTGTTCCTGCCTTGACACGAAATGACTGAAATGATTTACTTTGTCTGTATGTGCTGAATAATAAAGTATTTTCTATCTATCTTTATTAAATTTTACTCTTAATGTTATTTGCCCCCGGTAGATTCACTTCATTTTATATCACAAATTATACCAATTCTTATAATATGAAAGTATAATGTCCTATTTGGGTATTAAAACTATAAATAACGAAAATTACCCATATGACCAAATTGACCATAATAACCGAAATGACCAAATTGACTAAAATTACAAAAATGGCAAATTAAAAAAATACCTATCCTACTTTCTGGGATAATAAAGTGTCCCTTGTCCACCGTCATTATTAAAATTATATTTACACTGAATTTCAGCCAAATCGGTCCAATAGCTTTTCCGTAAAAGCATAACAAACAGAGAGACAAATATATTTTTTATCCCGGAAACTATACCATTTTTCGGAATAAAAAGTTTCCTATGTTCATCCTGGGTATCGAAAATATATATACTGAGTTTCAGCCGAAACGGTCTAGTAGTTTTTCCGTTAAAACGGAACAGACAGACGGACGGACGGACGGATAGACGGACAGACGAACAGACGGACAGACGGACAAACAGACAGACAGACAGACACTTTCGCATTTATAACATTAATTATAATAGATACATTGGCGGCGTCCCACCTTTCAGACATAGTCGTGACAGCCGGGGCTGCTGCTGCACACCAGGAGGCCCTGAAATGTCGCAAATATGTATCCATTGGTAGTGGGTATTTGTGGCTTTCGGGGTCGAGACCCTGGGGCCGTGGGGGCCTGGAGCTCATCACCTCTATTGAGACCTCTCAACGCATCTTATTGAGGTCTCGCGTGACCAAAAGGCTGGCTTGTACCTAGGGCAACGATTTAGCGTCGCCATCCAACCTGGAAATGCGGCCAGCATTTTGGGCACGCTCCTCGCCGACAGCGATTTGGAGTCAATTTTTTATTTATAGATTTATGCTATTTTGTAAGTATTGCTTTATTTATAGTATAGTTTAGTTTATTTATTTTTAAGTCTTTTATTAATACCAAAAAAATAAAATATGAAATTATAATACGGCCTCTGTGGTTGAGCGGGGTAAGCCTTTGACAGCCTATCTCACTGCAACCCAGAGGTTCCGGGTTCGATTCCCGGTATAGTAAATTTCGGAAACGTATTTTCTCCGTTATTTACCATGGTCTGGGTGTCTGGGATCGGCCCCAGAGTGGTCCGTTGTATATTACCCATAACACAAGCGCAACTTGCTTAATTTGGGGATATGCAGTGTGTGTATGTCTGCCGATTATTATTATTATTATTATTATTATAGATTAAAACAATAAATTATTTGCAAAAACTATTTATGTAACCTGTTTCGTCAACCGTGCTGACCATCGATACGTGACATCATGAAGCTATCGGCAAACCTTCTGCGCACGGTTAGCACACATTTTAATTAATAGTAATATTGACTTTTTAATTAATTATTATTTAATTTGCAAAACATTATTAAATTTAATTATTATCAATTAATTAAATATCATTAATTAAACTACAGAAAATACAAGATTAACGTTTATTTAATTTTGACTGACTGTCGTAAAATTTATTTATTTCGACAAAAATATAAAAGGTATAAATGAAAATAACACTTAACTAACTTTAGTAACGTTAAGACGAGAAATTCAACTAACACTTAAGAGCCATGAACTGGCTCATACGGCAGTAAACTTTAAAATAAATTCGACTACCGCCATTTCATATAAGTTACGACGCCTTGTTCATCGACCCAACAATATCTCGGTTATAAGCTACGCCAATCCACCCTTATAAACCCAAGGGACGATAAAGTTATCTATCACCCCTTTTGACCCGGGAAGCGTGTATCAAACGGTTGCCTGTACCCAACAAATTCCCAACAGAATGAAGCCAATGATATCATTATATGTTACAAGGTACGCTATCAGAGTATCCGTCTCGAAGGACCAAAAGCAAGTGGGCCATTATTAGGTCAGCACTTTATTAAACTGGTTTGGATCTAAGTGGGTTGCGATGCATGATACATAATTTATCTATCCATACTAATATAATAAAGAGGAAAGATTTGTGTTTGTAATGAATAAACTCAAAAACCACTGGACTGATTTCAAAAATTCTTTCACTATTAAATTGCCACATTATTCTTAAGTAATATAGCTAATATTTAATCAAAACATTTTGTCCGTGCAGGAACGGAGAAAGAATACAATTTCCTGCAGCCGGGCGGCCTGTCGTAACAGGCGACCAAACAACCTACAGCCAGGAAGTAGGGTATTTTCCCGACTGGTTGGCTACCACAACTGGTCTATAGTATGGCGCCATAACAATCTTGAGTTGTGTTCCGCCATTTGTAGCACCTTTGGTGTTGCAAATGTCCATAGGGAACGGTGACCGCTTTCCATCAAGTGGCCCGTCTGCCTGTCTGCTGAACTCGTGCAATAAATTAAAAAAAGATACACGCTTCCAAAGCCTTCCCCTTTAGCTTTCGAATTACGAAGTAGAAATTTATATTTACCATTGATATCCACTGAAAACAAGGACATTTTATAAAGAAATATCACCCAACTTACGCTCATTACACGGCTTGATAAAAACATATTTCGTTAGAAAACAAACAACGAGAAGGGGGGAATCAAAATACCCAAAGAGTTGGGAAAAGTGAACGAAATGATAATAAATTACTGTCTTTTATTATATTTAATGTGAAAAGGGCACGAAATGGGGAATACCAATGTATATCAGCGGGATTAGAGGGTTTTGAAAATTTGTTACGTTCTCGCGTTTAGAGAGACTGCTCGTATCTTCTTTACAAAGCTAAGTCGCTTACCTCCTCCTAAACCACGCAACAGATTATTAAGCGGTTTTCAATATTAGTTAGATAATATTTCAAGGTAGATTTACATAAGCTTTTGCCCGCGGCTTCTCTTGCGATATTAACAAAAATAATTAAATTTTATGTAAGTAAGATAGAGATATTTGAGTTAAGAAATCACCATTAATTCAGGTAAATTTGATAAATTAATCTAAATTTACTAAATTGACTGGTTTGTTTACATAATTACTATCTTGTAAATTTGCGAATTGAGAATTATGCAAACAAACCGATTTATTTAATATTTTTTATTTATTTATCATATTTAGCGAATTGACTGGTGATTATTCATAATTACCGGTTATTATATGTAATTGGCAGATTAACCACATTTACCGTAACACTGTAACATAATAATATGTAGGTACTAGGTACTAGAGGTATAAAACAAAAAAGTTCGGATAGCGCTAAACACAGGTTATGCCGTCTAACAAAATTATAAAACATGCAGCGCTAGATCGCTTAAAGAGTACAGTTTTTAGTCATGAACATAGCTGCAGCGATGACGCGTAAAGAGGAGTTAAAATTGATAAAATATAATAAGACGTTTTATCGAGATACAACAAACTTACCGGTGAAAAGCCACCCCTTGACTTTTGTTTGAGTTTCTTTAGTGGTTTGAACAATACCTTAGTACACATGAAGGCATTTTTTTAATAGATATTTTTCACTTAAACAAGTAAAGTATCGACAACAGCCCGCCGCAGACTAAGCGAGTTCTTCTCTATGCTAAAAAAGCTAGTTACGGACGCCTAGTACGTAGTACATTAAACCTCATTCATTTTCGCAGATTCATTTGATAATCATAAAAAGTATCAACATGAAATTAAACTTTACGATATGTCTTACAACTACTAGTATATCTAGACACGTCAATTTCACTAAGCGATTCCCCAAAGTCGACCGCTTTAGGCCGTCAGAACCATAAAGCCTAAAATGTTCAAAAGCTGTCCATTCAAGTGACACTCGATTGAAGCTCTCCCTAAAATAGATATCCCGAATAAAACAGCACAAGTCCTTAGGACAAAAACATATTCACGTGAAATGACAAACTTTTGGAGTTAACTCTTGATTTAGGTTATCCATCTCGTTTGTCTTTATGAATCGTTTTGTCCAAATCTTGGCTATAAATAAACTTTTGGTATTCTTGGAGCATGATTTATAAGCAGCATCTTACTGTATTTTTTTTCTATTTCATCTATAATAATATTATTAAGATGTAAAGTTTGTGAGTTTGGATTTTCGGGGTAATCTCCGGTACTACTAATCCGATTTTGAAAAATTTTCATTAGCGGAAAGCTACATTATTCCCGAGTGACAAAAGCTTTATGTACGAGTTGTGATTAATAAATTAAAAAGTAAGAATGTCTTACAGGCAACAAAGTGTGCACAGCGTCTGTCAAATATGTTACAGATGTGGTGACACAAGTCGTTTTGTTAGCACTTTTTGCGCTCGGCAAACTACGACGCGCAATCGGAAGTCTTACCCGAGAACCCAGTCTTGTCTCTTGTCTTGTGAATTATATATACGTACATGTTATATGTGAACCATACAACCGTGTAAATAGTTAAAACCAAAAACCTAGTTTGATTTCTCTCACACCTCAAGGACACCTGATTAGCAACCTTCCGATTACTGAAATTACAAATTAATACCACAGTGGTAGCCCCCATAGGAAACACTTCAGACCCCCTCCCTCCACACAGCAATAACGTTCCACGCAAGAATTGCACACATCTTCGTACGAGGCAATGCGAGTGCTTTCTTCGTTTATGCTTAAAAAGGGATATTATACTATTGAAGAATATTTAAATGACAAAAAAGTACTTAAATAACAACAAATATAAAGAAAATTTTTTTTTAGCTAGACGTGTTGTTGGGGAATTTCTTGACGCTTCTTCTCCTTAACAGCAATAACATGTTGCGAAGCGGTGCACATAGACTAGGAAGTAAAATTAAATTTTAACCTATATGTATGACCTTCAAAAAGTATTCTCCATTTCCAGTTATTTTGAATAAAAACTTTTGAATTTGAATTAATTAATAGTTGCAAAGTATTAATTATATACTATATATATACCAGCTTATCTCAAGGAACGCTTTCAGTTTCTTAATTACAGTGATTCAAGATTCTTAAGATTGTCAGAGAATTTGAAACTGAAAACGCCTGTAAACAGAACAAGTTTTTACAACAAGTCTTTTACCATCCAGGCCATTCAACTATGGAATGCATTACCTCTAAACATCAAGCAGACACGATCATTACCTTCTTTTAACAGATTAGTTAAAGATTACTATCTCAAGCTATAGTGTTATTGTTTACTTTTATATGTATATAATATAATATGTGTATTTATTTTAGTATATATATCATCATATATATTACTATTTATTTATTTTTTATTTTTTTTTATTAATAATTGAAATTATTGTACGAGTGCTAATTTAGCAACTACCGACTTTTTTTGTCCTTCCTATACTCCATCCAAAGGTTGTCTGGAAGAAATCGCCATGGGCGATAAGACCGCCGATTGTACTTTTATTTAATTTTCTTGAATTTATGTAGCATCTTTGTACAATAAAGTATATTCTATTCTATTCTATATACCCAGGGAAGTGGGCACGGGTTATCTAGTAGAGTAACCAAAACATTACGAGTTTTAGCAACCGGCCACGTTTATTTGTATGGTTCTCTGTCTATTATAATTTATTAGGAAAGTCAATCCATCAACTTTTCGAGGTTTGTAGACAGAAACTGACATTATTTAGGAATAGAAAGAAAGAAAGAAAGACATATTAAATTAGGACAAAAGCAAAACAGAGTATTATCAAACAGTAAAATAATAGAAAAAGAAAAGTCCTAAAATTGGACCCAGTCTCAGCATATGCTGACTAATTAAAACCAACACTGTTCTTCCGACTGAGACCAGCAAGTGAAGTCATGAAGAACAATACAACTCACATAATAATACATATGTACAATGCAGTTAAATAATGATATAACTATAACGTATTTAAAGACAATCACTATAATACACATAATCATTAATAATAAATTAATTAATATGTTAACGATCGACTTTAAATAAAATAAGTAAATCATATTAAACTGCCTAAAAACGTTTTACATAAAATGCATTGACAGTTCTTTAAACATATTTAGCGAAAAAAATTGCATTGTGCAAGACGCTAATTTTATTTAAGGGTGTTAAATGCGTTTAGTGTTTCTTAAACAAAATTTAAGGAACGTTACGCAAGCAGCCCATAATCACTGTACCGATCACGTGCACAGAAAAACAAAATGAGAAGAGAATAAGTATATAAAATAAACAATTTATAATAAAATGAATGTAAATTAAAACTCAAATACCACTTGTCCTTTGCCTAAGATTAGCCTGTGCAATTTGGTGTACATAGAGTAATAACAAAGACCAGAAATCGCTTTAAAGATTCCAACGTTGCCGAAATATAAATGTTAGCTACGTTTCCCTAGAGTTTGCAGAGTGTGAGGTTACGGAATACCTACTTTATTTCATTACACCCTGCGGACCGTATCAGCTAGTTTATGTACCTGTGCTTATTTCGTATCATAAAGAAATGCAGAGCATCCACACGATATAACTCGAGAATATACCTACAAGACAGGTTATGTATAATTCGCAATAGACTTTATGGCTACGGCTTCCCTGCCCTACTGTAATATGTAGTATCTTATTATATTGTAGCCAATTGTAATGTATATCATAGAAAAATAATACAGTAGGAAATTATTAGGTATTTTCATTGATACTGCAATCGTCATACTTTTTTCATGTCGATAACTGTGCGTGGAACGAACCCGCTGCACTAAGTTCTTCGAAATTTTTATTGCAGGAGTTCAGCAGACAGGTAGACGGCCTACTTGATGGAAAGCGGTCACCGTTTTCTATGGACATTTGCAACCCCAAAGGTGCTACAAATGGCGGAACACAACTCAAGATTGTTATGGCGGCCATACTCTAGACGAGGGGTGGTGGCCATCCAGTCGGACAAATGCCCTACCAGGTAGCCTCTTACGACAAGCCGCCAGGCCGCAGGAAATTATATTCTTTCTCCGTTCCTGCACGGAAAATTTCTATGATTATTTTGAAAATAATAGAACTTTAGCAGGACAAAACCAAAAATAATAATAAATACACATGAATAATCAAATAATGAAATAATATATGACACACATAATGAAAAATAAAAATTATAGTTAAGGTATTATTATAGGCGAGCTCCGTAAATCTCTCGTTATTTCCGTATTTGAATAGCTACGATGACAACAAGTCGGCCAGTAAAGTTAAGACAACAAATGAGAGGTATACGAAGTTAACTCGTCATTCCGACTTTTCTCAAAAACAAAATTGATAGTCGGTGACTCGCCACTCACTACATGGGCCCTTAAAAATGCCGTGTAAGATTGGCGAGAGACAACATGAGTGAAGTGGCTAAGGGGTGTGGAGAGGTGGGCTGCAGGTTCACCAAAGCTACTTCTGACGTGATGCCATTTATCACTTCCACCCCTGGAGCTTGAGTCGTAGCTCTAGCGATCTCCACTCCGTGCCGGCTGGTTAAGGCAAGCACGGAGGCGGAGGCCCTGTCTTGGCCGCTGGATTCAGATCCAAGTTGTCGCTACTCACCTACAAAAAAGCTTCGCTACAAAGCCCCCCTGCGGGTAGGTACAGGTATACATATTATTATGTATTTAATAAATACATAATTTATATCTAAATAAAAAAAAAATAATGGTGATGTCAGGAGCCTTAAGAACAGACGAGCGTGCATGACAAGAACTATGAATGTCAAAGAAGCAAGTGAGGTGTGTGAGAATAAGCCTAAATGGCGCTCTGTTGTTCGTGCCTACCCCGCAAGGGACCTGGCGTGAAGTTATGTATGTATGTATAAAAAAAAATATTTATACAAGAAGTATGAATAGTAACAGAACGGTCTACTACACACGGTAGTTTAATGGATTAATCTGAAGGATGCTGCTGCTGTTATATCAAAAGAAATCGAGTAAGTGGGGAACTTCTGCTTGACTCATATTACAGGTTTATACATATATAATTATAGCTTAGTTTGAGATTCATAGTCGACATAGTATGTTGTATAGTGTTGTACAGTCTCTTCATTCTTGTATTTTGTACTTTGTATTTTCTTAAAAGGCTTAGTATAGATATTTTGTAAACCATTTATTATTATATGTAGACGCTAGTAAACATAATAATAATTTTTTTTATTATCCGTATAACGCGAGTCATACAGAGTTACCTTTCTGTCCCTTGTGTGTTCTAGTTTATATTGTAACGTACGAACTAACCCAACACTCGCCAGCAATTCATTTGCGGATACTTCGTAGCTTATTTTTAGGATTACACACGCAAAGCGGCTTACTAAATGAAGGTATTCGAGTGTAAAGGGTACTGACCGCAAGAATTTGGATTAGTAATCCCATCGGTGATACGCTACGTAAGCAATGTTTGTAATATGCCCATAATATGTTAGGTATTTAAAGTGGATGATAGACTTACGAGCAAATACGTGCACTTATAGTTCGATTTATTGTATTTTTTTATTGCAGGATTTCAGCAGGCAAGCAGAAGGCCCACTTGATGGAAAGCGGTTACCATCGCCTATGGACATTTGCAACACCAAAGGTGCTACAAATGGGTCGCTGCTCTCTTAAGGGAGACTGGAACCTGGTCACCAATGTTGAAACACAACACAAAGTTGTTATGTCGCATATTCTAGAGTTCTAGACCAGTTTTCCGTAAATTTTTTGTGTTCAAGGTACATCTAGGAAAATTATAATTTTTGGAAGGACGCCACAAATATAATATTTATTAAGTAATATTAATCAACATTTATTTATTAATCATCGAAACAATATTTATTATTAACCAACAAATCTAAAGTTTAAAATGCAGCATAACCTTATTTTTCCAAGGCACGCATTGATAACCACGGTCCACCAGTGGGAACACTGCTCTAGACCAGGGGTAGTCGCGATCCAGTCGAGCAAATACCCTACCACCTGGATGTAAGTTGTTTTGTCGCCTCTTACGACAGGCCGCCCAGCCGCAGGAAATTTTATTCTTTCTTCGTTCCTGCACGAATAACATGATTTACGCTTATGAAAGATCGCGTACTAAACGATACATTGACGAAAAAAGTATCAAATCATGCAATAGTGTTACAAAACGTCAGAACCAGTTAGTAAATAAATTATAATGCGATCGCTATCAAGCTTTTTCAATAATCATTCATAAAAATTACTTTGTAAAACATTGTATTATTATAAACTACATAATAAAAAATAAAAAGACGAGTGATTAAACATGATAATTACAAAGTAAAGATGTGTTACTGGGGAGTTTGTTGCGCCGCTTCTTCTCCTTTAACAGTAACTAAAATTGCCTTGGAAGCGGTGGTAGAGTCATGACTTTCAATAAGTAATCTGTAAGATTCCATTTTGAAATAAATAAATTCATTTTCATTTTCATTAAATGGTAGATAAGCATCCAAAAAAATCTACCAAATGATGGATTACGGGTGTAAAAAAAGAAAATTGTCACCTCTTGAAGTCGGTGCGAAGTGAAATATGAAAAATATTATATTCCTTAAAATTAAGGTGTTGTATAATTTTTAATTTTTGCTTTTTAGTTAATCTTAGACCGTGTCTCCCCATTATACGAACAATAAGCCGCTGATCGCTGGTTGACTCTGAGCGGCGTAACGCGCTTGCGAACTTTTGGGAGGGAAGGTAAATGGTTAGTATAAAACGCCGCGCACCGTTCCGGCGTAATGAGGGAACTGCGCCGCCGACCGCGCACATCGTTCGCTGCTAATCGGCCGCTCACAGAATGAGTCGGCAAGCGAAACGGCGCAAACAGTTAGCCGGTCACTGTTCGTCTAATTCACATGAACTATATAGTCTAGCTATAGAGAGATTTAGTCAGTTTCTTTTTTGCAAGTTTTTTTTTAATTTTATACTTTTATGTTACATATATGGTATCCTTAGTAAAAAATGATAGCTATCTAGCTTTCTAGTCCTAGTCCAGTGTCTTCTTGATAATCATTAGGTACATACTCGTTTTAAGATTGTCATAAAACTAAAAATACTTATTTCAGTTACTATACTTTTTTGATTAATTTTGAATATTTTTCTGCTATATCTTCGGAATCCAAAGTCCAATAACAATGAAATTTCCAAGGGTTTCTTAGAGCTACATTGTATACAATACAAAAATAATTATCAAAAACGGTTCAGAAACAAAAATGTATGGTTGTGAATTGATTTAATATTTACACGCCAAATACTCTTTTTTTGAAACCGGTTAAAAAAATAATTAACCATTGGCCATGGTACCTTAAAAAGGTAGACAGGGATGGAAAGTTTAAAAAAAAAGAGAGGAAGAACTTAAAAAACAGGAAACAACAACCTGGATCGCCAAAGAGGCAGTAGTAAAAGTAAACCCATGTCATGTGAATTGAAACAAATTTAAAAATATTAATATTGACAGTGACAATAGTGACTTTTTTTTCTCGCGCCACAATTTCGCGTAAACCCATTGTTTTGCAAGACGTTTCTAAAGAGGTCGTCGACCGGAATAGCCGCGCAAGATGGCCGCCTGCCAGTTGACGGCGCGTTACGCAACTCACGCAACTTCTCTAGCACTGCTTGTAATTGCGCTATGCGGAATTGATAGCTTCCTGCATACAGGAATGCTTGTTAAAAGATATTTTTGGATTGATTACCTATTTCCTTAACTTCTCCAAATCATTTAGGATCGACACATTATTGTTAGTTATTTTCTTCCATACTTCGTTGTTGTAGCATACGTCTTCGGTGACATCACAAATCATCATGTCATCTTTCATACAATCTATCCATCCTTTTTTATCCACTTCAAAAGGTGGAGGTTCTCAATTCGTCGAGTAAGTATTTGTTATGTTTGTGTAACAAAAAGATATTTTTTGTTTCTGTATTAATTTTGACCATTCTTTTGTGTTGGATTCAGTACAGCTTCAGGATAGTTTCATATAAACATATATGTAACTTGAAAATGAAAAAAAAACGGTTACTCACAGTTTAATATTTTTTTCTCACAAGACTCACTCCTTATCCATAACATATTTTAATTAAGGAGGAAGATTAGCCAACTGAAACTATAAAAAGTACCCACAAGAAAATCCACTGTAACCTTAAAAAGTGTCTGATCAAGGAGTGTTTCTATACTGTAGATGAATTTCTGAAAAAAAGTGTTTGTCGTTATTATTTATATGGAAAAGCTTAGCGATTTATTTGTTTTTTTTCTTTTCTTTATTATTTCCAAATTAAAAAAATTATTACCAAAGCTTATTTGACATGTTTCTGAATCAGAATATTTATATAAATTTAATTTTAGTTTTTAAGACACTTTGTATATTATTATGTGGTAGAATGTACTGTGGCATCTACAGTTGTATAACACCTGTATAAACTACATTCTTGCAAATAAAGATATACATATGCTGGTATGGACTAGCTTAATCTTTTGCCCTCAATTTTTCAGTCACGAGTGCAACTTTCAAAGATTATTTATGTACTCATTTCTTACTTATTTCTTTTTGATAGATTACCGTGACATTTACTGAAGCCTGTTTTGATATGGTAAAGTTCTTTCCATATCCGCATGTTAGTTTGCAGTTTTAAAAAGCCCCTCCACATTGTCGTTATAAGCGTATTTAATTGATTTTTGGGTAAGGTGTGTTAAAATACAGAGTTTACAGTAAGTAAATTGTATTATATTCGTTAAGCCGTAATTTAATATTGTTGTTTTTTATATTAGGAAATATGAACTTTTTGTTTGTATGTTACTTCCATGTTCGCAGCTAGGATTCAAATGATAATCATGAATGTATTATATAGGTTAATTTGACACGTAATATCGATTCAATGTATAGCAGCAAAGTTGCATAAAACTATTTTAAATAATTTTAATTCACAAAATACGATTTGATTATAGCCAGTAGTAGGTCATTACGAATATAAATTCACAACATTGCATTCAAGATTCATAACTACTGTATCAATGGAACATCACTAACATGAATGAAGTGATAATAAACAAACAGCTCTTTTATTCACAGTCAAAAAGCTTATAATGAGGGGAAACAACTTCATTATGACATTAATAAACATGAAGCAAAGGGAACAGAACGTTGATAGTTTGATAGGAGTGAATCACGCGATCGTTGTATAAGACGAGTACTGCTTTCCTATTAGGAAAATGGGCAAACTTTCCTGCTGTGTTGACATTTGTTTTCACTAATGAAGGTTGTTGAAAAAGTCATGCATTTATAACGACAATTATTAGTCTTGTTACGAGTTGTAGGACTCGAATTAAAATGCCGTTAGAATTACTATAGTTTTATTATAACTATACAAACCCGTATAACACAGGTATAAATATAACTGAACACAACCAGTGTAAACGTTAAACACGATTCAATAACACGCCCAAAGTCCGTCACTAAATAGTTTACACAAATCTTAGTCCGCTTGTGGTTATCGCTCGACTGCCGGTCCATCCATCTAGGTATTGCTTTATACTGTACAAATACAATATGTGGATTAAATTTCTCAGAATCACACCTGGCTAATGACTACCATAAAAGATTACAATACACAATAGACTGTTTTTCTAATCACAAATTTTAAACAAAATTAAAAAAAGAAGTCCAAATGCCGCAAACGTCTACAGGTATGTAGATATGAATTTGTCTTTTGTCGCCACTCAAGTCGTATCAGTGTTTATTTTGCTTACATCAACGACCTTGGTCGAGTAGGTTTTAGTGATTTTCTCAATTATTTTGGATCCGTAAAATCCGTCTTTTTCTTCCATACTCCTCTATTCTGGCATGTGTCCTCTGTCACACCACAAGTCATAGCGTCAACCTTCAGATAATACATTCATTTCTTTTTTGGTCTGCGTTTACATTTGGAATTTTATTTTATTGTTTACATTTCCATTAACATTTTGTACCTACGCTCACGTATGGAAGCGAGAGTTGGGTATGGAATAGAGAGCATGAAAGTAGAGTAAACGCGGTCGAGATGCGAGCACTGCGCAAAATCTGCGGAGTAACACTCGCGGACCGCGTTCGTAATACCGAAGTAAGGAAGAGAGTGGTCTGAAAGAGAGTGTCGGGGTGAAGGTAAGGAAAGGAATGCTCCGGTGGTTCGGGCATGTGGAAAGAATGTATGATGAAAGAATGACTAAACAGATATACAATGCAAAATTGGATGGATGCAGAAGTCGCGGCAGGCCACGGCACACCTTCCATGATCAAATTGATCATGTGTTAGCAGAAGGTGATGTTAGGAGCCTTAAGAACAGACGAGCGTGCATGACAAGAGCTATGCATGTCAAAGAAGCAAGTGAGGTGTGTAAGAATGGGCCTGTGTGGCGCTCTGTTGTTCGTGCCTACCCCGCAAGGGACCTGGCGTGAAGTTATGTATGTATGTATGTATGTTTACATTTGTACCCATCAATTTTCCAGTTTAACATTATTTTTATTACGTGATTTTCCTTCGTCTTCTCTTCTCAATTATTCAGTCACCGATGAAACTTTCCTAGACGACCTAGATCCCCTTATGTACCTACTCATTTCTCACTTATCTATTAATCACTCGACCGTTTTTCAGGAATCATTTTGTGTTTTTTTAATTATTGGTATACAGCAGACTGACGGCCAACATGATGGATAGTGTTACTGTCACGCGAAGATTTGCAACTTTAGAGTTATTGCCAATGCACTGTTGGTATCGAAGAGGGGTAACTGGAACTTGCCTACTGATGGTACACGCATGGAACACAACTTGAGATAAAAAATATTCAGGACTAAGTATTTGTCTTGTCCGATTTTGTGGGTATTTAGGTGGGTCCCTAGATGGTTCACATTTGGAAGCGGTAGGTGGCACTTAAATCGGATCTTCGATTTTTATTTTTTCGGGGCAGGACAACGCCAACCGCTACCGCTAATAAAATATACTAGTGGTCGCCCATTGGTAGAAATTTGACTTAAATAATAAACAAATATATGTACATATGCCTGTTTGTGTCAAATATATGGTAGTGTATGTAATGTTTTTTTTATTGATTAAGGCCACTTGCATAAGATTGCTTAAATTAATTTAAAAAACACAAAACGTATTTAGCACCCTTAAATACAATTAAAGTCTTACACAACGCAAAATTTGCCACTAAAAATGTTTAAAGAACTGTCAATACGTTTTGTGTAAAACGTATTTAGGCAGTTTATTGTGATTAACTAATTGTATTTAAAGGCGATCGTATGGAAGCGGCCCTTAATGTATTAGTTATGCATAATTATTTGAAAAAGAAATAGCATCTTGCACTCCTCTTATATAAGTCATAGTGTGCGACATTTCGTACTCCTCCGTCCGGGCAATTTTCACAAAACGGGGTACGAAGTTTTTGCTTCTGATATTAATATAATGATGATTTTAACATTATATCATGCCAAGGTATACAAAGAAATAGCTAAAATTGCATTGGCTAAACACCGCAAAGCACCTTCATGGAAATATATCTCCCAGAAACTCGGAGGTTGCACTTAAATCTTCTTTGAATATTTAATAAAAATTCTCTTGATAAAGCGACGCCCAACCACAGAATTTTATAAGCAAAATGCCAACGTTAGAGTTGGCGGGATGCTTTAGTCACTTTCATATAAACACACAAGTGTATTATTTTACGTTGAAAGGTTAAATCAAGGATATTTCTGAAAAAGCTAAAAATATGGTTACTGAAAAAAAAATATGACTCAGATAATGGTTTTTCTTAAGTATGACAAAGAGATGTTATTTTATAACTAATAACAGCCCGCTCCGGCTTTGCACGGGTATCTAAAAATAACTTTTTTTCTTGACATTGACTCCACTCCCGTACGGCTGCTAATTTTTTGAAAATATAATATAGCCTATGTCACCCGGGGATACAGTTGCCAATAGTGAAAGATTTTTTTTAATTGGTTAACTAGTTTCGCAGCCCATTCAATGCAAACAAACAATCAAATCTTGCCTATATATAATATTAGTATAAATTAAATTAATTATGTTTATGTTTTAATTCACATGTACCCAAGTACTTATATGACTATATTATTATAGCTACGTTCCACAAGACTCACAACGACCACGTTCACGACCGCGATTTTCGCATTACACTTGCTTGCGCGCGTTACAATCATAAACTAGTGGAACGGGTGATGGAGCTTAAATACACAAATGTCATTGGTTGGTTTGAAAATGGCGCCTTTTTCAATGTCAATCGATAGAGAGAATTAATGCCCATTTCGACCCAACTCTTGACATGTCTCGGTGAGCGCTGTGTGATCGAAAATAATGACGTCATTAGTGACGATTGCACCATGACCACAACGACCGTGGTCGCGATGTGGAACGGCTGACGGAGTATTTTAGGCGTTGTGAGATACTAAATGAACGCGCCCTATATAGGTCAAGTAATGCAGTGTAACTATTTGAATTTGTTACTATCTTATATAGCACTATTTATTACCTGTATTTCTACAAATAAAGATTTAAGGCCAAGTGCATATTTATCCATCCAGTCGGGCAAATGTCCTACCTGGCTGTGGGTGGTTTTGTCGCCTCTTACGACAGGCCGCCCAGCCCCAGGAAATTGTATTCATTCTCCGTTCCTACACGGATACATTGAATTGGATTAAATTGATTAATCGTTTAATATTAAATGGAGGACTATATATACAGGTCATAAATCTTAAATGCTATTTGAAAAATATGTAAAGCCTAAACAAACATATTCGCAGATGCCTAGATGCATCTCCGAAGGTTTCTGTATGATATTGTGAAGGAGGAGCGAGATGGGATGCTCATCGTGGAAGATCTTCCACCGAGACTACTGTCTTACCTGGCCTAGGCTCAATTGTTGCTGGTGGAAATTTTTATATATCTTTTATACGAGTCGGGAATTTTTATAAGGTTTTCACCGTCTGTTAGATAATTTTTCGCTGAAGATTTTATATATAAACAATCTAATTAAGTTTTTATATAAGTAAACAAAAAACAATATTATACAACGGTGTTGCCGAAGCGCGCCTAGATAAATGTTTCTATGAAATCTTGCTGACTAAATAAACAAGGGTTACTTACTAGTATATTAAAAAACCCTAGCGTATTAAAATTTCTAACGTTCTTATTCATAAAAAGTTAGAAATTTTAAGAACCTTAAAGTTGCTTACAAACTTACTCCAACTTAATATGAATAAGAGCGTAAATGTTTGCTTTAGAATGCATGTCGTTTGAGTCACATAATTGTCATGAGGGTTTCCCATCCCTATTCCTCTTGGGTGCAGGCCTAAATAAACATAATTCAAGCGACCGTAATTTGTGGGTCGAGATATTTTGTCAAGGAGACCCGTAAACAGCTGTGCTGGGCACATTTTAGAGGCCACTCGAAATCATTTTTCAGCAAGACGCCTTTGAGCGTGCAAGTGAAGTGAGTGAAGTGATAAGAGAAACCATACATATCATCAATTGCTCAGTTTTAAAATAGTATTTATAACTTACTGTACATTTTTTACCATTGGTAGAGAATTAATGTTTCTTGTATGATGGTGTCTGAGTAAAAATATATAAGGTCGACCCGTTTAGTCAGAGTTATTTGAGTTTCAAATACGTTCGAGGTGTTATTAAGTGTACATTAGAAACGGGAATCTCACGTCGACAGACTGCGCATTTGATCATATTTTTCTACCTTTCTATCAGTATTTGGTTTTATTCGTAAGAAATGTTAACTACCCGCACCTATGTGTACTTCTCAATAAAGTTTGTGATTTCTTAATTGGCATTTAAATTCAAAGCCTGCCTCACATAACAATAAATACAATGATTTAATAATAGTATATAATATAACTTATGCATAGCTAGTTTATAAATAAATATTACACGTGTCAGATATGGATTCGTGATAGCAATCCATTAATAATTACAACACAAATCAACCACCCATTTGACTGAATAGCTATTCGATTTAAAGAAACTATTTCCGCATTTACACCGACTCGACTATGTCATGTTAATTGAAACTAACATTAGGTATTCCGGTATAGACGTCAAAGGAGAAGCGGATTGATATGAAATGAATATCTTTTCTACATAATGCGTATGCATATCAAAGGCATGCATCGAGATTGTCATTGACTTTGGCCTTATAACAGACACATGTGGGATTGGGAATATTTCTGAACGTATGAGCAGTTTTGCATAGAGTAGTTGAGAGTATTTCTGAACGATGTGTGAGCGAGAAAGATAGACGATGAATGAAAGACAGATTTGAAAAGATAACCAACGAAAGGTCATGAAAAAAGAGACGGGACGATCGAATAGGAGCGTGGGTTGAGCTGGTGCTGGACGAAGGATGATAGGATCATTATAGGAACGAGTGGTAACCCGTGGTCGAAATTCGACCATAATAATTAGTGTCTAAAACTAAACTTCTATAATCACAGATTTCACCAATGCTACACTGTTAATTTGACTTTAACAATAAACAAGAAAATACTTTTAAAATTTCTATTATATTTTTTTAAATTAATACCGTTTTGCTTTGCTTGACTTAATTTTTAATTTGACATGTAAAATTGGTTAAATAATCCCTACACACAGTTCAACACAGTATAACATATTGCACACCGATACCGGCAGCATATAGATGTACTCAACAACTAATTATAACACCTTCATAACTTATCTATATTCGAATAAATAAATTTGAAACTATACTAACAATATATATATATATAGTTTGTGTTGCAATATTCAGCAAACGCATTCTGAAAGTCTGAACACTTTAAGTTAGAAAGAGCTGAAACTTACTTAAACTGAAATTGGCTTGTATGGTTATGCGCTGTAGAATTCCTTAGGGTGTGGAAGAGAATGCAATCATCTAGAAATTCCTAGCTGCAGGGTATGACGACATGCAGCGATTCAAACCAATGCACTATGTAATGAAAATTCCCTTTTTAAACGTGATCTCTTGTAGTGAACAATGACAATCGTCTAACTTCCTACTTGGAGAGCTGGCACTGAGTTCGATCGTCGTAACTATGTTAGTAATGCGTTACAGGACAAGGATAAGCAACTTTATATATTAAATATTAATTATATTGGTATACAAAAAAGGTAACTTGCTGGAACAGATAGCGGATGCGAAGTGAATTCTCAGCACAGGGAGGATAAAACGCGGGAAATCGAATACATAAAATGACACTTTAGATGACAACTACTTTGACATATTTTTTTATTTATGTGGTAATAAGGCTTTGGCCTCCACACTATCAGTTACACTAGTAAATAAAAGAAATATGAGCGACGTTTAAAAATTTAAATTTTGAACTGCAACTTTCAGAAACTTATTATTTTTTGTTTTTGTTCAATAAAATTATTCCGTAACGAGAAAAAAAACGGTTTTTGGCGATGTTTGAAATCTTCAAAAATTTGGATCGAGTTCTTAAAACATCAAAAACTAACATTTTTTCACTCGACTAGACTCAAACAAACAGTCGATTTTTTGCGCCACCCTAATATATATATATATATGTATATAAGTACATGTACACATAAACACGTGTCTATGTATGGATAATAGATAGTAATATTTTGATCGCTTAACATGCTATTATTTTACTTTTAAAAATATTCTCATCAATGTTAAGTCGATAGTCTGTCGGTATTCTATATATACTATACTATACTTCGGAGTGTGGCGCGGAATGGCACGAATTAATCCCTCACCTTTTTTACCACCGGACAAGCAGACGCACGAGCTCACGCCACCAAAATATGGTGGAAATACCAACTAAGCGGACAAAGCGCTATGCTTCTAATTTTATCATACGTACCACTGAAGATTTTTTTTCCAATTTGGCAATACAACAACACGCAACAACGTCTGTATTCCTGTTTACATTTTTGGCTCTTTCTTTTCTCTAATCTGTTATTTTCATATAAGCGATAAATTTTTTGAACTCATAAGCCTTTAAGAATGTGTTAAGCCAACTGAAATCCTCTCGGACCCTTTGTGGGCCACAAACGTCACAATAAACGCCAATTACTGGCCTCTTGAAGATTTATCTACCCTCGAGGTATCATTAGAGCGGTGTCTGCTCCATTTTTGTGAGCTTTTTATCTTATTGAATTGACGGCAAAGTTAATGAGGTCGAAAGCGTTCTCTAAAATTGTTCGTACGTTTCAACCCGGTTGGCTTAGTTAGTTAAAGTATAATAGTATATACTTAGCCACTGCTGAGCTCAGTCTTCCGACTATTAGGGAACGAACAGACAGTATACGCACCACACTTGTTCTAGGTGGCTTGGAATTGATACATCTGTTATCTCGATGTGTAGGTTTCATTACGATGTTTTCCTTCACCGTTGTTAGCACGTGGTAATTGTAACAATATGCACATTAGGTCAGCAAAATGCCTAAGTGGTGCATGAATTCCGGCCAGAATCGAACCCGCGCCCTTTGGTTTAGGGACGCGTGCGCTAACCATTACGCTACCAGGACTTTATAAAATTGAAATAATTAAATTTCAATGAAGGAGTTTTTTTTATAAAATTATTTAAAAAAATCTTCACTTTATAAAAAAATCAAGTTGAAAACTTTGATGCAATAAAAGATTTAGGGCCGCTTGCATAAGGTCGCTTAAATTTATTTAAGAAACACAAAACGTATTTAACACCCTAAAATACAATTAGCGTCTTACACAACGCAAAATTTGCCGCTAAATATCTAAATATGTTTAAAGAACTGTCAATGCATTTTGTGTAAAACGTATTTAGGCAGTTTAATATGATTAACTAATTTTATTTAAAGGTGACCGTTATGCAGGCGGCCCTTAATAAATAACAGTTAAGACTTGTAAAGCGACTTCCGAAAGACGATAACTGCCGGTTGTATTATTTAAACTCATTTGGCTAAGTTCAAGTAATTAATAAAACAACAACTTTTTAAACTTTGCTTAAATATGTTTTGCAGACAATTTTGAACTTTTGTGTGTTAGAGACATAATGGGATCATTATTTTGATAACAGCTCTTCGGGCTGGCTTGTTTGGTATGTTGGCTTAAGTTCTTTTATATTTTTATTATTATTATATTTTTTATTCTACCATCAATATGTTCCTCAGCGCACGCAATTTACTACATTTTTTTCAACACCTTGGATTTTTATAGTAATTAATATACCTTACATTACTCAAGGACAATGTAGCATTCTAATGATCAAAGAATTTTTGAAACAGGTTCAGTAGTCTTTGAGTTTATTCATCACAAACATACGAAAATATATATGTATAAAAATCAATTGCTATTCGTTAGTCTCGCTAAAACTCGAGAACGACTGGACTGATTCGGCTAATTTTGGTTTTGAATTATTTGTGTAAGTCCAGGGAAGGTTCAAAAAACAGCAATTTCGCTTTCCCTTAGGAACTATTCCTACCTGTCAAACATTTGATGTTCGCCCGTCGATTAGAAATCAATTAAATTTAAAAGTCGTTCAGAAATCAAATTAAATATAAAAGTGAAGTTTTTTTGTTTTGATTGTCAAACGTTTGATGTTCTTGTCGTCGTTCAGAAATCAACGTTTGTTATTTATTGATTCTGAGGAGGTACGAAGTTTTCCGGGTCAGCTAGTATAAAATAAAAATCTTTCCTCTTTATAATATTAGGAAAGACATTTAGCAAAAATCATTACGCCATGAAAATTATGATGTATGTCTTTCAAGACCACGGGCCATAGAAATGGCCCGGACTTTTGGAGGGCTTGCGTGGGGCCATGGGGAGGCCAACACGTAGAGGCCCCTTGACAAATTTAATGTAAATATGTGGCGTGACACTGACCGGCGATTATCCCTGTCTACACCATATAATAATGCACCCAAGGACAAGCCCCGGCCAGTGTAGGACTATTGTGGGAAATGAGGACAAAAAGTACCGGGCTATTGGGGTGAACTGTTAGTGGTACTAGCGGTCTGGGAATATGGGGACTATGACGTCTGCCCGTCGCAATGTTCAGTTATAAAATTATTATTATTATAGATTTTAAGATATTGACATTTCCTTGTTTGTATATTTTTGTAATTATTATGTTAATCAAAAACAACCTAACATTATTTGAAAATTATAGAAGTGCCCGACATATTAATAAAATTTGTATGCCTCCGCATACCACTGCATTATTTGATAAAAGCGTATTTGGGATGGCACCAAGAATATATATAATAAGTTACCATGCAATATGATGCAAGAAAATAATATTAATATGTTCAAACAAAAATTATTTGAGTGGTTGACAAAAAAATCCTACTATAGCGTCCAAGAATATTTAAATGACAGTTAATTAAGTAGATATTGTATTGTGTTAAATATTATACAGAAATAGGTTAAGTGAGTTTATATTGCAATGCTATGAAAGGCCAACTAAGTAATAAGTTCTATTATACTTAATAAGACCTATGTACCATTTATGTAACACTTAGTTCGCAATAAAAATGATTTGATTTGAAAAATTATCTATCCAACAAACCGTAATGTCATTTACTGAAATTCGTGTTTAAATCAAGCCAACACCAACAAAAAGTAGCGCACGCATTTCTTTTGATAGATTCGTCGGCCGGTGCGTGTGGTCGGTTTTCCGTCAAGATTAGTGGAATTAATAGCATCAGGAGGGCATTTGTCTTGTCGGGACTTTTCCGGGTCTGTTGTTACTGAGACGTTGGTATACGTATCGTATATTATGTGGCCATGATTCATACCCTATCTTGATGCATGTAGCAATCTATTTTTTTCCTTTTCTTTTTGTTGATTCGGTATCCGTGTAGAAACGGAGCAATAATGCTGTTACGAGCTACAAGACTCGAATTTAAATGCCGTTGGAATTATTATAGAATTTATTAAAATGATACCAACACGTATAACATAGGTATAACTATAACTAGACGCAATAAGTCCCAATGTAATGCACAATTCAATAACACGCGCAAAGTCCGTCACTACGAATGTACACACGTCTTGCCTCGCTTGTGTTATCGCTTTTACTCCCCACCCCTACGTTCGGGCATTGTTTATACTAAACTGTATAATACCGACAAAGGATCGCGTTCAGTGAGTCAATCCGCACACCTGGCAAGCTTCGACGCAATGCAATAACAACAAGGATTAGTTCGACACTAATGACGTTCATAAAACAAGTACGATAACAATAGGATGTTTTTCTTAATTGCAAATTTTAAACATGATCTAAACGAAAGCACTCGGTATGCAGGAAAGGTAATCAACTGCGTTTTACAACAGGCAGGTGTGCGCATTTCTTTGACGGCCTGTAACAATACAATTTCATGCAGCCTGTCGTGAGCGGCTACAAACAACCCACAGCCCGGTAGTACGGTATTCGCCCGTCTGGATGGCTACCACGTTTGGTCTAGAGTATGCCGCCATAACAATCTTGAATTGTATGAGTTGGAATTACTATAGAATTTATTACAACTATACAAACACGTATAATACAGGTACAAACATAACTGCACACAACCAGTACAAACGTAATGCACGATTCAATAGCACGCGCAAAGTCCGTCACTATATAGATGATCGAATTTACACACGTCTTGCCACGCTGGTGATTATCGCTTGATTGCCTCACCCCTCTGTTCGGGTATAGCTTTATACTGCACAAATATAATATATCTTTATCATATTTCCGAAACTCACACCTGGCTAATGACAACCTAAAATATTACAATACACAATAGGCTGTTTTTCTAATTACAATGCCGAAGAGGTAATAAACTGCAGCTGTGAATTGGTCTTTGTCGGTCGTAACATTATTATTGATTATGTTACTGATCAGAATGCTCTTTGCAGCAGCACATTAGTGAAAACTTTGGTGTTACAAATATTTTCACAATTTGGAAATGAACAGCTTATTTCTGTCTTCGACCGATTATATAGATTTTTAATGCAATATAACTTTCGACCCTAGCTTTCTTACCCTATGAAAGAAGAGGAAGCGATAAAATAAAAAAAATAAACCTTTGTGAATACTTGCTTTTCAGAAAAAAGTATTTTACATATGGGTATAAACTATATGTAATTTCATTTAAAAAATCTAATATTCGGACGGAAACACTAAACATTAATATTTAACCTAATTTAAATAACAATTATTTTAATTTCCTGAAATTGGTTCAATTTTAATAACGTCTCCTAATTTCATGTTATAAAAAATACTCCGAAATAATTGGATCCGGCGTTCTGAGTAATTCTAAGGCAGACGCAGTTCCACGTGAATTGGTTGTAGGCAGTCCAATAAAAAAATAAATTGAAGCATAAAATACTTCGCTTCTACACTCCCAAATGTCTTTCCTCATATTTTTTATAACTGGGCTATAAATTAATTTCCTCGAGTGCCACTCAACCAATCTGGTTTCTTTATACATAGTTATTTCCCGCTTATTTAAGAATTTTTATGTAGCATTCTTATCTACTAGAGTTTGCTCCTATGCCGCCTGTCAAACCTTAGGCAGTAGCTTTATAGAATAGAATAGAAAACACTCTGTAAATAAACTATTTACAGCAGTCACATTAAAGAGTAAAAGTAGGAGCAATGGGCAGCTTTGTCGCTGTAGATCGATCTCTTTCTGACAACCTGCGATATGGATTTTGTGAACGGTAGATTCGGAAGTATATGACGGTGGCGTACAAATTAATTACATATCATCACACAATACATATATCTAAAATGAATAAAAATAGAGAATAAACAATAACACATAATTATGTTGGAGATGCAGTGGACAGTAGGTTTTGGGTCGCTGGTTCAATATCTGGTTCAGCTTCCGAAATAAAACGACAAAAAATTATCCTACGGGAGCTTATTTATTATCTTATATATATTTTATAAATGTAAATTGTGTTCAAGGTTACCCACATACTTGGGATCTTAGGACATATGAGACTTTGGAGGTGAGCACTAAAAACCAGTGCTGTCCGAGACATGTCTCAGCATAGTAAAAGACCAAGTGCCAACTTCATTTCCTAAATTGCGGCTTTCTTTTATTGTTATTTTCTTATTGAGGCTCCGAGACGAGAGGCTTCAGAGCCTAAATCATCGACGTAAAGTCGCTAGCTTGTCGATATTCTATATGATACACTTCGGGAAGTGTGCCACGGAATTACACGGAATTTTATCCGTGCAGGAACGGAGAAAGAATACAATTTCCTGCGGCCCGTCGGCCTGTCGTAAGAGGCGACAAAACAACCCACAGCCAGGTGGTAGGGCATTTGCCCGACTGGATGGCTACCACCCCTGGTCTAGAGTATGTCGCCATAACAACCTTGTGTTGTGTTCCGGCATTAGTGACCAGGTTCCAGGCTGCCTAAAGAGAGCAGCAGCACATTCGTAGCACCTTTGGTGTTGCAAATGTCCATAGGCGATGGTAACCGCTGTCCATCAAGTGGGCCGTCTGCCTGTCTGCTGATCTCCTGCAATAAACAAAAAAAAAAATTACATGAATTGGATTCTCATCACCATTTTCCCACTGTACAAGCAGACGTACGCTCATGCCACCGATATATGATGGAAATACCAACAAAGCGGACGAAACGCTATGCTTCCACATTTATCATACGCACCACTGAAGAGTGGAACTCTTTACCGTCGTCGATTTTTCCTGAAGAATACAATCAGGAATCAACCTCTTCAAGTCTCGCGTGTACAGTTATCTTCTAGGTAAGCGTGTTCCACCTTAGACTGCATTTCCACCTGACATCAGGCGCAATGTCTGTCAAATGCGAACTTATTCATTAAATAAACTATGTATTTTGGAAAAAAAGGTATATAAATAGGTACCAATATATATAAGACCCTGTATATATGTTAGTATGTATATGTTTATATTTAGGTACTTTATTTGATAGGCTGTTTGAATTCACTGTTTTAAATCACAATTTTCTTTTAACATATAGAAATAGAAGCTTGTAATATTTTCTTAATTTTCGCGACTGGTATACATAAAAAAGTGTGTGTACTTATGTACACGCGTTAGAAGTTATACTTCTTTGGCGTAACAAGATAAAAATCTTTTCAAAAATTGTATCTTTCGCCTTATTCTACGTTTGTAGAAACAACGACACTAACAATAGAAAAACTAAAATGTTGTCTATGGCTAACTTCAGGTGTCGGTCTTTCGTGACGGTGTGCGCGTGCATCGTAAATTTAGTTTTATTTTTAAATTAGCTTCCGTATTATAATTGTGTATTGGTCTTTTGCCTCTTTTTGCACCATCTACATCACCAGATTAGCTAAGAGTTTTCTTTAAGTTAGGTAGCCTGGAAGAGATCGCTTTAAGCGATAACGTTGCCTGTTGTCTATCCATACAGGAATGGAAAAATAATACAAATTCCTGCGGCCAGTCGGCCTGGCATAAAAGGCGACAAAACAACCCACAGCCTGGTGGTAGAGCATTTGCCTGTCTGGATGGCACAGTTGTACCTTCAGCCTGTCTGTTGTATACCAGCAATAAAAAAAATTGACTAGAAAGTATTTTAAACATGAAATTTTTCTGATTGTTCATTTTGGTGTACTATAAAATGATATCTATCAATTCATAATGTGAGTGCACAAACTGTGAGAGAAGCTTGCATGTGACCATTTGTTTCCAAATTTGAAAACAAACATATTGTTTAACCATAAATTATGACTGTTACGGTTGTGTTATGAGTAATGTGCAATGCAGTTCTAAGGCTAGTCCAGAGTAAATAACTCATTAGTCAGTCATGAGTCAATCAATAACGCTGTTTCCATTTTATTAATCATGGCCGAAACTAACCTAAATTTCAATAGCATTATACTCGCCACAAGCTTATTGCGGTCAGTCTAAAATTAGATAAATAAGTCATCAGATTTGATTGATACCAGTAATCGAGATCAAAGAAACTAAATGGTTTGGATATCCGCTGTTCAAAGCGTTCAGAAAAATCTTCGCTCACCCACAAACATTTTAATTCACTCGTCTCATTCAGCCATATCATTCAACTCCCAATACAATCGGTTCACCGTGTTATTATGTTACTAAGAAAACTTCAAAACATTCAAACTAGGTCTATACATCCTTGACCGAAATACGCCAAACTACCAATAAATATTTACACCGACGAACACAAGCCACACGCTTCTGAAAACAAAAATATGATTTAAAATACAACGGACGCAAACCATTGTTCCAATTGTTTAGCTGATCCCGATTGATTAATGTCCCTTTTGTTGTTACAGGCAGACGGCCGTAAACAAGGAGTCGAAATGAGATGAGTATGCGCGTGGCGTGGGCCCGATGGTACTGGATTGTTATTTTTACAACGTGCGCCGCTAGAACCGGCAGTGATTGGCTGGACTGTGCCAACATTGCCACCTGCCACTGTAAATGGTCTTCAGGCAAGAAAACCGCTATGTGCGCGTCCAGTGACCTCCGCCGCCCGCCAGCGCTCTCCTCAGACATCCAGGTGCTCGACATCCACGACAATCCACTGCGGAGCTTACCCCAAGAAGTCTTCAAAAACATCGGCCTTCTAAACCTACAGCGATTAAATTTGAGAGCAACTAGTCTAAGATCGATACACCCCGACGCCTTTTTAGAATTAACAATCCTTATTGAAGTTGACTTGGGGGACAATGACCTTTCGCATTTACCTAAAGACATATTCAGAGGTAACAAGAGATTGCGGTTAGTTGTGCTCAGTAATAACCCTTTGACTACACTAATTGCCGACCAGTTTCCTTCGCTCCCACATCTACGAATGCTTATTCTAGATGGGTGTAGATTAAGATCCATACATACGAACGCGTTGCGGAATCTTAAAGCCTTAGAGACAATAGATTTACGTAGAAATCAGCTTACATTCCTCCGTTTAGTAACATTTTCATTACCTGCTTTAAAGACTATTTCCTTGTCCGGAAATCCTTGGAGATGTGATTGTAGGTTACGAGAGTTCAAGGACTGGTTTTTGGATAGTAAATTAGGCACTGAAGAGTTGTTATGTGTTGAACCCTCAACTAAGGCAGGTATGAAATGGAAGCACGTGCCAAGTGAGAGTATGTCATGTCCGCCTGAAGTAAAATCGAGTACATTAGTTGTAAGAGCTGAAGTAGGAGTTGCTACTTCATTTGGTTGTTGGGTCCATGGAATACCAAAGCCCCAAGTCACATGGTTGTTCGATGGTGTTGATGTTCATAATAGTTCTGTAGATTGTGATATGGAAGAAACAGAAACGACCATTGATGATGAGGTCGATGAAAGAGTGCCAGGTAGCACTAGATGGGTCAACGTAACATTATTTAATGTTACTTCAAGTGCTGCTGGGGAATGGACGTGTTTAGCAAAAAGCGTTGCAGGGGAAGCCAGAGCAATTATAAGTTTAGTTCTTCCAAGATCTCAAACAGCTACAGCACGAACTGCTCCAGGTATCCCACAGCTATTAGGAGTTGTTTTTGGAGCTTTAGGCATCTTAGCAACGCTTGGATTTATAGGGGCTGTAGCATGTTGGCATTTGCGAAGAAGGACTGTACCTCCAAGTAGAAGTTTCACAGACCAAGAAAAGAGATTAATAGATGCATCAGTTGTAGTCAGTTGCGATCGATCTATAGGAAATATGGCATCTCCTTGTGATTTCGAACTTACTGAACAATCTTTAGGGGACGATCAGCCAAGAACCTGCGGGTTTGATCCTGTGCATATAACTATAGAAGGGACGCCTGGAATATTTCCACCGCCACCAGCTGAATTTGCGGTGCCAGTACCTTATGGAAACATCTTCATATCTGTTCAAGTTGCCGGTAGAGGGGAACCGGGAAAGTATCCAGATCTCCTTAGCGGAGGAGCAACATTGCCTAGAAGAAATAGATCATGCTGTGCAGCCCCTTATGATAACATGGGTCCTCGAGTGACAGCAACTGGAAGTTCGACGTGGTCTCTTCCAGGTGCGAATTCGGAACGTATTGAGCCTTCAGAGACGCCAGTTTTAACCCTACCACCGCCACCACCGGAATTTGTATCTCTTTAGCCCAGGCAGCTGGTACTAGATGCCTCTGCATTGAGGTGACCTGGTACCATAGAATTTCAAGTCAATTAGACTATTTCCCAATTTCACTGTATTGAAATATAATTTTGACTTAATTATTAAATTAGATTATAAGCTTTTTTGTATATAGTAGGTTGCTAAGTAAGAGATGTGTGACATCCAGTGTGTTATACGTAAGATTGTTATTGGATAACTAAATTTAATGTAATATTGCATTTAAGGGGAACTTGTTGACAGATGCGGTACAGTTTGAAGTGAAAGCTGTTGTTTTGGAAACACTTTGTCTCGTACCATTTGTGAAAACAAAATTAGCAAGATTCTCATGTTACATAAATTCGAGTTTCGGAAACGTCCATTGCCGAATTGAAGACTTTCTTTTTGTGTTCATATTATTGTATTTCCAGAATAGTTACAATAGAGATTTTTGAGTATTTTGTGACATGTTATTTTCAGGGAATATCAGACTTTTATGTCAAACGTTAAGATTTTCATTTGACATATGAGTGATATTAAAATGAAATAAAATTAAAGTATAATTAACCTTTTAACTTAATTTTATGATTTATAACTTTGATAAATTGTTTTACAGTCGATATTACTACTTATACTGTTTCCAAGCGTTTATTTTACGTTTGCACGTCTATCAAGTTACATATTTCTGGACAGTAAAGCCCACATGAAACAAATGATATAATTGTTTTACTTTATTTATAGTTATACTTCTTTTGGTGCGTTACGAAAAAATGATGAGAGTAAATTTTTACGATGCACTCGCACACTGTCATGAAAAACCGACACCCTGAAGTTAGCTATAGTCAACCGACACCTTGAAGTTAGTTATAGTCAACATTATAGTTTTTCTATTCTTAGTGTCGTTTTTTCTACAAACGTAGAATAAGGCGAAAGATACAATTTTTGAAAAGATTTTTATCTTGTTACGCGAAAGAAGTATAACTTCTAACGCGGGTACATAAGTACACCCACACTTTTTTTTGTATGTGACCTAATAGTGATGTTTTGTGAATCATGTAACGCACAGACTATTAAATTATTATTATAATTATTCGACACTATACGTGAAGAAATCGAAAGTAATCGATTTGAAAATTTAAATATTTTACTTTAAAGAAAAGTAATTGATTAAAACATATTTATAAATGAAATCGATTTTTATTCCAACAAATCGAGCCGCTAACGCATTAGGACATTACTAATTGATCCGTCATCGAGCTTTCAAAACTAAAATAAATGCTTGAAAAGGGTATTTTTTATTATACCTATAGTTTGGACAAAACTTTTAAATTTGAGTGTACTATCGTGGATTTAAATGTACTTTTCATACAATGTGTACATGTATTTACTTTGAAAATGAAGTGAAAATGAAATGAAATAATTCTTTAAGGATATTTATACAAAATTATTACTCATCAAAATGTTTCCAAAACAACAAAAACTTAGTCCTCACTATATTTTTTTTCTAGATTTCTGTTGAATGCCTCTCGGATACGTGGACTTCCTACCTTTTGTAAATATTGTTTATTGAACAATCTTCCCAAATATAAGACTGACCCTTTTGTCTTGTTTTGTCTCTCTTTGTAATTATAATAATGGAGATAGTTTAGACGAATTATTAGTAATTAAAGCTACCGAAAGTTAGTGCGAAGTTATTACTTAGTTGTCACTACGTGATTTATTAGTTGTTTCACCTATATTATTATATAATAGTGTTCCCTATAACTCCACCTGCATTTTTTTATACTTTGTCAATGAAATTGAAACGCAGTAGTGATACGTATTTGTTTATTTATTATATGAAGCTTACATACCATATTTTTTTATTGTATTACTTGACCAGACGTCCTAGAAGAAAGAAAAGCACTTATAGCAGACAAATCAAAAACTGAACAAAACCGTAATATAATATCTAGACTGAGTAAACAAATACGGGAAAATATAAGAAAGGATAGGAAATTCAGAAGAATGAAAAAACTTGAAGATGAAATTGAAAAAACAGGGGGAACAAGAAAAGCTTTCAAGGAATTAAGAGAATACGGAATGGAATGGATTCCAAGACTAAAAAGCAACAGTTTTAAACAAGTAACAAATCGCAGAAGAATCGAGAGTCTAGCCACAGACTACTATCGGACTCTCTACGCGAACAACGACACCGACCGAGAAAAGAACGCCAAAAACGATCCTAATACGAGTTACAAAAAAGCCCCATCAATACTCTTGCAGGAGGTACAGAAATCCATCACATCACAGAAGCTAGAAAAAGCTCCAGGTCCTGACAATGTAACAAATGAGCTAATCAGAGGCACCGAAGAAGAAATAAGTCCAATCCTAACCAAGTTATTCAATGATATTATAACATCACGCATCATCCCAAAACAATGGAATGAATCATATATTATTCTCCTCCATAAAAAAGGGGATAAAGATGACATCAGCAACTATAGACCAATTAGCCTAATATCAAATGTATACAAAGTCTTCGCAAAAGTAATTCTAGAAAGAATAACAAGGGTCTTAGACGAAAACCAACCGATCGAGCAGGCAGGATTCAGAAAGAACTATAGTACTATAGACCATATCCACACAATCAAACAAGTCTTGGAAAAATACAATGAATACCAGAAGAAATTGTATATCTGCTTTATAGACTACTCCAAAGCATTTGACAGTCTAAAACACAAATTTATCTGGTTGAGTTTAAAAGAACAAGGAGTGGACGATATCTACATAGAACTTATTAAGTCCATCTACAAAAATAGCAAAAGCAGTATCAAATTAGAGTCAAAAGGAGACCCTTTTCCAATAAACAGAGGCGTGAGACAAGGAGACCCATTATCTCCTAAGCTGTTTAATGCTGTGCTAGAACACACATTTAGAAGATTAGACTGGGATAATTACGGTATTATAATCAATGGAAGCCGCCTCAATCATTTGAGGTTTGCAGATGATATTGTCTTACTAGAAGAAGATCCTAAAAAACTAGAACACATGATAAAAGACATAGCAGAAAAAAGCAGGGAAGTAGGTTTAGAAATTAATGCAGATAAAACAAAACTAATGACAAACTCAACTGAAAGCGACATAGAGGTCTATGGAACTAAGTTTGAATATGTTAAAGAATATGTTTATCTAGGACAAATCATATCTCCTGAAGACTCCATGTCCAAGGAAATAAACAAAAGAATAGCCTGCGGTTGGAAGAAATACTGGTCCTTGAAAGAAATAATGAAGAATAAAGACCTAGGCATACATATCAAGCGAAAGACTTTCAACACTTGTATTCTCCCCTGCATGACATACGGCTGCGAGACATGGACATTAACGGACAAACACAGGGAAAAACTTGCTAAAACAGAAAGAGCAATGGAAAGAAGCATATTGAATATCAGGCTTAGTGACAGAATCCAAAATTCGGAAATAAGGAGAAAGACAAAAGTAACAGATATAATAACTCGCATAGATCATCTGAAATGGAGTTGGACGGGACATATGCTACGTTGCAAGATAAATAAATGGAGCAAGCAAGTAACCTTATGGTACCCAAGAGGGCACATCAGAAGACAGGGGCGTCCAAAAACAAAATGGAGCGCCGATTTCCGTCTAACCTTGGGACCATACTGGACCAGAGTTGCCGAAGACCGAGTTCAATGGAAAGAGCTGGAGGAGGCCTATGCCAAGAGGCACGCCGAACTGCGTGATATACTATGACATAAGAAACAAAATAGAAAAAGAAAAAATGTTAAATTGCATGCATTCGGAATAAAAGGGCTTTATTATTATTATTATTACTTGACCAGACGTGCAGACAGCCAATCTGATGGAAAGCGGTTACCATCGCTTATGGACATTCGCAACACCAAAAGTGCTACAAATGCGCTGCTGCTCTCTTAAGGGAATACTGGAACCTGGCCACTAATACCCAAACGCAACTGAAGGTTGTCTTGGTGGAATATTCTAGATCAGGGCAGTATAGGCAACTCATAATTTAGAAATTATGTGTTACGCGTAACAAGCATACTGTCCGGCACTTCTAAAAATAGGGAGGCCCAAGACCAACAATGGGACGTCTTGGGCTGTTATTATATTATCATACAAATTTTCCTCCATTCACATCCTTGAAGATTATCTTGGGACGAAATACAGTATTTCGCGATCCCCAGGATAGAATCCAGTTCAGCTGTTTATCGTGAAAAGACAAGAAACAAACGGAATTATTCTCGTTGTTATTTATATGTGTAAGAAAATAATGAACTGCAGCTCTATCTTCTGGTAATTTAAACCAATATGGATGATGCGAAAATATTTCCGCATCTAAATAATATAGGTACACTCTGTCTCAGGAAAGAAGTGTCGCTGACGGTGCGCTACAGTCGTGCAACAAAATGTACACACAAACAAAATAAATAGATTCCCATTTAATAGTGTTAGTGAATAGAATTATAATATAATGTAACATTTATATTAAACGACTTCATAAAAACTTCAACGGACAAGTGAAAAAACGAATGACAACGGACAAGTGAAAAAACGAATGACAACGGACAAGTGGCAAAACCAATCGCAACAATGTTTTCTTTAATCTTTATGTTTTTATCGAAATGTATCTCAGTACACATTTTGATTTTTCGCAGGTTTACTGCAAATTATTAATTGGTTAGGTTAGGCACATTTTAAATTATGAATTTTTATTCATATATATTTTATTTATTCAAGCAAAAAAAAAAAATTGATCCGTAACCAAAAAAAACATCCATAGTCACCCCTCCACGCGGTCGTAACGCTTTTTCGTGACAGAAAAAATGCTAATACCCCCCGCCACCCCGTCTAGATAGAAGTCTCGCTAAAAAATTAAGACGTTTTGGCCACTTTTCAGTTATCGTGATCACGAAAGACAAAGACGAGCAAGTTGGGAGTAGGCTTAATAATAAGTTGAACATAACTCATGACACGGGACATATATGACATTTACTTATATGTCTTCCATGACGAACGAAGTAATCGAAATAAAATGCGCAAGAAACAATCAAACAAAATTCGCAAACTTAAGATTACTTATTTTAATCTTGAAAAGTACCCATACATTCAAACTAAAATGTTTTTCAAAAAAAAGTTCCACTGGAGAACACTTTTTTTAAATCATACATGTAACCACTTCTTATTCTATGTATACCGCTTTGCAGCCTGTTATCCGCTGTTTAAATGAGAAGAAAGGGGCAAGAAACTCCCCAGCCACACGTCTAGCTAAAAAAAATCATCGTATTTTAAATACATATATAGAAGTTATATTACAATTATAATATATAAAAAGTGCAATACATAGTTCTTCTTCAGCCAGTCTCTGTCCACTGCTGGACGTAGGCCTCCCCAAGTACGCGCCACATATCCCGGTTTCTCGTCTTCCTCATCCAGCCCTAGCGATCTTGGACAGGTCATCACCGGGCGGACGGGCGTCCTACGCTACGTCTTCGCTCCACTCCAGGATTCGGCAATACATAATTAATACTATTGTATTAGAATTACTAGCACTAACATCATACTCGTAAAATATAAAATCATTTTTTGAATATATATTGTATATCTATGTACGTACAACATTATGGTAATGCCAGTTCAAGTTAATGCAATTGTGCATGGGAATGATTTAACGCCATCTCATGGGCGTGAAGGGGAACAAAAATCGTGCCAAACAAAATTGCTTTAACTTGGACGTGATCGAGTGGTAAGAAAACTCGCACCAAGCACTCAGTTACGAAAACCCAGTACTAAATAGCAATTTCTAATATTTTATATATTGATTATAGTAAAGCGTTTAACATATTACTGTAAAATTCGTCTAATCTATCCAATATCATCGCTTAGGTAACAATATCGTACAAGTCAAGAATTGGACATAGTATGTTATAATCATTTTGCCTTTGGAACTCATTTCTCTTAGATGTTAGCAAAGCTAAATCACTTGCCATATTTTAAAAAATCTGTCATAAACCATTACCTGAGTTTATATTAAAAATATATATTTTTCTATTCTTCTTGACTTTACTGTTTACTGTCCACAATGTGCAGTTCTTGATTTTTTATTTTACTTATTTTTTATTCAATTACACTTAGACATTTGTTGTTGAAAGTATCTGAAATGGGACGGTAATAAAAATCCTACGAATAGTAACTAGTTGATAACTAGTGGTTATAATATTGGAACACTTCATCTGTCGTTTCCATACAAAAAGTCAACCGATCGAATAGAAAATCCCTCTCATCGGTAATTGACACTTTCATGTGTTCACCAGCTACAAACAGTTCATTATAGAAACATCTGTAGAATTACCAGGCGTTAACATTCTAACAATCGGTAAGAAAACGAATCCGGCCATAAGTTAGACTGTTAGGAAGAGATCGCTTCAAGCGATAAAGCCGCCTTTATATTACGCCGTAAAATTATTAATTTTGTAATTGATTATTTTGGTGAACAATGAGGTGTATTTTATTATGTTCTTACTGTTCTAGATAGCCACTTTCGGTGTGCATCCATTGATGGTACAAACCTAATATGTGTAATTTTCGACTTGTACGGTATTGTAACTTAAGTGTCTAGATACTCTTAATGTAAAAAGCTGTAACACTTTAGTGTGAATCCAAATAGCTTGTAAAGGAATTTCTTTTAAAAGCAATCCTATATAATGTAAAAGAGCAAGAATAAAACCGATCACGTATTCCCAAGCTTTTTATTGACCCCTCTTTGTTTTGTAATAGGTATTTTTATGACCTATTGTTGGGTAATGGTATATTTTTGTTCAAATCTGATAGGCCTGTTTCATTTTTAGTTTACGTACCTTTTGTTATGGCCTGAACTTTGGGTATGTTGTTCTGTTTATATTTGTTGGTATAAGTCATTAAGGTGAAGAAGAGTGAGTGCATGTGTGCCTTTGCGCCGCCACCATGCCGCCGCCGCGCTGCTATTAAGATAATTTTTGCGTATAACATTATGCAAACGTTACCTAGCTCACCATATAGCTGTCCATCTCTATCCATCAGTGCTGGAAAGGCGCGATGGTGGTGTGGCGGTGGCGCAGTTACGACGCGGCGCCGATGTCGTATACACGCGCGCTTAGTAGTTACAATCGCCTAGTTGAAAACAAAAAGTCCTTACATCTTACACAACTAGAGGACTACACCAGACATCTGTTCCTAACTGACGTTGTATAATTAAATTATTACAATGTTTTCCAAACACTTAATCACTCAAAAATATAGTCGTAATAAACAACATGTCAGAATTGTGTATACATACAAACGTTAATACAACACTAGTAACATCAAGAGAATTGGACTTCTAAAGTTCTAAACTAACAATACAATTGAAATACCAAAATAACCATTACCAATATTTTTTATATTATCGGATATATAAAAAAATATATTTTATAATTTATATATTTATCGGAGTCAGTGCATGACCTCGTAACTACATTTTAGGTGACCTTATTGTTTCGTAAAAAAAAAATTGATTTAAACCTACATGAAAATTATTTTTGTTATCAAAATTGTTACATAATATAGTAATATTTGTTAGTTTAAAGAAAGAAGTGATATCACCAAAAAATTACTTGCAAGGCTCCTACACTGAAGCCGACGATATTCCATTTATCACAATTTTGACGAAAATAAATAATGTCACCGAAAATTTTTGTTGCAAGGCCCTGCACTGACGCTGACTATATATATAAAAAATAATTGCGGTGCTGAATTTTATGGTACTTTATTAATTAATCTAATGAATCCATTTTAGTTAGATTTAAGATTAGGCCCTGAAGGCTCACTTGAAAAATTAATTTGTATATACATAAGTTATCTCTCAATATGTAACGTCATCAACAATTAAATATCAATGTCTGCTGTACTCCAGCTATAATAAAAAAATAAAAAACCATATCGCATACAAAATTACGCATTACACCCTAGCACCACATCTGTGTCAAACGGCCTACTGTTTTAACATTACCTCAGGTGAAGCCCCACCATTAGAGAAATGAATAGATCATCATGAAAATGTGCTGGTATACAAATCTGCTTTTCTATAAAAAGGATGAATATTTGCAAATTTAAAATAATGTTGTTATGTTGAGTTTTTTGCTTAAGATTAAATCCAAATCGCGGATACTTATCAGTAAAAGAAAAATATTTCTGATATAGCTCGCAAAATTAGTAAGCTGAAGTAACAGTGAGAGATGGTCAAGTTTGTCTGAGGACCAGTGGCCGATGGAGCAGACAAGTCCTGGAGTGGAGACCGTGTCTAGGAAAGCGGAGTGTGGGAATCTTTCAAAGCATTATTTATAAAGTAATAGCCCGGAAGACGTTGACTTCTTGAAAAAATAAAACCTGGGACCCAATTGCAGGGATATCTACCATCTGTCTAGTGGGTCCTAGGATGTTTTAGAATTACAATTAGACCCGGTAGGTGGCGCTGGAACCGGGTTCTAGATTTTATTTTTTCAGGATAGGACAACGTCTGTCGAGACCACTAGTATATAGGCATAGAAGATAGTTTATATAAGTTACATAAAGGAAACAACAAAACAGTGGAGCAATGATCTGTATAATATACTGAACAACTTTCCTTTAACTAATAGTTCAAGCTCGTTAAGTCAATAAGTATGGCTTATTCAGCTTAAGTTATGCTCAAAGCGTCGCAGAGGACTAAGTTACGTCAAGTTCATAACTTAGTCACAGGATCATCTTAGAGCAAATTGATAAAGCTCATTTAAGTTGGAAGTAATATCCATTTTAACTAATATATTACATTTAATAAGATAATCTCTTTTTCGCGATTCTTCTCGTAATTTCTGACTCTTTTTTTGGAGTCTTTCACCAGCGTCAAGTATTCAATAATGTGCAAGTGTTAGAAGAATCTTTAATCAGACACACATCAAGAGATAACCGGACTTAAACAAGCCCAATAAGAGGATTTTTAATTTAAAACATGTCATTTTACAAAACAGTCACGATTCTCTACACAAATAAAATGTTATCCATAAAAACAATAAGAGATGCTTGCATAAGGTTGCTTAAATTTATTTAAAAAACACAAAACGTATTTAGCACCCTTAAATACAATTAAAGTCTTACACAACGCAAAATTTGCCGCTAAATATATTTAAAGAACTGTCAATACGTTTTGTGTAAAATGTACTTAGGCAGGTTAATATGATTAACTAATTTTATTTAAAGGCGATCGTTATGCAAGCGGGCCTAAATATTAGACAACTATTTTTATTTTTAATTTAAAAAATACAATATGGTTTCTGAAAATAAGACTACAAAAGCAAAAGCATTAACTCAAATTGAAATTGAATTACCTCACGTTGTAGGCTCGAGTCTTGCGGTGATCGCAATTACTCGATGGTGCTGAAAAATTGAGTAAAGTTGCCTGAAGATCACGATAATCAGATTTGAATATTTTTTTATTCATTATTCATAGAGGTTTGCTGCTTAGGGGCCACGTCATCCCAAAAAATACGCACACAAATCTTAACATTTATCTTTAATCTGAAACGAGAGTTTATTGAAATTAGATTTTTTTTTATTATTGGTGGAATGTGGTTATCATCGCCTATAGACATTCAGAACACCAAAATTGTTACAAATGCGCTGCTGCTCTCTAAAGGGAGACTGGAACCTAGCCACTAATGCCGGAACACAACCCAAGGTCGTTATGGCGATATACTCTAGACCAGGTATGGTAGCCATCCAGACGGGAAAATGCCCTACCACCTGGCTGTGGGTTGTTTTTTACGACAGGCCTCCCCAGCGCAGAAAATGTTATTCTTTCTCCGTTCTTGCTCAGACAGAAACAAAACTATTACAATAAAAGACAGTCTAACTTAGATTTATTGTTTTCTATTCATAGTCCCTTAAGATTATAAGTCGATTAATGAGCCTAGCTCACTGTCTTCTATGGGTAGAGTGCCCAGAAGGCTGGCTACGTTTCCTCACAGGATTGCCATTCTGATCGGTTGTCTGAGATAGGTACCACCCCTCTGATTACCTAAATAATCATATAGATAAGTTTTTGTAAAGGCTCAAAGCCCCAGGACCCCGCGGCCCAAAAGTTTCAATAACAATCGGCACAAACATGTCTCGCTGAGCGTTGAATTTTTGCGCCGCTTGACGTGGTGATAATATAATTAATTTTAACTAAATAAACAGTCATAAAATTTACAAAATATTTTTCCATCTCAATACTGGATATGCTAAGACGCTTTACATTCTCCCATCGTAGATAAATCCCGCTCTTCAAGTACCTCTTTTCGTAGGTCTTCGTTCCATCAGAACATGCTGAACATTTTCAGTCATACTAAATGTTACACAGTTGAGCATTGAACTTTCTTTATGAGATATTACAACTTATTTGAAGAAATGTGTCCGGAACGTAATCTGAACAATGTTAAAACGTCTTTTCGGGTCATGGAGCACTGATTTATTTGCATTTTGGCTGTAAGTTGTGACTGGATTGCCTTAAACCAAACACCCTTTCTTTTCTATGTATCTACTGTCAAAATATTCACCCCAAAACTATCATGTAACTATTTAATTGCAATTTCAGTCAGATCTCGAACCCTTGTAAATTCAGAAATTTTTCTCTATATCAATTAATTTTGCTGTCGAGACGCTTGGACTGTGGGATCCTGAAGCCTCTAACAAAATTTATCGAAACGACTCATTTAACCTTCAAGTGACCTAGGCTCAGTACTCTACTTATAGGTTTACAAGGAAGTTCCATGAAATAACGTCTTAAGCGTAACCTTTACTTTCATTTGTGGATTTGTAATCCCTTTACGCTCGTTGTCCTTACAGTGATATTTCCGGGACTTCATACGAGTCCCTAGAGGCACTACATTTCGCAGTAACTCATATTTCAGTTACTGCTATAATATACGATTCAACGTTACGCTGTTCGCGTTGTCGGCGATTCTATACTCACATTTGCCTAAGGGTTTCATCGCTAGTTTTATTCAATATTTGCTACTAACTCTATAATGCTACACACAACGAGATAACTAATCCACATTTCAAACAGCAAATCGTAATTGATATCCAGCATGGCGATACTGCCAGCTTTCCTTTACAGAGGAGTTCTAGACGGGAACTGAGAGGGGGAAATTGCGCTGTGCAGTTTTATTAAGTCGTAGTAGCGTAATGGTTAACGCACGCGCCCTTAAATCAAAGGGCGCGGGTTCGATCCTGACCGGAACGCATGCACCTCTTAGTCAGTTTTCTGATCTAATGTGCATATTGTAACAATTACCACGTGCTAAAAACGGTGAAGGAAAACATCGAGATGCAACCTGCACATCGAGATAACCGATGTGTCAAACCTGCCAAGCCGCCTTGGACAAGCGTGGCGGGTATACTGTTGCCCTATAATGGGAGGTCCGAGCCCAGCAGTGGGACATTTATGGGCTGACATTATTATTATATTTTAGTTTTATTCTCTAAAAATCTGTAAAAGTCTAGAATGATCAATAGTTGTAGGATATTTATAGTTTTTAAGTAGTAATTATGTACTTTGTGAGAAATGTGAGCTGTATAGTCAAATGTGGCATTTCCAGTTTTTGCATGTACTCATGAATGGCGTCAGTTGTCTACAATTGAACTGCGCTACCTACATGAAGACTTTACACATCAGAATTGGTTGTATGGAATAAGATTTTTATTATTCCGACGTTACGACCATTTTTCAGTAGCCGGGATCACGGAAGACAAAGATGTCAAGTGTCAATGAGTTTTGTTAAAGTTTTATTTAGCCTACAAACTTGTTCATTTTAATTATGAAAATAATAAAAAAGATTCGTTGAAACATTTTTTTAAATGCTATTGTACTTTGTGTCCCGGGAATTTCAAGTCAAGCGTGGACGAAGCCACGGGCATATTCTAGTAAATCTAGAGCGTAAAAATACCGACTTGTTGCAACGCTTATATTTTGGTTAAAGGAACGCATTAAACGAAATAATTTGTTTTCTTTAGACTAAAGACACAGATTGCGCAATCAAAACACTTTAAGTGACAATTGTTCCAATTAGTAAATAGGTCAAACAGTTAATGCTTGAAAACAAACTGTTTTGTCTTGCTTGGTAGAGCAATAAACGCTCCAAGACAGGGGATTAACTGGATTTACGATTTTAACGCTTAATGATCTATAATCGCATTTAAATTGGCTTGAGAGAATACGAGAAGAGGGTAGTTGTAGACGAAATAATTGAGGTGCGATTTTCTAAATATGACATTGGGTGATGCATGTGTGTGGACGGTTAGATACTTGCGAGAATTTATGTTTTAAAATAATCGGGGTTTGGGTTTAAAGTTTATTATTCTGAAACGAACATTGCAGTTCCCTAATATGAGATACATTTTTTTAGATAGATTTATTGGACACCATAGATAGATTTATTGGATGCCAGGTGGTAGGGCATTTGCCCGACTGGATGGCTACCACCCCTGGTCTAGAGTATGTCGCTATAACAACCATGTGTTGTGTTCCGGCATTAGTGACCAGGTTCCAGGCCCAAGCTAAAGAGCGCAGCAGCGCATTCGTAGCACCTTTGGTGTTGCAAATGTCCATAGGCGATGGTAACCGCTGTCCATCAAGTGGGCCGTCTGCCTGTCTGCTGATCTCCTGCAATAAAAAAAAAAAAAAAAAAAAACACCACTACAGAAAACTTACGAACTAGTACTATCGCGTACAAAGGGTGGTCTTATCGCTAAAAAGCGATCTCCTCCAGACATCTTGTGGCAAGAATCAGGGGCGTAGCTACCGCCGTATCAGCCATATCAATGATATGGGGCTCCCAAGATTTAGGGGCTCCGAAAGTATGTAAGCAAAAATTCTTAAGATATTATCCACAATCTTTTATAGATTAATATCATTTTTGAGAAAAACTGCTGAGCCAACAGAAACTTGAATTGTCCGCTATAGACAGAAAAACTGAACTCGTCTATTTAATATATAAATTTGCTGAAGAAAAGGCGAGAAAAGTGTATTTTTGGTTTGAATTATTTGTCTAACTTAGCTTCTGGGAGCATTAAGTAATAACTTCTATTCCATATTCTTTTACTTAAAAACCATTACCTTTTACCCTTCCTTTGGTCTAACGCAAGCTACGTCACTGGCAGAAATATTTTTGATTAGGAGTAGTGATGGTGGTATACATCATTATTGTATAATTATTTACTGCAAGGATAAAAACTTTAGAGTTACACTTTTTCTAATTTATCTACGTCTGCTGTCACACTACAAACCTTCATGTCATCTATGACATAACCCATCATTCTCCTTTTAGGTCTACTTTTCATTAGTGTCCATCAATCTTCGGGTCTAATTTTTTTTGTCACGTGACTTTCATATTTCATTGCATGTCCACATCTTCTTACATCTTCATTAGCGAAGCGTGATTGTTAATTTAAAAAATCGAATGAATCGACAATCGTGCAAGCGCGTATTCGATTATCGATTTATTCGTCATCGCCAAATAATAATCGAAAATAATTTAAAAATAGAACACAATAGCGCGCGCACAGCGCGATAGATAGTGGTTACACCGCACCGTAATCGCGGGCTGAATAAGTCGAGATTATTCGATTGTTTTAGATTCGATCTTCGACTGCGGTGCGGATTAGTAGTTATTAACAATCCAGCGCAGGCTAATTGACAATTACCGAGAGCTGCGAACACAAGCTAATAACACATCAATAACAATCGTAATCACCAAATGTTTCTCGATTGTAATCGAATAATTTGATTGTATTTAGTAACAATCGACCATCGCTAGCCTTCACCTTTTCAATTTTTCAGTTTAGGATGTAACTTTCTAAGATCCCTACGTAATCATTTCTCACCTTATCCATTCTTGTAATACCACAAATCAAAATTTCATCTCAGTTAAGTGGATGCGTTATTGGAGAGACTTGAACTGTAAACTAATGTACTTCAAAACTAATTATTATAACCCATAATTCTCCTATTCAGGTAGGTGAAAATTTATGTACTTTTCACTTTAGGAAAATTCTGATATTAGATGGATTAACTAAATTGAA
Source organism: Dendrolimus punctatus (assembly GCA_012273795.1). NCBI lineage: Eukaryota > Metazoa > Arthropoda > Insecta > Lepidoptera > Lasiocampidae > Dendrolimus > Dendrolimus punctatus. Next base: position 18,499,660 of record CM022546.1, on the reverse strand, counting down.
TCAATTTGGTTGGTAGTCAGAGGTGAAAGCCTGATAAGTCTCTGGGGTGACAGGTAGTTTATGATAGTTAATTCAATTCGAAAGCCAAAACGAAAAGACAAAAAACACCCAGAGTTATTTTCTCATGTACATTTTATAATTTAGTAGCATCTGTTGAAATTGAACTTAATCAACTTGCACTAACTTTAATTCTTACTAAAGGCTGATTTATATTGATCCAATTCCTGACTTGGGGTGCGGACTGATTTCAAAATATCAAATCGGAAAATTGAAATTAGTCAGACTTGGTAGCACTGTACTTTACACGATGCCAGTATGAAATCAGCACTGTCTTCCTTCTAATGCGACGATTAGACGTATGCACGTCTATTCATCGCAGTGGACAACGAACCACTGGCTGGAGCAATGCGGGAGCGCACATATTAATAGTTGCTCTACTTCGCTCGCACATCATCCGTCCCGCTCACACATTGTGCTATATATTATACTAGCTGTACGACTTGTTAATATTTATACTTAAGGTTTCCGCCGTTTTCAAAATCAATTAGTTTACAACAGCACTCGACAGTGAACACTACTCTCTACCATCTGAAGTATTATTTAATCTCCACCTTTCACGGTAACAACAGTCATTAGATGAATTAATGAAAATCAGCTTTCACAGTCAATTTAATCCCATCGCAATGAAGAAAGAACAAACAGAACACCCAGAGTTATTTTCTCATTTATATATAACTTTGTACTAGTTGAAGTTGAACTCAATCGACTTGTGCTAACTATAATTTCTACTAACATTAATTAGTCAGCTGCCCCCATTCACAAGTTTCTGGACCCGCTATTCATTACGAATGTAAAGGCATCTAGGTCTCAAGTAAACCTACGAGATCTAAGAGGTTGTGAAAGAGTCTTTGAAGCAAACGAGGGCGAAAACGGCTTCTGAAAACGCGGAATTTTCATGTTTTATTTGATGTTTTGAAAAGGTTTCTTTGAGAGTCATTATTATTTATACCATTTACGAATGTTGGGAAAGACAAATTCTTGTATATTGTAACTTCTGTAGACGATTATTACTCGAGCGTATATCGTCCTAACTGCCTATTTATTTGTAAATATATAACAAATTTGTACTAACATACATGTAAGTAAATAAGTGATTTTATTTGAATATTATAGATTTAAAAAATGTGTCTATATTTTGGAAAAAATATATTTAGAATATTGTATGTATATTTTTTTTATTAAATACTGTACGGACTCTAGTGCTGTACCCTTTTTACAACTTAATTATTGTTAGAGTTTTTTGAATTCATACACGCTTATTGTTTATGTGTTACTATGTAACATTAATTTTGTGATTTTTATGTTGTGTTGTGTACCTTAAGAATAACTTATATACATTTTTTGTTCTAATTTTAATACTAAACATATACTAATGTAGAGTGTATCTGTTACATGCTGGTGTTGTGAGAAAGTACATGTCCAGTGTGTGCCTTATGTCTATACCTGTAACTATATATATTATCTTAACTAGTGCTATGTATCTTGTTGCTGGTTGTGAATACAGTCAAACCTGGGTAAGTGAGAACTGGATAAGTGAGAAAACTCTATAAGTGAGAGTAATAGCCAGGACCCGTCATTTTAAGCTCCCAAAACCTCTATTAGCGAGAAACAGAAACCTCTGTAAGGGAGAGTCGTTTCTCCCTCATGGACCTCCGTAAGTGAGACTGCTACTTATCTATACCTCTATAAGCGACAGTCGAGCTTTATTTATTTATATTATTTAGGAGGAACTATTGCTACAATAAAAATACATACATACAGTAACAAATGACAAAACAAATTACAAATTTAACATCAGATATTTTATGACTCATTCTTAACTTTCGTGGAACTTCCTACCATTGTTTTGTCTTGTTTTTGTAAGCATCTTGATACCTACCCTTATAAAGTAGGTACTTATATGTTTTATCATATTACATATTTACTACATTCGTACTTGCTGTGACTTGTTATTGCTGCGTACCTCTATAAGAGAGAAACGCTACCCATGTACCTTACATTAGCGAGAAACTCGGTTTAGTGAGAAACCTCTATAAGCGAGAATGAGATTGTGATCCCTTGAACTCTCGCTTATCCAGGTTTGACTGTATTGGCAATTTTTTAATAAAAAACGGCTTTTTCTCAAAACTGTCAGTATGTGGATTAGTTCCATTTTGCATAAGTAGGTCCAATTGATGTATTTAAACATATATAGTAATTCATTCATTGAATTCAACATTCATTTTCTCAATGAAATCAAGATTCATTCAATATTGAGCAGACCGTCAAGTTGAGTTACAGACTCGGCCAAGAGGATTATTAGCCAATTCCTATATCTTACTAACCTTTCAATTTGCCTTACTAATAAGTAAACTTTATACAAGTAAGGTCAAATTTCTACCAATGGTAAGGGAAGTGAATTAATAAAGTAGGAACCGGCATGGACAACTAAGGCTCTTTATAAAACTTCATACAATACATAAATATATATCTAAACAAGCTTATAGTTGATAACTTTCCAAAGAGACTAGAGCCCATAAGTCATTTCTACACAAATCCAGAAATAACAATGTCGGCTAAATTATTCCAATGTTAGCCAAGTGTATGATATATTTGGCGAACATAATATTATTTTGTTGTGCCATCATTGCTCTCGTGTATCGAAGGCGTATATATTTCATGTGGTATTCTTTATTATGTCGAAGATGGATTGCGTTCCAAATAAAACAGCGATGTGTGTATTACATATAATACGGTATTACAATCGCTTTCTGTAACTTCACGCAGCTAAATAACATAAAGCTACATCTGCCGAAAATACGGCGCTGAAAATTCGGCTAAAAATGGTCGCAGTGTTTTTTAAGTAACTTACTTTAATTTAAGTAGCGTATTTATTGTTGTTTTTATTTAAAAATATTTATTTATTTTACGTACTAAAGTATTATGATTAAATATTACATAAGTAGAATTAGTTTTATTAATGATTTTTATTATTTTATTAACAAAATTGGGTCGTTATCGTCTTACGCCAAAGGGAAGGTTTGCACTGAAGATTAGAGTTGTGTCGGATATAATTCCGGCACAGCAATGTGCTGAGTGCAAGCCTTCGCTGAAAATATGGCGTACAAATTTTCAAAATATGCTCTGTTTATAACAATATATAAGGAATGTAATTACGTCGTTATTTTTGCAAATAAAGTTTTTCTTTCTTTCTTATGACACATCAGCCGAAATTACGTAGCGGTCGGCGTATTTTTTTTTATGTTTGCTTGTAGGCGAACTGGCAAACGGACAACCTGGTGATAGGTGGCTACCGTCACCCATGGACATCTGCAACACTAAGGGAGCCGACCTCGTCGAGTCTTTAGGTATCTGTTCACGCCCTTTTTGAAAAGCCCCACATTGTAGCGCTCTGGGAAAACCCCGGGAAGGAGTTCATTCCATAACCTGTCCACATTTGGCATGAAGGAGCGTCCATCACGTACCGCGAAGGACTTCCAAGTATCCAGGAAGTTTAAATGAACCCCCCCCTGTCTCCGGCGAGTGGTGTGATGATAGAATGGCGACGTAGGCACCAAATCAAATCGCTCATCAGAGCACTCGTCTTTGTACAGACGGTAGAATACGCTTAGAGCGCCAACTTCGCTGCTATGGCTGAGAGATTCTACGACTCTCTTATATGGCTGTTTCCGCCAGATCATAATCCATGTATTGTTACGAGTTGCGAGACTCGAATTAAAATGTCGTTGGAATTATTATAGTTTATTAGAACTATAGAAACACGTATGACACAGGTATAACCGAACACAAAAAATCCAAACGTAATGCAGAACGTCGTAATTCAATAAAACGCACAAAGTCCGACACTATTAGATTCCCAATTGTACTATACACGTCTCGCTTTGATCGTGGTTCTCGCTCGACTGGCCCCGCCCTCAATCAGGCTATCGTTTTATACTGCACAAATGCAATGTGTCCGTATCGTAGTCGACATAATGCGAAACGCCTAACTAATGAGTCGGCCGCAAGCAGCCATAAATGAGTACGATAAAATAATGGGCTGTTCTCTAGAAACGTATGCCAATAAATAAGTAAACAAAAGAAGACGATCACAAAAGAATTACAATCAGTTCAAATGCCGACAGGTAATAACATGTGCTGCTGTTCTCATAAGGGAGACCGGAACCTCCCCACAAATGCCGGAACACAACTTAAGGTTTTTATGGTAGCACACTCTATACTAGGTGTGGTAGTCATCCAGACGGGCAAATACCCTACCACCTGGCTGCGGGTTGTTTTATCGCTTCTTGCGACAAGCCGCCGGACCGCAGGAAATTGTATGCTTTCTCCACTCCTGCACGGATAAAAAAAAATACATTTTTCATATGATGATTATGTTCACGTATGCACCGTCATATATTTATTCGTTCACCTTTTCCTCCTTGCAGGAGCGGAGAAAGAATACAATTTCCTGCGGTCCGGCAGCTTGTCGTAAGAGGTGATAAAATAACTCACAGCCAGGTGGTAGGGCATTTGCCTCACTGGCTGGCTACCACCCCTGGTTTACACTATGCCGCCATAACAACTTTGAATTCTGTTCTGGCATTTGTGGCCAGGTTTTACTTTCTCCTTCGAGGCCGGCCGCATATTGGCAGTACCTCTGGTATTGCTTATGTCCATAGGCGACGGTAACCACTTTCCATCAGAGTTCGGCCGGTATCCTATCTGCTGTGCTTCAGCACTAAAAAAACAAAGATTCTGAAGTATATATTAATATAGCTTCTAAGCAAGTCTATTAGCATTAGGTGAAAGTTAAATGCAAGCATTCAAGCTCAGGCCGCACTAAGCATAGTTGGACTTGCAACTACAAATCCGTGGAACTAGCCCTGCATAGTTTGTTACATGAAGTTTGTTAGTGGCAGTTTGTTTTGTGAATGTTGAATATCGAAACACTAACAATGCCCTGTTGAAATAACCATTGTACTCGTATAACGACACACCTGCAGAACATATCGCGCGAAAATTTCGGCGACGGAATGATGGGAGCTAGTCCATGGAATTTCCGCTGATGGTGGAGGTAACTTGTAAAATGTTACGAGATTCTTCACATTACCAAAAAGAGCGCGCGAGCCACCGTCACTCGTGAGTGTACGTTGATTCGTGCTCAAGAAGCGTCGTTGCAAATGGCTGTTGCAGCTTTTATTGTCATTAATTCATTGATATGTCAATTATATTCGAATATAAATTTTATGGCAACCGGGTAGCTACGTGGGGAAGAAGTTAAATGTGTAGCCTCTATCAGCTCCCAGTCGAAGAGATAAGCCCAAGAAATGCTGACTTGACGTCGTTAGGGATGGCATGCGTAGCAATGATCTCAAAATTAAGGATGCCGAAGACCGCACGAAGTACAAAAGAAGAAAAGAGGACCTAGCTTTGAGGCAGACGGCCCTGTTAGTATGGTGACTATCGTGTGATTCCTTTTTCAACTAAAGCTTTAATACGCACATGTCGGACAAACCGAAATTGTCCGATAAATTGATTTACAGTTGTATATCACAAAGTAAATATGCTAAATCTGCATTGACGTAACAGTCCGAAGACAACCGGGATTTAACGCTAAGATAATTATGATGAGGAACTTCGTACGCGTTGCCATACGATTTGTAGTGAATTGCAATGTTGTCACCAAGAAAATACGACCCCAGCACCATCTCTTCGCGTATATCGAGCCTATACCATCGTTTTATCGTAAGCAACATTTTGGTACTAATTGTTTTTAAAATTATATTCAAAAACTGTTATTTTTTTAAGACGCTATATTCTATCAAAAATTGAGGGTTTTAGAACGTAATAATAGTTTCAAATATTAATTACAATAAAAATATTTTTAGGTACAAATGTTGCTTACGGTAAAACGGTGGGAAAGGATCGTTATTCATCTATCCCACGGAAACGACAATTCATCGGTGTGTATATTTTTGAATTTTTTTACCTATGTAATTAATTGTATTGCATCTGGATTTTTTTCTCAAATATATTCTTAGACAGTTCAACGGGTTTCAATAAAAAAATAAGAATTAATAAAAATATATGAATATAAAGTGTAAGGGGTCTAAAGCTGCCGCTTTCTCAGATTCTTATCACTAATATGATATATATTAAAGTAAAGTGGAACTTTATATTATGTCTTACATTTACCAGGATTTCTAGATGTGTGCAAACGTGACTCAGCAATTTTCCAAAAGTTACCGCTTTAGGCTCTCGAATTTTTTTGATAGGCGTTATTTACATAACTTACAACATATAAATTGCAGATAAATTGTTTTGATATTTTTCAACATCAATATACAGACATGACATGAAATGACATGAAAGACAGACATGTGAAATTTGTAAATATTGTCCAACATCCCAAGAGAAAACTACAGATAACAGTTAGAAAAAATGCCGCTCGTCTTTATTCCAATTCAATAAAGTACAAAATCACATATCCACTATCTTCGAGATTGTTATTTACAATCTTGTACCATTGAAGTACAAGAACTGTTGCGCAGCATTCCAAACTTTGTGACAACTAATTCGTAAATCATGCACGCTTTTGCTTTAGTGTTAAAATTCAATCTTGCCTGGCATCGTTTTATACGATGGCATAGCTAAAGTTGTGCGTTCTCAAAAACCATGGCAGTAAAGTGCTTGAAATGTCACCAAGAGCCCTTTTTCTCTATGACCAACACCACGTCTTTATTATTGATATAAAAATGGAATGTAAGTTTTTATCACTTAAAACATATGTATATACTCATCATCATCATCATCCTAGCGTTTAATCCCGGTTGCGTTCGGAGCGTTCACGCCGACGCCCAGGGTTCGCTTTCCTACTTTTTCCACTCCACTTCGCGCGGTCTTCAGCATCCCCCGTTTTGAGACCATTGGCACGCATGTCATCCTTCACGACGTCAAGCCAGCATTTCTTGGGCCTACCCCTTCGACTGGGACCTGGCGGAGGCGGCATGGCTAGACATTTGTTCCTCACGTAATTAGCCGGTCTGCGTAAAACGTGGCCGTACCAGCGTAAGCGACACTCTTGCAGTTTGTCTGCTATGTCACGGACATGAAGACTGCCGCGGATGCCGGAGTTCCTGACCCGGTCTTTCCGCGTCACTCCACACATCCATCCATATTCATCTCCGTGACACGCAGTTCTTGCTTGTGTCGCTCAAGTACTGGCCACGCTTCACTGCCGTACAAAAGACAGGCCTAATGATGGATTTATAGACCTGTCCTTTTAATTTGACCGGCATTTTAGGGTCACAAATGACAACTGTCAACTCACGCCACTTGGCCCAAGCTGCTGTGATACGGGCCTTGACGTCGAGATCGATATCCCCGGACGCACTAAGGACAGATCCCAAGTACTTAAACTGATCCGTGCGCTCGACCGTATCTTCGCCTATGCGCACGGATGTGGGATCTGTAGTGTTGCAGGCCAAGTACTCAGTCTTCGCCACATTTAGTTTCAGACCGCCGTTTTCTAGCGACCTCTTCCACGCATTTACACGTCCCACCAGGCGCCCCCTGTCCGAATCTACCAGCGCGATATCGTTAGCAAACATGAGCAACCATGGAGGTTGCTCATGCGCATCTCTGATGCTGTTCGAGAGTTCGTCTAATATCACGCTGAACAGAAATGGACTAAGGACCGATCCCTGGTGCACGCCTACGGTAATGGGGAAGGGTGTGGTGTCGCCAACAGCGGTCCGAACTATGGAATCGGAATCATGGTACATATCCCGGACAATGTCAATATAGGTTTCTGGCACCCCTTTGAACATTGAAACATATGTATATACTATCCTTTATAAAATCAACTAAAAATTCAAAAATTTTGGACATTGGTAATTTGGGACATTTTGGTTATTTTGGAAATTTTGATCATTTTGGTCAATTTGATAATGTTGGACATTTTGGATAGAGCTTATATTATGAAATGAAATGAAATTTATTAACATAAAACTACAGGGAACATAAACTTATTCACAATACGATGACAATTCTGTAGGAGCGTCCAAATTTAGCTCTGGTGCCCGCACTAGGTCTCAAGTCTCAACTGTTAGGATAGTGGTCATTTTGGACATGGGATAGTTTGCGATATAAAAAAAAAACTAAAATGTATAATATAACTTATAAAGATTTTTGAGTGAGCATTTATTTAGTTTACTAAGAGACAAAATGATATAACATTTTCTACACCTTGAAGTCGGTGCCGAGCAAACCATAAAAATTACTATAAATATACACTGTTATACAACAAAATCTTGCAAAATATTATAATTTTAATGGTTTACTTGGCACCAACTTAAAGAGAATTTTTTTAAAATATTATTTTGTATTTTAGTAAACTGAATAAATTCTTAGTCAAAAATCTTTATCAAGTTATTTTATACATTTTAGTTTTAAAGGCTGTTTTTTTAAACAAAGTTTTTTTTAAATTGTTACTGTTGAGTGTCTAGTTATGGGTGGGCCTACAAAAGGTGCCGTGCGCCTTAAAATATAGGTTCCAAGAAACGGGATCAGAAATTTTTCATAAAAAATTGTTCATAAAATGAAAACTACTGTGCCAAAGTGTGTAAAATTTTAGGGGACCAAATGGCAACTATTCCGCATATAAATAAAACAGAATCACGTAAAGCGGATCATAAATCTCAGCGTAATCGGTTTACATACATAAAAAAAAGAAATACCAATCAAATTGAGAACCTCATCCTTTTTGAAAATCACTTCATTTTATCTTCCGGAGGCAAATACATAAATATGTAATACAATGTAACCTATATAGGACCTACTATTTAAATAAGAGGCACACAGTAGATTTTGACCCGCGGCGCAGGACAACCGCGTACACCAGTCGATGTTAACCAGACCTTTGTAAATTCACTGTCTCGGCATTAAAGTACCTATGTTGTATAATATTTTTATCAAAATAAATTTTACCGGCCAACGCCGTCTGCTCTTTCACGCCAAGTTAATTCCCTAACAAAAGCAGCGATGAATATTGAAATATTTAACGAAGCTTACTTAAGATTGGGGCCTACTATCGAATCCTATTATCGGTAGTACAATAGATAATACCTACAATATATACAATACGTTATCCGTGCAGGAATGGAGAAATAATACAATTTCCTGCGGCCGGACTGCCAGTCGTACTCACAGCCAGGTGCTAGGGTATTGGCCCATTTGGAAGGCCACCACCCCCCTAGTCTTAGAGTATGTATTGGACAACGCACGAGGGGAGACGCGCGGAGAAGGAGGAGCCGCCCTACGTCCACGGCCGGACCACAAGCCTCGGCTGCCGCGGAAGCGCCGAACACTCGCCCACACGACGACTAGTGAAACGGGCTATAATACATTGTATATACCATAACTTCGAATACACCAGCATCCATCTATACATGATAATACATCTATCTTTTCTATACAGTCCACAATAAATTAACCACCTTATTAGTGTGTCCGCTAGACAGGCATACTCTTCTACAGTATGTCCTCATAACAACCTTGAGTTGTGTTCCGACATTAGTGGCCAGTTTCCAGTCTTTCTTTAGAGAGGGGCAGCAGATTGGTAGCGCCTTTGGTGTCACAAATGTCCATAGGCAATGGTAACCGCTTTCAATCAGCTGGGCCGTCTGTCTGTCTTCTGAACTCATGCAATAAAAAAACGGATGTACATATTATGTTAAAATAAGTTCTAACATATTTTACATATAAACAGACCTTAAAGCAAGTTAGAAATAATTGTTTCAGTATTAACTAATGCACTATTTGGTTCCGTTTATTAGTACAAACTTATGACGTCATGAGTTTGTAAGCTTGTAGAAAATATATGAAACTGTGAAGTTTTGTAAGGTAATAAACAGTATCTGATGGTTTAACTGTCTGCTTCCCTATGCAGTCATTACGAAGCAATAGCAGCGACTTCTAGTTAAACAAAAAAAATCATAAAGCATATATTTTGACAAGCTTTTATTTAACTTGCAATGGATGTACCCATGTATATATGTATGTAAGTTCGGGTGGAATCTTGCAAGTTAAATTTGACCAACTTCCTGGTTTCCGATTGAGCTGAATTTTTGCACGTATATCTCGTGACAATGCAATAATGTGCTACCATGGAGCTGATATGCTGATGGAGTTAGCCATAGGAACTCCTGTACTAAACAAGATAGACCCGTCGTGTTTGTGCTCGTTTTACTTGTCTTGGCTAGCACTCTGCTGCTACGTAATATCCAGGATCTCAAAAGCTTGTATTTAAAAATCTTTTTAGAAAAGCTTCTTAAATCAATATTTCAGGACTGATTCTGACATACATACATACATAACTTCACGCCAGGTCCCTTGCGGGATAGGCACGAACAACAGAGTGCCAACAGGCTTATTCTTACACACCGCACTTGCTTCTTTGACATTCATAGCTCTTGTCATGCACGCTCGTCTATTCTTAAGGCTCCTGACATCACCTTCTGATGACTGACTGACTGATTATGATTTCGTTATAAAACATACAAATGACCATTTAAAAAAAGATATTGCTAATTCGCCTAAGTATTTCATATTAGACAGTGCATACCTTAGACTATTCAATAATCTAAGATTGTGACTAAATTTCTTAAATTTAAAAAGTGTATATTTAGAAGTCGATAATGGAAGCTACCTTCGCTCCTACATGACTGAATTTTAAATAGCATTAATAAGGTTATAATGAATATTCAATTTTATAATTTAAACTATGACATTATTCTAAGTTATTCAGCGTATACTTAAAACTTATAAAATATTACAGAATTAGAATTTTTCGAATTAAGCACCTATAATAATACATTTGTTTCAGGAATGTTACCAGTAAATAATATAAAACAAAACATAACCTATATTGATAAAGCTTAAAATTTATGCTCCCAATTGAAACGAGCAAACCTAACGTCAGAATGAATGTAAAAAAGTCCTTTCCAATAAGGCTTTTTTATAGGAATTTATTACCTTACTTTTATTTGCTACCTAACCATTTGAAGGTTATTTCCAAATCTTGTAAATGAATAAGTGCTTGATAATGGCTAAACAAACAAATTTAACACAACTATTATGTATAAATATAATTTAGAAGTACAATAATATTACAACAATTAATGTATTCGTGTTTATACGATCATAAAATTTACGATCGACCACAATTTCGATTCGTAGACAAATAGTAGTGCCCAAATATTTCGTGGCTCGCTACAGCCGCGCTCCGTCGTCCACAAAATCCTGCAATGCGTGTTTTCTCTCAGCTAATAATGAATGAAAAATAGCATTATAAAGGATATTCTGCTTGTTTTCCCCGTGTTTTTATCGCATTTAAATGTCAACTGGCGTCGTTTTGTTTATGGTGTTACATGTTTTATAGACTTACTCTGTCGCAATAATATTTTTAATATTCTGAAGAACGAAGTTTGGTTGAATTATTGAAAAAGTAGAACTGTTCTCGCAATTTCATTTGCATATATATATAGAAAGTATCAAATGTTCATCTTAATTTTTGAAAGTAGTTGACATTGGCAAGATATACAAATCGTGCGTAGCCATATTTAAAAAGAACAAGTACACGTAAAAAAATATGAAATTTAAAAAAAAAAATTGATGTTCTAATCACAGTAAAGTAGAAAACAAATTATCTGATACGGCTGTCAGCAAGCCGCGATTTTGGGGTATCTGTATAATGAAGTATACATTGTACATTGAACTGTGTTAACTATCGGACTTAAGTCCGTGCACCGTCATTGAGCGTTAGGAAGTCCGGTAGAAATCTGTTCCGCTGGATATGTTCAGTGTTGCCTTGTCAACTCCTAAAAAGTGATAGACTGGGATGTATAGTGAAGAAAAAATGTTTGTGTATACAATTCACACAAGGTAGAGGGAGACTTCAGATATGAGCCTACAAGACAATGAGATAAAAGCATAGTATCAGGAGTATAAGGATAATTAAAAGGTTTAATATTTTTATCAAACTCAAAAAATATTTTATATTTTAATGCAAAATATTACATTTCATATATTACATCTCTAAGATATATAATATAACACGTATTAATCAGATTCCATGTTTTCACTTGGAATAAATGATACAAGAGGCGTATGATAACGAAAACAGGAAACAAATGCTCTTGTTTCAGTTTGATTTATGGACTTCAAAATATTTCCAACTCTTATCTGTATGAGCATAGTGTTATGTATGTAAATGATTAAAAATCTCTTTATAGTGTCACTTTTTTTCGTTCCGTTGAGTTTCAAATCACAAAGATTCTAAAGAAATTTCACTTCAAAACTTTTAAAAATCCAGTAAGAATATAAAAGTTAAATTAATTTAAAACACTGATCTTTTGAAGATGACATTCCAGTACAAATCGTCATTTCAGTATGGAGTAGTAGTGAGAGTGCGCGGGTTACAGACGCGTCTGATAATTTGTTAAAGCCTTATTAAAACCTTTTAATTTATGAGGCCGAAAATATTTTTCAAATTTCGAACTCAGAAAACAAATCGCGTTGGTCGCTTGCCATTTAGAAAACAAGAGCAAATCAGTTCAGACGTCAAAATACTGTTTCATGTAGTTGAAAATAAGCAATTTATTTAAATTTTTGCCAAATATCTTATTTATCAAGGGCAATTTTAGAAATTGAGTAAGTATACTTTTGATTAAACGTTAAACAAATTAATATGAAATATTTCTGTTTTTTCGTTATCTCAATTTCAACAACCCACGCTTGTTAGCAATATGCCTTAGCAATTCATATTCTAATACAAATTTAATTATATGTAAAGAAAAGTTCAATTGTTTGCCATATTAATCAATACGATATTACCTGTACTCGCCCAATTTAATAAAAAATATTGGTCAGGACCAAGTTGGGTTTCATTTAATGCATATATAATAGTTTGTAATATTTTACAATACATTTTCTTGTTTTGGCAGTGAAGTACGGCATTTCTTTAGTGAAAACCAAGAGCTGTTTACTGTTTGTCACGGAAATATATATGCTGCGGTGGATGTGTGGAGTGAGTGACGCGGAAGGACTGTGTGTGGACTGTTGTGTATATGTATGTATGTATATATATATATATATATATATATATATATATATACATATAAACATGCATACATACATGCCCAAGAATTGCCCGGCTTGAATTAAAACATGATATCAACGACAAAAATGGTCTCAAAATGGGGGATGCTTAAGATTGCCCGAAGTGGATTAGAAAAAGTAGGAAAGCGGACCTTGGGCGTCAGAGTGAACGCTCCGAATGCAACCGGGATTTAACACTCTGATAATGATGATGATCAACAACAATAATCTCAAGCGGGTGCCCTGTATATAGTAGAGGAGCTTAGATGAAATGTTCCCCCGTCTCCTCGTTTCCGGAATCGTTTGCGACTTCAATTATTGTAAAGCGCCATCTATTGCTTTGTAAGCGTTCCACTACAATCTTTATTGTACACCAACATAACGAAAGACTTGCTTTGTCTTAACTAAAATTAATACTTTTAATTAATGTTATAACCAAGAATGTGAGGTTTCTGTTTATGGCGCTTTCACGACTTAACTATACAGCAAATCGTCATGAAATGTTGAATACACATTTTCGGAGGTATAGAAAACGAAAAGAACATTAGGTACGTTTCATCTACATAAAGTACCGTTTCCTAGGAATAGACGAGTATATCTGAAAAAGTGGCGTTTCGGTCGCATTTTAAAAGCGCCACTGTTGCGATTTACTAACACATACATATGGCAACGATATTGACAACGAAATTTTGATGTTGCTCTCGTGGTTAGTTTAACCTTCACTAGATGGCATTACGGTATTTTAAGTTAAAAATTAAGCTTGATGTTTCTCAGGAGGACGTGTGGGACTTCCAGCGGCCGGTCCACTACTCTGTTTACGAAATTTACATTAACGCGAGTGGAACCACGGACAAAAGTTAGTACGTAGGTACGCCGCAGACTGGTGAATTTTGACGTGGTAAAGCCACGCTGGAATCATTATTTGATTATATCTCTTAAGGCAGGCGCGATGGGTGTGATAATATGCTTTCACAGAATATAGCCGTGAAACAGTTTGCTTTGAGCAGTGTTTCGTAAGATGAGTGACAGTTCCTTCCGATGGCTTTTTTCTTTTTTGTTATCGCTGGGGTATAAATTTGCACATACCCTCGGGCCCTAAGGAGGAAGGTCACCGAGGGGTACATGAGACCCCCGACAGCCGACGCTACACACAGGCTTTCTGTGTCCTTCCTGATAATAGGAGGAGTTGCAAGCACCGACCGCCAGACTATACACTCAAGCTTCCAGCGTCCCTTCGCTTCATAATGTGACCCCAAGGGACAGTAATCGTAGACATGTCTGCCGAGACACTTCGATGCATGCTGACAAGGAGGGGTCTCCCTGGGACCAGGTCACTTCTTCGCACTGGGTGTAGCTTACTGGGAGGTTCACTACATTATTGGCAAGAGATGGACAAATCGGCGCCTGCCACCGTCTACTCATCGTTCTCCCTTTTCGGCGGCCTCCTTCTGTATCATAACGTCCTTTCAGAAGGAAACACTGCTAATCATTTCTACTCGTTGAGCAGCATCTGGTTGACTACAATTGATGATTGAAATCAAATTGTGTTGTAGTGATCCCTACGGTCAACTGGCGAGCATCCCATCTCCTGTCCAATCCCCTCTATCCTCTCCTCCTCCAATCTTCTTGTAAAGGCTGGTAAAGGAGTCTGCTAAGTTGCAGGAACGTATCCAAATCTTGTATTGAAACGTATTAGACCGTTTCGTCACCGACCGTCGCGCAAAGCACGCACCATCAACAATTGTCGGCAAGAATATATTGATACGTTTTAGAGGGCATAGTGGAACGTATCGTATTTCTTATCGTGCCTGATACGTTCATAGTACTGTCATGGTGTGATCCGGTGTAGTGGGCAGACACCTTTATACGTTGGTTTTGCAGTGACCACTTTCATTAGGTGGGCCGTCTGCCTTTTTTATCCGCTTCGCAGTAAAAACAAATGTGTAAAAACAGTAGAAAAGTGGACCTTGGGCTTGGAACAGGATGTTCCGAATCCAATCCGAATTTAACGCTGGAATTAGGATGACCCCTTATTTATATGTAAATGTGAAAGTGGCTATGTTATGCCAGCTTATTTTATTGTAACTATGTATTAGGTCATTTGAATGTGCGGCCGAATTAGGCCAAGTCGGCCACTGACGGAGTTTCGTTCGCCGTTTCTTAAAATCTCCTTTATTTGGATGATTGTTTCTTCAAGCGAGTTAGACTTGAATATGTATTTATTTCCCGGAAACGGCTCAACAGATTTCAATGAACATTTTTAGTTTTTTTTAATTATGTGTATGAATTTTGCTTATGTTCCAGGATTCAGAAGATATCGAGTAAAGAGAGGTAAAATCCATCTCAAAAGAAGTTGTAGAAACAGCTAGTTGTTAATAGCGCCATGTACCTTGAGAGAACATTTTTGAGAAATTCTTCATGGGGTTCAAGCCCAGCTGTAGAAATTTTATTTTACTAACCTCACTGCTTATGCATTACAGAAGTTTTTGGCGAAAATGTGAAGAATAATATAAGTCTATCTGCAGATAAAGCTCACATTAGCTCGCAAGCTAGTTAGTTACTATGCTTGTGTTGTCTGAAATACATCATGGATATAGGCACCAGGTACCCAGACCACAGTGAATGATGGAAAGTTTACAAAAACCATGCAAGAAATCGAATCCAGAACTTCTGTGTTCAAGTAAACTAGGCCGGCAAAATCTTAGCTCGCTCAATCATAGAAACCGTCAAAGAATATTTTGCTGTGCAGCTTTAGCCTAAATTATATAGTTCTATATGTACTATCTTTGATTTCTTAATAAATGCTGGTAAATTTTATCTAATAATTTACTCAAAACGTTAAGAAATCTTAATATTTTTATTTTGTAGCCACACAATGTACATAATAATATTGTACGGCAACATAATATTCGTCGTGAGCCAACCGTTGTCCACTAATGGACATAGACAATGGGCGACCTTGCGCAGATCGTCGATCCATCGGACTGGAGGGCGTCCTGCACTACGTTTGCCGAGACGCGGTCTCCACTCTAGGACTCGTCTAACCCATCGGCCATTATACCCACTAAATATATTGACATTATTATATTATCTTGAATAAATTGAGAATATCAAAAGTGAGTTTCTAAATCTAAATATAATTAAATAGAAATATCTAAATATTTCATTAATTTTCAGGTCATTTTTGAAATTTTTTTCGCGGTGTCTGTTTATTTCGCATAAGCTCCAAAACAACTTTATTCCAAGATCTAGAATTTGAATGAAACTTGCTTTCTCCACTGCCCCTATCCAACCCAATCCCTCTATTTCAATCCCATATTCCATAACTTTTATCGCATTCCTCCTGTCTGAGCTCTCCATACTATTCCGACCTGAAGGCTGTTGGCTTCGTGATCGGTGTTGCAAATGCCTATAGGCGCCAGTAACCACTTTCCAGGAGCCTGGTCGTCTGCCTATCGTCAGTTTCGCAATAACTTTTTTATGTTGCAACTAAAATTGAAGAGGAATTGGTTCAAATTTTTTTTATTCAGAACCGTAAAACTCCTGAAATTCATTTTTAATTCCCTCTGTATTTGATATTTTTGTTGCAATATATATCTTATTGGTGTGG
The DNA here is from genome assembly GCA_012273795.1 of Dendrolimus punctatus. NCBI lineage: Eukaryota > Metazoa > Arthropoda > Insecta > Lepidoptera > Lasiocampidae > Dendrolimus > Dendrolimus punctatus. The sequence continues at coordinate 18,482,850 of CM022546.1, read as the reverse complement.
TTGTAATTGTTGTTTGGTTTCGTGGACTAATTTGGCTTTCTTTTATGTATTTGCGTTTTCTAAAACACCTTTTTAATTAATGAATGTTCTACTACAAGTTGGACACTTGAATGTCGCTTAAAATTGAGATTATTTGCTTCGTCGGTTAAATTATAATGTTTTCTTGATTGTTGTTAGGTATAGAAAATTTGTTTACCTTCAAAATGATAATATTAAAAATATTTAAAAAATCATTATATAATAGGAAAATAGTATTTTGGGAATTTCGTTCTCAGTCAGGTTTTACTTGGGCTTTGACATGTAATTCTGTTTCTCATTTGAAAATGCAAATGATACTAAACAGTAGTAAAGATATTGCTTTAGTGACTGGTGTTTTCAGTCAGGTTTTAGACTTTGACATGCCTATAGATAACTTTGGCACTTATTTGAAAATGTAAATTGCGACTAAAAAATAGTAACGACATTGCTTTAGGGATTGGTGTTTTCACAGTCAGGTTTTAGACTTTGACATGCCTATAGGTAACTCTGGCGCTTATTTGAAAATGAAAATTGTGACTAAGAAGTAGTAAAGACATTGCTTTTGTTGTGTTTTAGTACTCGTTTAGACTTTGACTTAGGTATAGGTAACTCTGACACTTATTTTGAAAATTTAATGCTAACAAAAACAGACAATGAACATTTGGTTTTAATTATGGGCTTAAATATTTTCGCGGTCTGGTTTTAAGATTTTATGAGCATTGATTTGATCATGTTTGTTAAATATAATAAAATAAAATAGTTAATAATATTTTATTATGGATTTGAGTATTTCCAGTCTGAAATACTCAAATCCATCTAAAAATCTATCCGTGCAGGAGCGGAGAAAGAATACAATTTCCTGCGTTGGGGCGGCCTGTCGTAAGAGGCGACAAAACAACCCACAGCCAGGTGGTAGGGCATTTGCCCGACTGGATGGCTACCACCCCTGGTCTAGAGTATGTCGCCATAACAACCTTGTGTTCTGTTCCGGCATTAGTGACCAGGTTCCAGGCTCCCTAAAGAGAGCAGCAGCGCATTCGTAGCACCTTTGGTGATGCAAATGTCCATAGGCGATGGTAACCGCTGTCCATCAAGTGGGCCGTCTGCCTGTCTGCTGATCTCCTGCAATAAAAAAAAATCCATCAACTCAAAAATATTTGAAAATGTAAATGTTATCAAAAATATTTTTTTTGTTTATATAAAGGACATAAATGTCTTAGCAGACAGGTTTTAAGTTTTGTACGTGATTGTGGAACGTGATTTGAGTCCCACACAGAGTTGCAGTTCATAAAGCTGTACTAATTTAGGAGAAAAATAGTAGAATAGGCTGAGCCAGATGCAATTTATGTATTCGCTAACACGATGACAGAAGGAATAAAAATAGTCAATAGAAGATTTAAATACTTTCCAAATGTCGCCAGTGCTTTGATAAGAAAATGTGAGTTTTAACAGTTACTGGACGCTTATTTGAAAATGAATGATAACAAAAACAAGGTAGTAAAGGTATTTCATTTATTTCTTTAATAACCAAGCGTTTTCAGTCTGGTTTTTAGGCTTTGTCATGATACTAAAGTCTGGCGCTCATTCGAAAATGTAAGTGGTAAGAAAAACTAATGAAAATTTGATTTTAATTATGTTTTCTCAGTTTGGTCTTAAGCTTTATATGTGCTGATTTGATTAGAAACATTGTTTTTATTAGGGATTTGAGCATTGTCAGTCTGGTTATAGATTTTGATTGTCTCTGGCGTATATTAGAAAATTCAAATGAATGTTAATAAAAACTAGTTAGTAAAGGTATTGCTTTTATTTATAACTTTGCATTTTCACAGGCTGATTTTTAGGCTTTGTTATATTATAGGAAACTGGCGCTCATTCGAAAATTTAAATGGTAACAAAAAAGAAAAAAGTAGTGAAGATTTGATTTCAATTAAAAGTTTTAATGTTTTCTCAATCTGGTTTTAAGCTTTTATATATTTTATATGCCAGGTGGTAGGGCATTTGCCCGACTGGATGGCTACCACCCCTGGTCTAGAGTATGTCGCCATAACAACCTTGTGTTGTGTTCCGGCATTAGTGACCAGGTTCCAGGCTCCCTAAAGAGAGCAGCAGCGCATTCGTAGCACCTTTGGTGTTGCAAATGTCCATAGGCGATGGTAACCGCTGTCCATCAAGTGGGCCGTCTGCCTGTCTGCTGATCTCCTGCAATAAAAAAAAATAAAAAAATAAATTAGGTATTTCACTGTTTGTCGTCTGGTAGATGTAGCTCTGATTTTTATTTGATAATGCTAGTGGAAAAAGAAATGTATAAGTTCAAAAACAGTGAAGATGTTGCTTCTGATAAGGACTTTAAAAAACCTGTCGTGTTTTATTAGGCTTTGATATAATCCTGACGTAAATTTTTAAATGAAAAAAGATCCCGACGAATTGAGAACCTCTTCCTTTTTTCGAAGTCGGTTAAAAATGTTTGGAAAAAAATAAAATAGTGAAACAATGTTTTATTCGAGTGCTTTTAATCTGGTTTTAAGTTTTGATTTGTAACCCTGGCGCTTATTTGATTTGGCATGCGGTAAAAAAATACCTATTATAAAACTTAATGGTGACAATATTGTTTTTATCATATTTTTAGACGACCCGACAAACGTTGTTTTGCCTTATTATTAAAAATAATTTTAAGTAAGTTAAATGATTACAGTACTAAAATCAAATCAATAAAAGGGTAAAAAAATCAGGCTTATATGTATTTTTAATGCCAAATCATAATTAAATATGAATAAGAAATGTTGCCAAAAAAATAAAAAGAAAATACTCAAGGGTGGCCACCCTTATCATTTAGGGGTAAAAAATAGATGTTGGCCGATTCTCAGACCTACCCGATATGCACACAAAATTTCATACAAATCGGTTCAGCCGTTTCTGAGGTTTCCGTTTCCGCGACATGAGAGTTATATACGAGGATATTAGTTATTATAGATCGTGAAGTTGTATTGTAGAGTCGTGAAGTTGTTACAAAATGGTGAATTTGTTATTGTTTTTATTAGGGTGTTAAGTTCTCAGTCAAGTTTTAAGCCTTGAAATGAAGCTCTGGCGCATATTTGAAAATGCAAGTAGTAACTTCGTTTCCCAGTTGACACGGTGTCTCTTCTTTGTGGTTGACCTGAAAAACAAATTAATTTATTTCAATTTTGTAAAACTCGAAAACTATTTATTTCTAGTAGATATTACAGAAAACAAATTTTAATTGAGTCTAGCAATTTTGGATAAAATTAAATTTTGATGAATAGTTAGAATGGAAGATTATGTTTTCTATAGCAAAGTTAGAGGTTTTATTTAATTAAAAGTGCGGCTATTAAGCGCAACCTCCAGACAGATCACCGAGAGGTTTAAGTTCACGGCTATTGCAAAGTATCCGAGTCGTCAGATTGGAATAAAGTATATAAAAAAAATGTTTATTAACCATTAAACACGTATTAGCAGGTGATGTCAGGAGCCTTAAGAACAGACGAGCGTGCATGACAAGAGCTATGAATGTCAAAGAAGCAAGTGAGGTGTGTAAGAATAAGCCTGAATGGCGCTCTGTTGTTCGTGCCTACCCCGCAAGGGACCTGGCGTGAAGTTATGTATGTATGTAAACATGACTTTTTGTTTAGTTTGAGCACAGAAAAGTTAATTATTATTTGTGTTTTCTTTTGGATGGGTTTTAATGGAGAGTCTTTGTTGTAATAAAATATTTGCCGTAACAAAAAAATAATTCTGCAATGTGTGAGGCTCGGCTACTGAAAAGTATCCTAGTTGTGAGATTGGAATAAAGAATAAAAAAAAACATGATTATTAACCATTAAAATATGGCTTATTTGTTTAGTGTGAGCACAGAAAAGTAAATTACTATTTGTGTTTTCTTTTGGATGGATTTTAATTGTCTTTATTATAATAAAAATATTTACCATAGAAAAAAAAATATTCTAATATGAATAGCGTGTTAGGTTCGGCTATTGAAAAGTATCCTAGTTGTGAGATTGGAATAAGGAATAGTAAGAAAGATGTAGTAAATTGTTTATGGGGATTCTATTAGCAATCAACTATGTTCCGTCTGTATCCCTTCAAATAACCAGGCGAATTAAAATGCCGTTAGAATTATTATAGAGTGTATTAGAACTAAACAAACACTTATAACACAGGTACATTATAACCAAACGCAATAAATCCAAACGTAATGCAGAAGGTCGTAATTCAATAAAACGCGCAAAGTCCGTCACTATTAGATTCCCGTATACACGTAACACCTGGATCGTAGTTGTAGCTCAACTGCCCCCCTCTATTAGGCCGTCATTTTATACATCACAAATACAAATGTGCCCGCCCGGCAATGTCAATACAATTTCCTATAATTACTTTGTACTTGTAATTCGCAACACGTGGCTAATGATGCTCATGAGCAAGTATAATAGTAAAATAGGCTGTTCTCCACAATAACTAGAAACGTATGCCAATAAATAAGCGGACAAAAGAAGACGATCATAAAAGGATTACAATTAGTTCAAATGCCGACGGGTAATAAAATGTGCTTTTACAGATCTGAACGTGAAATTTGTCTTTGTCAGGGCCAGGTTGTAACAATATGTTATTTTAATTTTATAATGCAACGTCTCGCAATGTTTTCAAATAAATGTTTTTTCTTTCCTTCAAATTTGTATGAACATGAAAAGGTATGACAAGTGAATGAACAGTAAGATGAGGGGCCGGCCATACTGTCCAAACGATGATGGAAACTTATTTGCAAGTTAACTAATGCTAGTGTAAACCAGGTTTTATGTATGATAAAGAATAAAATGCCTTCATCAAACAAATACGCTCGTGTAGACATGCTTAACATACAAACACGACAAAGGGCAACTGAATATTGGACCACCCAAGGGCATGTTTCCTAAATTGCGTTAGCGTAAGTTCACGTCATTTCATTCTAAACATAGGCCTCTGGATTCAATTCCACGACTCGTAATTTGTTTTTAGGCTCCGAGGGACGAAATAATTTAATGTTGTCTCCCTTTTTTCTCTGATTCTTTGGGGATTCTCATTCTGTTTTGACATTGAACTCTGATTTTGTTTCGATTCAGGTGTAGTGTTTGACGACCTTAAACACTACACCTGAATCGAAACAAAATGACTTTTGCGAATATTTCTTGTCTTGTGAGGCGCTATAGCCCACTGATAATAAGCTGGTTCAATTTGTGATGGACTGTATAGTGGAGATATGACCTAGATTCTTGCACTATAAAGCAGAAGCTCGACCAACCTTGAGATCACCCCTCTCCTGGCTCGGTTCAGGTGGCACTCGGGAATAGCGCACGGCACTATGGTTTCACTTGAGAGCTATCACTTTTTACACAGATTAGGTCTTAAAAGTTATTGGCCAGTAATTACAATTATGTGAATTAAAAAAAAACAGATTAACGCACGGCGCGTTGTCGATTAACGATGATCGAGTGTCCATAATCGCTGCCTCTACCCTGCAATGCATTGGCCGTCACCTCATACAGAAAGAGGCTAGACGGCTAAACTCATGGACCGACGTTCTACAGACTTCCCTAGGCAAGGACCGGACAAATATATATTCAGAAACCTGTTAAAAATGATCTTACTAATGTAAAGCGTTTTTTTTTTTAAAAAAAGGAGGTATAAAATTATTTATTGCTGCCAATTTATGTACATATAAATTTGAACATCTATAACATATACTTTTTATTCATACTAGTGGTCATCTGTGTTTAAATTCGACCATAATAATTAATGTGAAAGATTATACACCCTGTTAATTTGACTTTAACAATAAACAAAAGAGTTTATATGCGCGTGTGTCAAATACAAAAAATATTAGCATTATGCACTCCTCTGTATATATAAACTATAAGTGTGCGAAATTTCATACTCCTCCTACTCCTACGCGCAATTTTCGTAAAAAGGGCACAAAGTTGTTTCTGTGTTTTTGCTTCTCGTAAATTAATAAGAAGGTATCTCTTCATTGGTTTGTGTAATATATAAGTGAAAATAAATGTTTATTATATGTTTGTCCTTGTGCGTTTCTAAATCATTGGTCAGATTCTGATGAAACTTTAATAAGGTGCTCTGAGAACGCCCGCGAGGGTTTCTGGCCCAAAAAACAATAATTTCTAGTTTTGATTGCTCATTTAGTTTGTCATAGAGCAGGTATGTTCCATCAGTTGGCGAATTAAATATAATCAGATTCGAAATTGCGGAAGTATAAAATGTTACTCCATTTATTTGTATAGGTATAATTTGCAAAATCACTGTATCTTTTTGTACACAGTTTTAACGGTTTTTAAATATTTGGTTACTAATTTTATAATTTTGTGGGTATATATTAGGGCTAGTACCTCTTTATCGCAGTTTTCAGCCACAGTCTTCATGTGCTCCAGTTTCTTTTTATTTGTGAAAACAAGCGGGCTTACGACTGTCATGAAGCCTGTGTTGCTATATCTATTGTTCTTTATTATCCCAATCTGTAAAGATATTACCAACACTACAGTAAATAATCAAAACAATTAAATCACCTACCAATACTTTTTATTGTAAGCAAGCCTCATCCTCACATAGACGTAGCTTCACGTCTTAAAGTAACGGCTACGCTCAAGATGAGTTTATTAGAAACTTCTTCGATTTTGTTAAAACTTAAAATAAACTTTCTTAAATTGTTGGAAAAATGATAATTATTTTAAATTACAGCTGTGAATTTCAGAACTTTCTTCCGAAGAGTATTTATCTTCTTATATATAAAATTATCGTGTCATAATGTTAGTTACCATACTCCTCTGAAACGGTTTGACCGATTCTCATGAAATTTTGTGTGCATATTGAGTAGGTCTGAGAATCGGACAACATCTATTTTTCATTTCCCTAAATATTAAGGGTAGTCCTCCCCTATATTAAAAAAAATAATTAAATACATTTTTATTTTTTTATGATACAGCATTAAAAATACATACAACCATAAATTTTCAACCCTCTACGATCAACCTCTATTTTTTACCGGGCAGGACGACGTCTGCCAGGATAGCTATATGATGTAAAAAAGTGGGAGAAGTATTTATTAGTGTGTACTCTTTGTACAATTCCAAAGATGCTGGGTTTAATCGCCGCTAACGATGGACCCCGGTTTGAAAGTTGTTTCCAAGCCAAATCACGTTGAGTTGATATATGTTGTTTATTAAATTAATTTGATGACCTGAGACGCACAACTTGCACTGTACAAGTGCCGCACGTGATAGTGATGTTAATACTATTGTTTGTTACGTATTTATATGTAGAATATGCTCTACGAGCAATATTAATTATTAATTAATATTGCGAGTCAAAAACGTGTTAGTTTAATTTACATTATTTTATTTGAGTTTTACCTGCCACACTAGATGGCAATACAATGAGTATTGCCATCCAGTTCTACGTGGAAATATGAACCAGCCTTCAGGACATGAATAGTCTCGAGAGTCTTTTTACATACCTACTTTGAAAAGAATTTGAAATTTGCCGATGTACTCCAGACACGCAATGTTTCAAAACTAAACGGCAGATATATGTAGACTCAAATATAAAGCGTTAGGAAGAGCCTAACGCTTTACACTTGAGGTTTTCAGCTAAAGACATAGTGTTGCCACCTCCTGGCTCGGTTGTTGGAAGATGCGCTAGGGCCAGAGTATCGATGCAAGTCGTATCTCACGAAGCGGCCGTCCCACATGGCGAGATCTTCTCCCAGCTGTTAAAAATCGATATCCTGTCCAACTCGTTTAAATGTGTCGTTAAAATTATACCATACTACTGTCAGGGTATGTGACAGCATTATGGCACACAGATGTATATTATCCGTGCTGTTTGTTATGCTTTTACGGAAAAGCTATTGGACCGATTTGGCTGAAAATCAGTGTAAATATAATTTTAATAATGACGGTGGATAAGGGACACTTTATTATCCCAGAAAGTAGGATAGGTATTTTTTTAATTTGCCATTTTTGTAATTTTAGTCAATTTGGTCATTTCGGTTATTATGGTCAATTTGGTCATATGGGTAATTTTCGTTATTTATAGTTTTAATACCTAAAAAGGACATTATACTTTCATATTATAAGAATTGATATAATTTGTGATATAAAATGAAGTGAATCTGCCGGGGGCAAATAGCATTAAGAGTAAAATTTAATAAAGATAGATAGAAAATACTTTATTATTCAGCACGTACAGACAAAGTAAATCATTTCAGTCATTTCGTGTCAAGGAACAAGAGGCGGCCTTATCGCTTTAGAGCGATCTCTTCCAGACAACCCGGCTTTGGATCGTGTGAAAGGAATCAAGAGTGCATAAAAAGCAACTTGTATTAATGTTTTCCATTTAAACTAGAGTCATGCACTAGGGCCTGACTGGTAAACTCTAGTTGTATATAGATTAGTTTCTATTGCTGTATATACTTTACATCTAATATCCGTGCAGGAACGGAGAAATAATACAATTTCCTGCGGCCGGGCGGCCAGTCGTAAGAGGTGACAAAACAACCCACAGCCAGGTGGTAGGGTATTTGCCCGACTGGATGGCGACCACCCCTGGTCTAGAATATGCCGCCATAACAACCTTGTGTTGTATTCCGGCATTGGTGACCAGGTTCCAGTCTCCTTTAATAGAACAGCAGCGCATTTGTAGCACCTTTGGTGTTGCAGGTGTCCATAGGCGATGGTAACCGCTTTCCATCAAGTGGGCCGTCTGCCTGTCTGCTGTACTCCTGCAATAAAAAAATAAATAAAAAAGACGGAAAGTAGTGTTATCTAGGAATGTTTTGGTGTTAAATTATGGATATTTACAGAAAATCCTGTAAACCACCGTTTCAAATAAATTTTATAAATAAGTAACTAATAATTTACCAACATATAATTATTTTGCGGACTGTTGAATGGAAATAATCCTTTCAAAAGAGTTTCTTCAATTATATTTTGAGTGTTATTTTCGAATATAAGTCAAATATAAACCTTATAAATTTTACTGAATCTTCAAACGCTAATTAAATTAAGTTCGCTTTGGAAGACACGTTTTATTCATACAAAAGGTATGAAATTGTAATTTGGTAGTAAGAGTTGAAAATTCAGGCGGTTGTTTTAGATACTTCATAAGGTGTAGTATTTTTTGTTTAACAAATTATATAAGTTACATAGGCCGCTTCACTACTGCTTTTTTAATTAGTACCTCTCGTGATGGTTATTTAATAATCTAATGCAATAAAGAAAATTTAATCGAATGTAACTGTAATATTGTAATTAAGTTGTTTGTTTATTATATTGTAGAATTCTTCACTTGCGTTCTAACGACAGTCGACGAATTAGGAGTTTTTTTTCATATTCTAGTAGCATTTAAGTGCATTCTGAGTTTAAATTGTTGTTTTTGTTGATATCGTGGCTAGCAGAGAAAATTATCTTTAGATTTACTTTAACGCAACCATTCTGCCCCACATTAGGTTCTTTATTAAATCTGTAGTTCAAGGCTCATCATATTTAAGAGCCTAAGCTCTTGGGGATGGAGCTTTGTCCAATCTTTTCTACTTTCGGACAGTTTCACTTCTTTGTACGACATGACACTTATCTTTTCCTTAATTTAGCCGACAAACAACCCCCTAGGTGTGCCCTTCTCTCTTCTACCTTCCATTTTGTCTTCGATTATCTCACAGAAATTAGTCAGTAGTCAAGACTATACATAAAATAAGGAATAAAGTATTTATAGTAGAAGTGGCTCAAAAGGCTGTATAATATTAGCTCCATTATTTATTGTATGAGTTTAGTAGATAGGCAGACGGCCCACCTGATTGATAGCGGTTACTATCGCCTATTTACACTTACAACACCAAAGGTGCTACAAGTGCGCTGCTGCTCTCTTAAAGGAGACTGGAACCTGGCTACTAATGCTAGAAAACAGCTCAAGGTTGTAATAGCGGCATACTCTAGATAGGCCATCCAGACATTAGCTACCATATGGCTGTGGGTTGTTTTGTCATATCTTAAGACATGCTGCCCAGTCGCAGGGAACTGTATCCTTTCTCCGTTCCTGCACGGATAGTCCTTAAGGTTTCATACTTATCTATTTGTCAGCTATAGAGCTGAATGTATAATTACCTTTTCCAATAGGCACTTGACGATGCAAGCGGACTTTTCCGGGAATGGTGGGTCCTGACGCAAATATTCTAGATCGGCTTCAGTTGAATTGGTGTGAGTCATACACGTACGGGCTGTGGTTACCAATGTCTTTCTTACAACCGCTGTGAAAGGATTTTCTAAAAGATGTAAATTGTTATTGAGTAGTGGACAATTTTATGATAGTTTTCTTGGGATACGGGTTGAGAGTTTACGAAGGCGTATTCGAAGAATATTTATATAGGGTAGCTGAGGCCAAAAACCGATAAATTTAATTTCAGCAATAAGGTATTCTTTTCCAAAGGAAAATATTGCTAGTTATAGTAAAATTTGCAAAATATTCTGCCTTTATACACATATTTACTATGATAAATAACAAAATTTCTCGTGATATAATATGCAATATCTGCCTTTAATAATTAAGCTATTTTTAAGGGTTTTGAGTATATGACTGAATGGCACTGCTTGTACTTTGAATAAAATGAAAAGGGGTGTAGTACAAATGAATTTTAATAATATTTATTTAATTATATAGCCCAAAGTGGTCAAAAAAGGTTGATTAGGCTGCTTGCCTTTTGCTGCCTACCTGCTAGTTAATTTCAGTCTTTCGATTCGGATGCATTAACCAATCCGATCCAATGTAAATTTGAATTATTCAATATCATTGATTTTAGTTATGCGCTTTTTGAATTACATACATACATAACTTCACGCCAGGTCCCTTGCGGGGTAGGCACGAACAACAGAGCGCCACACAGGCCCATTCTTACACACCTCACTTGCTTCTTTGACATTCATAGCTCTTGTCATGCACGCTCGTCTGTTCTTAAGGCTCCTAACATCACCTTCTGCTAATACATGATCAATTTGATCATGGAAGGTGTGTCGTGGCCTTCCGCGACTTCTGCATCCATCCACTTTTGCATTGTATATCTGTTTAATCATTCTTTCATCATACATTCTTTCCACATGCCCGAAACACCGGAGCATTCCTTTCCTTACCTTCACCCCGACACTCTTTTGAATTAATTGTATTAAATAAAATGTACCAATTTATTTGACTATCATCTGCCCTATTTTCGATATTATGCCTGCCATTTTCTACATGAGTATAAACCAACTTACCCCTTTCATTGTCTGAAGCCCAAACCAGGGCTACCAATAATATTACTGCACATCGATACAACATTTCGAACGTTAAAACCAATAAAATATCACTGATGTAATGGCACAATAATTTTTGTGGGCCGACCATTTTGCGATCAGATAAAATCTTTCCGGATGCGATTTTAAATCTGCGATGCGACGTATTTTTGTTTATTGCGCAAAGTTTTTATTGTTCGATTATTTAGTTTGGATGGCGGAGGTCGTTTTTATTTGGCGTTTCTAGGTCGAGGAAAGGATGTGATGCTGTATGAATAGATCATTCCTTTTTAGAAATTTTATCGTTATGTTTTCAAGATTTAAGATTATTTAGCCTATCCCTAACTTATTCATTTCAATTATTTAAGTTAAATTTTTGTTTATGGTTATTATTTACTCTATGGGAGTCTTATCTAATTTACCGCTTTTTAGTTATAGTTTTATTAGCGCTTTACGTCATGTCTTGAATTGTGTTTTTATTGCTCGAATACAGCAGAGAGGCTGATGAGCCATCAGCTAGAAAATGATTTCTGTCACCTATACGTGTTTGCAATACAAATCGTGCTACTAATCTCCTGCCGACCTTCAAAGGGGACTGGAATCTGGCCACTAAGTCTAGAAAACAGCTTACATACTACAGGTGCTAGTAGGGGAAATACTATTCTGGCTCTGTTCCTGCAGAGATAATATATTTTATTAATTTAATTTGGATTTACTATATTCGTTTTTAGGTAATCCGTAGCTGAATTATAAAATAAATGGATGTTCGTCACCACTACAAAATCTGTCACAGTGCATGAACTCTAGCAGTCAATTTTTAGTTGGGTAATCAAAGGGCAGAATACAGAGTTCTTATTCACCTTTTTTGCCTATTCGTTTGTCAGTCTCTCTTATATGTCACTGCCGTTATACGGATTTATCTTAATCTTTTGTCTTCTACTTTGACCACATGTCTTTCAATTCTGTGAGAACAATGATATTGTGCAATCCCCAATGCTGAGATTGTAACTAACATTACAAGCGGACTGTATTATTACGAATTATTTTGCAAAACTATGCGAAGAACGGTAAGTTAGCCAGTGAGAATAAAACTACAACGAGTAGGTCAACTCACCTTGCAAAGATCGGGTTCGAGTCCAATGGTCGGCGCCGGCTGCTTTCTTCGTGAACACAATTTTGTTTCAAAACGAGTAATTTCACCACTCGTGACAACGATGCAGCACTGATGCACTGGTTAGCGACAATTGCGAATATTTTTCCACAAAATGCGAAACGAGTCTCTTGTGAGGTGAATTTAACAACGAGCGATTTCGAGATATGTCCGTACACGACGAGCGCAGCGAGTGACTCTCGCCGCAATTTCTACCCTCACTGGCTCACGCGATAAAAAATTATGCTATTCAAACCCGAACGAAAACTTTCGCTAATTTAGCAAATACGAATTAAATTTAACTATTTGATGCTAATTAAAATTAAAACTACAAATAAAATAGGAAGCGGTTTGTACAGTTATATAAACCGTATTAAAATCGCTATAAACCACATATATCTGAAATATTCGGTTAGAAACTATGTTCGTTACATTTTTTTTATTTAATCTTACACACCGCCCAATAACGAAACAAGGATCCTTTTAAAAAGGTTCTTCAAAACAGTTTGAAACAAAACAGTTATCTCTAAGAAGCCCCATTTGAAGTTTCATATAAATACTGACAAGCTAACTTTCAACAGTATCAACACTATAATTAGCTTATTTATTTAAAAACAGAACACATGACAACGTTATGTTTGTCAACACTTTTTTTTCTTAAATATTAGTGACGTGCCCTAAAGAAAACTTTAAACATAAATCGTAATTTTAATCAATTGCCCACTAGATTAAGGGAATCTTTAAATTACAAAAATGTAAAGTAGATTTTTTTAAAACCTATTATTTAGAAAAATTGCAATGATAGCCTGTGTTTGAGCGTTCGTGACTACGTATATGTTATCTCCACATACGACTACGATATGATTAGTTGTATGTATTTATGAATGTATGAGTTTTTTTCTGAAATTTCGAGGGTGTGTTGCATCACACACGTATTTTAAATGTAAATTTTTATTATAGGTAAATAAATAAATAAAAGTTTGCGTCTCAGGACGCCCGACAGAAGTGATTACTTAGCCTGCCCACCGCTGTCGATTGCGTGAGAGAAAGGGACGCCAGACAGACTGGCGCCGTAACGCGTTACGTAACGAAGCGGTTTATCCTCCCATAAGAAGGTATCACTTCAAAACGGAACAAATATTTTGTTTTGAATAATGAGTCAATTTATTAGAGTCATATGGATTTAACAGAAGATGTAAGAATAAGCCTAAATGGCGCTCTGTTGTTCGTGCCTACCCCGCAAGGGACCTGGCGTGAAGTTATGTATGTATGTATGTATGTATATGGATTCAAAAATGTGTGACTTCCTATATCGATTAAATTTTTTTATTGTATCATCGTCAATAGTTGACGTAACTACTAAAATCAGTTTGATAGATGCCAAATGTGACCATTATAGGACGACCGAACTATAGTCAGCAATAAAAATGCAAATGAACAAATAACTTTGGAACTGTAAACACTTTGTTTGAAAATGTCTTCAACTTCGCTAACAGACAATGGGTAGTTTGTGATCTTTCTCATCCGTTGACCCTAACTGGTGAATTTTGCGGGTGCCTCCTGTAATCCAGCGGTACGACAGGGATAAGGGCGAATGGCCCGAACTTGAATGTAGGACAATTGCGAATTTGATCATTACGCTATGTTACAAAGGGATAAACGACCCGTATCTCGCGTCCAGTCGGAGCTTAGGTTGGTTGTTTTGGAAATTATTTTTTGTCTTTTTTACCTTTTCATCTTGTAGGTGGATTAAGGAAGTGGTTTCTTTTCATTTTTGCTTTGTTGTTTATCCGGGATCGAAGGAACATATTTGGTTTATTTCTAGGTATTGCGCATAGTTTTCTTATAGTAGTGTAGGTTTGCGTTTCGCCACGATCTCAGCTGATGTTGAGCGGGGAGACATGGTCTAAGCTAGAGTGTTTTTCTAATTGCCTGAAGTAAGCAAACAAGTGAATGGCCCATTTGATGGAAGGTGCAACACCAAGGGCGTTGTCTGCGCGATACCTGTAAGGAATTTATATCGCCCACATATCATAGGCGCAGAGGGAAAACCTCAACGGGAAGTTCCCTCCATATTATTGTTGTACGCGGAACAACTGTTCTAGAGGACCATTGCGTAGTTCAGCGTAGGAGCTCCAGGAAATAGAGGTGAAGATCCCGTCGATTACGAGCGGTGTGTGTAAATGAGGCGTTATCCACCAGATCAAACAGTTCTTTGAAACATTTTTCATTGGATATCCGGTAGAATAGGCAGAGGGGCGCAGTCTCTCCAAAGTCTAAGTGATTCTAAGCCGCCTGTTAGTATAGTATCGTCGACTATACGAACGGCGCGACGCCTACCTAGAAAATATTGTGTCGGCCAGCGGTTTCAGAGCTGAACAGGATCTTTATCTTCAATAAGAGAATTTTTTTCGTATAAAAAAGAAATCCAATAAGACTATTTTTTTTTGTTAGCTTTATAGTTAACTTATGGTTAATGAAATACAATTACAAATTAAAGATGTCGAAATAAGAAGAGGCAAAGCTATGACTCATTTACAATGGATTCCGGTTTTAACGACGCTGAACAGACACCTATAATTCCGACGCTATATCCGTACAAAAGGTAGACAGATAGAAAACAATATTTATTACCATATAATACAATCGAGCAATGCGTATGGGTAATTCTTCTCCGTGCAGGGACGGAAAAAGGGAACAACCCACAGCCAGGTGGTGGTAGGGCATTTGTCCGACTGAATGTCTACCACCCTGGTCTAGAGTATGCCGCCATAACAACTTTGGCTATCAGTGACCAGGTTCGTTTCTCCCATGGACGCTAGAGGTAAGGAGTATGTAAGTAAGGGGGATCAGTTGAATAAGTGTCCACCTGTAAACAGCAAATATATGAATTTAACAGTTATAAACGAAGTGAAGTGTGCTGGTTTGAAAAATTGAAAAATTATAATTTGGAAAAGTATTGAGACTTTTTCGTATTGAGATGTATGTATATAAATGCAATAGTTACATTTTTGTAAAATGCGCGGTGACGAAGAGGAAGTCTTTCTTTCCTTCTTTAATCTAGTATCCTACTCTAATTATTTGTGGCGCTATTTTTAAATACTTTCCACTTGCTATTATGGCGCCATCTTAATTTGCTGCCCTTCAGTGGACACTTTTTAATATACTGAGATGGTTCTCCTTACCTCTAGTTTCTCCTTCAAGGCCGGCAGCACTATAGCAGCGTGCATAAGCGACGGTAACTACTTTTGGTTACAGTCGGGCCATCAGCCTGTCTGCTGTGCTTCAGCAATTAAAACAAATATATACATCTAACGTTTTCTAAGATTTGCAGATTTCACTTTACCTATTCGAATATTTATAAACTAAAGCATATTATTAAAATTCCGACAATCTGTGGATGTAAACAAACGATAGAAAGCTTTGATTTTTTAAATCCAACTGCGTTTGTTGACTTGGTATTAGCCTGTAGAGTCGGTTGCAATATTTGCAAGAAATTTCTAGGAACTTGTTACAAACGGTTCATTAAAACTAATCGCTATACCCGAAAGCGGCGATACATCCGAAGTCGTTATTACCAAATTATTTTTCTCTAAAAGTATTGTTACAATGATTTAGTAGTATAGTTGTTCTTGTCATGTTTCCTGTACACCTCTGGAACTTGGCTGGTTATCTTGTGTCTGCACTGAAGCTGGGCCGGGATTTCCCTGGACACCTCAGGAACTGGGCCGGGCTATACCCTGGACTCCTCTGGAACTGGGCCGGGCTATACCCTGGACTCCATCCTTGACTCGTACGCTTCTTATTGGTTTGGTATCGACGTTACGACGTGTAGCTGGCCTGGCCGCGTATAGGTATGCGGTAGGTGGTATACTGGTTGACTGGAAGGTGGTGATTACGGCAATGTTTTATTTATTTGCTCTTCTCACGATGATGGTGCTAGCAACTTCTTGCAACTGGCCATGTGGTATGGCGAGGCTTGCCATACAACTACATTGTGTGTTGCGTCGTTGTAGAAATGTGTTCTATTCTCTGGCAGCTGGCAGGGTCCTTGTAATTGGCAGAGTCGCCATGTGGTATGGGCGAGGGCTGCTCGTGGACTGAGGTGGTTACAGTAGTAAAACTACATTGTCCCGAAGTGTATGATGTATTTATTCTGATTATTCTGTTACAAAATGAATGATTACATTACAAGAACTATGAATGTCAAAGAAGCAAGTGAGGTGTGTAAGAATAAGCCTAAATGGCGCTCTGTTGTTCGTGCCTACCCCGCAAGGGACCTGGCGTGAAGTTATGTATGTATGTATGTATGAAAGCCTTATATACTACATTATTGCTACGTGTGCAAATACTTAATTATTGTGCGCTGCCCCCCCCCCCCCTAACAATAAACAATACAAATGCTTACATACTACACTTTTAATAATATTTATCTCCAATATGTGGTAATGGTGTTCAGCTTATAACTCAAAATCTCTCAATTGTATGTAGACGGTATTCACTACATTTTATTTTCATGTTGGCAGACGCGATAGATTTATACTGTGTTCGGTTATTTCATTATATGTAAAATTCATATATTCTAAAATTGTTGGATGGATAGCGAGGGGTTCTAAAAACTTGTCGAGTGTAAAAAAGTCAATGTATATAAGATATTAAAACCCTAAGGTTCTCTGATTATAAATATAGTGACCAACAGGTTCTTATTACCATAAGCCCTTGAGTTTTTACAAGTAATACAGTATACTTGAAATTCAAGTGACTTAGGAATTACGTCGCTATAGCCAAAACGTCGTTATAACTATTGACGTTTGACGGCCTCTGGGTTGAGCGGGCTAAGCCTTTGCCGGCCGACCTCACTGGAACGCAGATGCTCCGGGTTCGATTCCTGGTATAGTAAATTTAGGAAACGTATTTTCTCCGTTATTTACTATGGTCTGGGTGTCTAGGATCGGCCCCAGAGTGGTCCGTTGTATATTACCCATAACACAAGCGTAACTTGCTTAATTTGGGGATATACAATATGTGTGTTTGTCTGCCGATTTATTTATTTATTTAACTGAGTTTCTTTATAAATGAAATCCACTGATTTTTCATTCATTGAAAAATTATTTATGAATTTTGTAAGTTAACCTTTTGAACAGTGGTTGAGACCTTTTGTTCTGCGAGGGTGTGTTTCACTTGACCCTCGTATGTGTCAGAAAATTGTATGATCTATTTAAACGTACTCTATCAGAGAGATAAATTAATTCTATTATTTAATTACTATGGTTGATATTCAGTTTGCTTTGCGCTATGTCAACTAGCGCAGAGAGCTTTAATTGTATGTACATAATTGTACACGGTGATTAATGTATTTTAGTCCTGATATCTCGTTTTAGTCGTGTTTCATATAATTTGTAATGTATATGTGTCGTATCATTCTTTAGGTATGGGTAATAATGGAACAGATCGTACGTGATTTCTTTTTGGAACGAAGTGCCTTATCGCGCGTTGCTAAAAGGGGCTAGACAGAAAAAATGAAGACTAAAAATTTAACGACACTGTAAGCCGTGCGGCGTGCGCGTGTTTCTCTGTCTGTTTCTCTCTCTCATTATTACTAAAATTAAGCCTACTGATTAAGTTTATATTACATTATATTTGTTAATAATAAAAAAATATTATTATAACATTAAAAAAAAAATTTACAATTCCTTCACTAATTAATCGAAATGAACTTCGTTCCATCCGGGTATCCCTTGACACCTCTCAAGTTTTTTTTAATAGTATTATAGTTTCGCGTTTGGCTATGATCTCGCCTGATATAGAGCAGGGAAATGGTCTAAGATGGAGCATGTTTACCTAGAAAGTATTGCCACGGGACTTAAGACACCAGGTTGTAAGTATCGGGAAAGACAGACTCCCGCAATGAGTTCCACTCTTTTACGTTGCGCATAAAACAAAACGCTTCATTCGTATAAGTGGAGTATATACCACATCTTGCATATGCCGATGCGTCTAGTCGACCGATAATAGAAGAAAGACGAAGGGCGCAGCTGAGATTAATATAATCAATAAAAATGCTAAATCAAATTATTTGGTATTACTAGGGGTACGGCAGTATAAGACTTTTTGCTAATCCCCAAATGTTTGTAATAAAGTAAAATAAAATGGATACCAATCATTTATGTTCTTATTTATGAATAAGAGAATTCAATATGTTGAATAAGAGTAAGTCTGTAGGTGTCTTTAAGAATCTTAAACAAGCCCAAAAAACATAACTTAATATGAATAAGACGGTTTATATTTTAATACTATTACCGTTAGTGTGATTTTTTCGCGTTATTTAGTTTTTTTTAACAACTCACTGTACTTGCCAAAAATCTTATTATTACACGTGTGTTTTTAACACCACAAACGAATCCGACGACAAAATGGCGACATCTTCCAAGTTATTAGGGTAAATTGGGGGCGGACAGAGATAAATATGCATACAAAAAGAGAAAGAATATGTATGTATGTATCAAGAATGTGTATTGTGGTTTGAACAAGAGATGGCGAAACCATGACTTTTATTTTATTATTTTATCTATACAAATAATAAAATTGTAGAGGTCAAATTTCTGTACAATAAAAAAAATGCTAAAAACCGAGTCAGGGAGATGTAAGAAGTGAAATAGAACTAATTTAGATTTTTTTAATTTTTTTTGTTTCTCTGTTTGTCTGTTTATCTGTCTGTTTGTACCGGCTAATCTCCGAAACGACTGGACCGATTTACATGAAATTTTGTATGATGATAGCTTATATCTCTGGTCAACATATAGAATACTTTTGATCCCGATAAATTTAAGAGCTCCCGTGGGATAGTTAAAAAACTGCACCACGTGGACGAAGTCGCGGGCAGAAGCTAGTTTAGAATAAAATGATGTAGATGCACGATCGCGTCTATGCAATCCCCGCTGTCGCCCAAAAATTCAGTACGTAAAAATCTTTAAGGACGGTAAGGAAAAGCCTTAATTATATATCAATAAATTATTTGATGAAATGTGACGAAACATATCGCTATAAAACTTACTTCAAATCAATCTCACGCGGTGCCTTTATTAAACAGCGCTCGTATTAAAAAGTATTGAATACGCATTAAAAATACGTGTATTCGACACCTAGAATGATTTGTAAGTTCACACTGCAAAACGGGTGGCGGTTAATCATCCCCCGGTAAAGAGGGGTGTTGCCGTGGTCATTAATTAAGTAAACAAACCAATATGAATCGGCCCTGTTAACAAATCGACCACATTTGCTGAAATCAAAAGCAAATAAGATTGTTGTTAAATTTATGTAAGTATCTGTTTTCATACGCGTCTGTTCATGCTATTTTTTTGGAAAAATAAATTTTAATTTCAATGTTACAGTTGAAGATTTCTAGATAAAAAAATTAACATAACCAGAACAAACTACGAAATATTTGTTTTTTAAAAGATTTTTAGTAGCAGAGTGCTAGCCAATACAAGTAAAACGAGCCAAATATGACGGGTCTATCTTGCTTAGTAAGGAGGTCCTATGGCCACCTTCCGACTCCATCATCAGATCAGCTCCATGGTACCATATTATTGCATTGTCACGCAATAAACATTAGTGGAAAATTTCAGCTCAATCGGAAATCGGGAAGTTGGTCAAATTTAACTTGCAAGATTCTATCCGAACTTACATACATATATAGGTACATCTATTGGAAGTTAAATAAAAGATTCTAAAATAGAATTTAACTCATGAAGGCGCTTTACTATATAATAACCTACCGAAAAATATTAAAGAAATCAAATCGTTCTTACTGTTCAAAAATCTATTGAAAATCCCACTTTCTAAAGGACTACTCTTTGCTTGACTAAATAAATATTATTTTAATTTGGAACTTATTGATTCAACATTTTTTATTGCAGGAGTTCAGCAGACACGCAGACGGACCACTTGATAGGAAGCGGTTACTATCGCCAATGGACATATGCAACACCAAAGGTGCTACAAATGCCCTGCTGCTCTCTTATGGGAGACTGGAGCCTGGTCACTAATGCCAAAACACAACTCAAGGTTGTTATGGTGCCATACTTTAGACCAGGGGTGGTAGCCATCCAGTTGGGCAAATGCCCTATCATCTGGCTGTAGGTTGTTTTGTCGCCTCTTACGACAGGCCGCCCGGCCGCAGGAAATTGTATACTTTCTGCGTTTCTGCGCGGATAAAATAAATCTATGCATCTGTTTGCACTGCACCATTTGTTATTGTAAAGCTACTTAGTAAACTGAAACTAACAGACAGACAGACTGCCAAAAAAACACTTAATATTACTTTAAAATCTCCTTGCGCATTTTAATAAGCCTTAATAAACAACTTGCATTGTTCCAACTTTTGTCTCAAAACTACCCTCATATATTATAAATAATTGACTTAATTCATTCGAAAACCAAACATCAATTATATATTATAAGATTTTAAGATAAGATTATATATTATAGGATAAGCTAATTTTTATGCAAATCCGAAATCCTAGATACACACAAGAATACAATTTCCTGCGGCCCGGCGGCCTGTCGTAAGAGGCGACAAAACAACCCACAGCCAGGTGGTAGGGCATTTGCCCGACTGGATGGCTACCACCCCTGGTCTAGAGTATGTCGCCATAACAACCTTGTGTTGTGTTCCGGCATTAGTGACCAGGTTCCAGGCTCCCTAAAGAGAGCAGCAGCGCATTTGTAGCACCTTTGGTGTTGCAAATGTCCATAGGCGATGGTAACCGCTGTCCATCAAGTGGGCCGTCTGCCTGTCTGCTGATCTCCTGCAATAAAAAAAAATACACATTACTAAAATTTCCTATCGATCAGTGAAAAACTGTCATTAAAATTCGATTTCGTTTTCAATCTGGCCATATTAAATCCCAGAAAAATTCACACCGCATTCCCAGGGTAAGAATTAGCACAAATTTTAAGTCTAAAAATTTTCTGTCGATCAATGAAAACTGCATTGAAATCGTCCCAGTAGCTTTGACGTGAATCCCGAACAAACAGAAGAAATCTAAGAAAATGCATCGTGCTCTCTATACTTTATGTAATCTATTCTAGTTTTGTGTAATAGCTCCAATGTGAATATGTCATATTTTGCAGTTTGTAATATTATGGATATCTCAGGCTCTTTTATATATATATATATATATATTAGGGTGATCCAAAAAAAAAAAAATTTTTCCAAGCAGACTCAAAAGTTTCTTTTGGGTGTAAAAAAAATTATGTGAAAAGATGAGCCCATAATATTAATATTAAGATAGTCCTCATCGCATTTTTTTAATTCCCATAAGAATAACACAGGAATTTTTTTTTTGCTTCTTCTGATTTTTGTATCGTTCAAACAGCTGGTTGACTGATAAATCGCTGTCCTAACCTTTATAGAGAATTGAACGCTCTACAACATTTTTGATAACATTTTTTGATTTGTCTTTGTATATATATATATATATATATATATATATATATATATATACAAAAGTACAAGTAGATGTACAATTACTTTAAGATTTTGCAGTCATTTTGAAAAAACGGAATCCTTATAAAAAGTTATTTCTGTCTATCTATTTACGTCACAATCTTTCCTCGAAACTGAGCCTACATAGATGAAAGGGTATAGCCGGGTTTTTAAGTAAAATCTGCCCCCGCGGCGTTTTCTATTTTTACTTTGGGGATCGTTTTGTTAACAAATAAAAATAATTTACCCTTTAACAGAAAGGTGTAGCTTGACCCTAGAAAGTCGGGTGAATAAATCTTTAAAAAAGATCCAACAAAAGATTATGTATTGTTAATATCTACCAATGTTTGTGATGCCACCGTCAAAGTTTGAATTCTGATTTCATGAAGTATTTTGGTAAGCATGTAATTTTGGGTGTAAGCTACCTGGTGAATAGTGGCGTAAGCGATTTTATTTATTTGAACAACACAACAGATAACAATCAATAATTTATTTATATTGTTACGAACTGGGCGCCGACAAAAACAAATTCACACCTGCATATCTGTTAAAACACATTTTATTACATTTCGGCATTTGGACTTCTGTTATTTACGTATTTATAGGCATGCGTTTACTAATTATTCTAGAAAACAGTCTATTGTTGTACTGTATTTTTATGGCAGTCATTAGCCAGGTGTGTCGGATTAATGTCGATTTAGATACGGGGACATTGCATCTGTGCAGTACAATGCAATGCCTCGATTGAGGAACGAGGCATTCGAGCGATAACCAGGAGCGAAGCAAAACGTGTGTATTACAATCGGGAATGTTTTAGTGACGGACTTTGCGCGTTTTATGTAATTACGACCTTCTGCATTACGTTTGGACTTGTTGTGTTCGGTTGTATTATATTTGTACCTGTGTTATGCGTGTTTGTATAGTTCTAATAAAGTCTATAGTAATTCTAACGGCATTTTAATTCGAGTCTCGCGACTCGTAACAATCCGATATAGTTTGTAACATATTACGTCTAAATTGAAACCCAAGCGTGCTCACACATTAGTGTTACAAATATATTTTCCCAAACAAAATTATGTAAATAATGTCAGTAATGATGATTCAATAAATCAATACTTAAATCTAATAAGTGATAGTTAATAAAGATAATAGACAAAGAAAATGAGAGCATTAAACAATTACTAAACAAGTGAAGAGGTGTGATCTTTCTTCATAGAAATTATAAAATTTTTAAAACCTTAAGATTTTGCATTCGGTATGACAACTCTTACCTATGCCATTCTTGAGGTTTTTAGGCAGTCTAATTTCTACCTTGACTTTTGTTTTTTCTACTGTTCTTTTATTCATTTTTTCAGATGATAATAATTTGCTTTTGAATCAACAGAGGGGACACTATTTACGTAAATAATACTGTGATTTTCGCAATGCCTTCTTTCAAATAAAGATTTATGTCTTGCAGGTGCACGTTCTAAAATAATTTCAACTACTTGATTTTGTACATTGTTAATTATCAAATTAATGATGAATTTTGAGATAGAACCATTGACTCCTATGAGTTATTATTAATTAAGGTTTATCGAGCTTGCTCATTAGATTAGATTAGGTAACACTTTACTGCTCAGAAAAATAAAAATCACAAAAACAAAATGCATAATTGTAATGCTTCTTGATAAAACAACAAGTTATTGCTAAAAACTAAAAGCGATTTCTTCCAAGCTAGGTTAAAAGAAATTCGTAAGTTATCTGTCGATGTAGGCGGAGAGGAAAAAAGATAGGACTGTACAATTTAAATAAAGATTATTTAAATAAATATACTCATATACGACAACCTTTTTATATTAACATAATTATATGTATAACAATAGATAAATAACATAGACAGACACATAGATAACACTTTATTGTACACCAAAACATAGATAAACAGAAATAGAAAAATACAAGAGATAATACAACGGCCGGCCTTGTCGCAGAAAGGCGGTAGTAAAAATACTGACGGTAGTGCAATTTATAAATAATGATAAATCATAAGTATACACAATACATATTAGCACAAAAGAAATTATATGTAATATAATAAGCTCGTCAGAGCCGTATAAACTCAGGAAGTCTTTATTAATCAGAATTAATCATGGCATGGCATGATGTATGTGGTTATATTTTTGGAATTATCATCTTTTGTGACCTTTACTAAAATGATGTTTGTTTTACTGCGATTTGCCCCGGAAGTTTCACTTCGTCTTATATCGCAAAATCGCAAATTATCCCATCTCTCGGATGAAAAGTATCTATGTCAACTTTTGGTATTAAAACTATATATCTGTGTACACCAAAATGACCAAATAGACCTCATCGACTATATCGACCAAACTAACTACATCAACTACATCGACCACATCGATCACATCGACGACTCTCTTGATATTAACACTGATTACAATTTAATTCACTTTGATTAAAGAAATGAATCGCGGTTCGTCGAATATTTGGTACGCTGGCGACCATTCTCTCGAAGCCTTCTTTTGGACACCTCGCTTCCTTAGCCACGACGCTCCGCGAGAGTGACATTAACCACATATCTCTCTTGACAGTGTCAAAATGACGTTTCAATGAACCTTCTACATCTATATAAGTATTTTTTTGTAATATTAGACATAATATTTATTTAAAGACAGATAATAATGTCTAAGTATGTCCCGTAAAGGAGGTAATGTTTTAGCCTTTCTGAGAGTAAGAGGCAACGCCTTCCAGAGTTTGAGTTATTATAAAAGGCCCGTTAGGTATCTGAGGAAATAATAAATGTTCCACATAACATTGGCCTCAACTTGGGTGATACAAATTCATTTTGTATATTCACGCCAGACCGTTACCTTCGTCCCTGCCCGTTAAAAGTTTTCCCTTTATGTTCTTCGGATTAATAAAGTTTTTTTTTCTTTACCTTTTTTATGTTTATCACAAGGAATATTGGGTGAAATACTTCGGAACAAGTGTTGTTATCTCAAATCGTGACTGCGTTATGAAAACGACTGTGAAATTTGGAATATTGAATTTGGCTTTTTTTCGACTTGGGGTTTATTCATCTAATTTATATTTAAATAAATTCTTTGCTATGTATTGTAATGGCTAGAAGTTTCAGAGCTGACCAAGATTTAGTTTTCCTTTTATTTATAGTCTGAAATAGGCAGACGGGCCACTTGATGGAAAGTGGTTACCGTGGCCTATGGACGTTGACAACACGAGGGGTATCACCGTAGCATACCGTTGCTGACCTTCAAGAAATTTTATAACGCCCTTCTTAAAGAACCCCATGTCATAGAGCAAAGGGAAAACAGCGGCGAGAAGTTTCCTTCAGATCATTCTTGTACGCGGAATAAATATTCTAGAACCCTTGCGTAGTTGAGCGTAGGAGCTCAAGGAAATGAAGGAGAACATCCCGTCGCTGGCGAGCGGTGCGGTTGTAAAAGTGAGGCGTTGGCACCAGATCAAACAGTTCCTCGGGGCACTCCCCGTTATCTTCCTTCCTGGGATCTTCAATAAGAGACTGGTTCAGAGCATAAGTTTATATTAGCAACGAAGAGACTCTTAAAAAACTTAAACTACCTAAAGAAGGGACATAGATGTGTTATGCTCGCGGTTCGATACAATACTGTCTTCTCTTGTTTTGGGAGGCTGTTACGGATTTTAATGCTATACAGCGAAATCTTAATAAAATAAAATAATAATTCGCTTCTTAATGTTATATTGACTTGCTCTTTAGAACATTTCATTACAAGTGACATGAACAAAAACAAAGAAACGGTATTACATATAAATTTAAATTATGAAAAATAACTTGCATTCTGTAAAGTTCTAACAGAGGCGTTCTATGATTTTATTTCATTGTATTATGTTTCTTAATATATCATAACGACTAAGGAGGTAAGTCGTAGCAGTGTCTATTTATATTCGAAATGGGAAGAAGAAAGGAAGAAGTAATTCGAAAGGAAACTGGTTGAGCTAGAAGCACTGATTTTATTCGAACAAGGAATTGAATGGTATATCCTTCTATATATAATATAAGTGTGTTGATATTGAACTCCTCCTAAACGGCTGGACCGATTTGAATGATTTTTTTGTGTGTTTAAGTGGATTCAAGGATGGTTTAGATTCAGAAATAAGCGCGACAGATGGCGCTGCAGTCGGGTTCTAAATTTTATTTCTTCAGGGCAGGTCAACGTCTGCCTTGACAGCTAGTAAGGTATATTTATTTACTAGATATACCTTCATTCATTTATTTACAATATTTTTTTTTATATTTTTATAAAAATACTAGGATATGCCCGCGACTTCGTTCACTCTGACTTGAAATTGTCGCGGGATTCCCGGAACACAAATTGTCGTAGCATTAAAAAAATGTGTCGGAATAATCTAACGCATATGCATCCGAATAACTTCAAACTGCTCCTGGGAAAATCCCCGCGGGATTCCCGGGATAAAGGGATTTCTTTTATAAACGTTACTGTTATTGAAAATGTTGGCAGTACTTTTTCTTGTACTCGTGAAAGCAAAAGTCGACTTATGACAAACCTTTTCATACTGCGTCTGTGCATGTGAAAATTGTTTGTTGTTTTTCAGTATTTATTAAATAACATCCCATCTACATATTTGGTAAAATAAATGCGTGCATTTCGTAGCGTAAACTTCACAAGTGTTGATAAACACAGGATATTACAGTGTGCTTTGGATCGTGAATGTTTCCTGTTTGAGCCTATGGGGGTTCAGGGGAGGGAGGCTCATGTATATTTTATGACGTCATTATGCTAGTTAATGGCCCTGCTGGCGAGGTTGATTGATGCCGTTTGTGCTTCGAATGTTGCTGCTTTGGGTTTCCACAAGTTGGGAAGTCACACTTTGTTGATAAGTAGACATAATTTGCTAAGGGTCGTATTGAAGTTTGACGCTAGAAGCAGCTAGACTGGGTTATTAAAAAAGTTAGTAAATTTTTGAAATGAATTTTTGAACATAAATGTGTGGTGACACAAAATCGCTTTGTTAGCACTTTGTATATTCGAGCAAATACGACGCGCATTCGTAGTCTTATCTGTGTAATGCGACAGATCGGTTTTGTCTTGAGTAACATATCCGTCCATACGTGCGATTTAACGTGTGTAATATGTACATTTATGTGTGGATAATATATATATATAATATATACCGTGTAAATTGTTAAAATCTAAAACCTGGTTTAATTTCTCTCACACCTCAAGAACATCTTTTGACATACAACGCTTCAGATTTTATACGCCTAGGAAATCCCTTGAAATAATTAAATGAATGAATGAATGAAAACACTTTATTGTTCACCAAAAATTAAAACTACGTTCTTAAAACTAAATACAGTAAATGTTGAATAAAGGGCGGCCTTATCGCTTTAAGCGATCGCTTCTAAGCCACCCCCTAAGCTAAGGAAAATATAAGACAACAGTGACGGTGAAGACAATAAATAATAAAAACATTCCAAGACGTAAAAAAATAAAATAAAATAAATAACATACAAAAATAAAATATATCCTACTATATATAGAATCAGCAGCATGTTTTAAACTTTCCAGTACCAAAGTTATTTCATAACCATCAGTTTAAAAGACAATATGGACAGCGGCGTAGCGTGGGTGACGGCGGCCCAGGGCGGAAGACAATTTTGCCGCCCTTTTATTTAGGTATTTAAATTTAATGCGTACTATATCTGTAATTATAATATGAAGAGGTAAAGTTTGCGTGTTTGTGATGTCGTAGGGGTTAATTTCTGGATCTAATGAACCAATTAGGAAATTAATTTTATCAGTCAAAAAAGGCAATTCCCCGAATTTGTCACAGAATGAGTAATGAATAATTCCGTGTTCTTTCAATCGGGCCGAATTTGTACTAACGATAAAAATATGATATGGTTCAAATATTTTTATATTATTTATTGTCAAAAAATTGCCACCCCCAAAAAAGTGTCGTCCGGTGCGGGCCGCGGGCCTGGAGCTCATCGCTTGTATCGAGACCTCTCAACACGTCTAATTGATGTTTCGAGTGACCAAAAGGTTGGCTTGCACCTTTTTTTATGAGGCGTAATCCGTCATGGACACTCTACTCTTCGGGGCACGGTAGGGTAGTGTGGGACTCCCGATGGCATGCTTGGACCTACCAACTAAACTACCGGTTTGTGCCATCTTGACGCCGTGTGGCTCTTATAGAGCCCACTCCTTCCAGCGGAGAAAACATTAACACGCGCGTGCGGCAATCCGCACGCAGCGCCATCTCCCGACCGCTATTCGAACGGCAAGTACCCCGAATCTTATCGTTCAAAGTCGCTGTTAGGACGGGAGAAACTGGTGATAGGTTGGCTTGCACCTGGGGCAACGAACGAATTGGCGTTGCCATCCAACGTGGAAATGCAATCAGCATTTTGGACACACTCCACGCCGACAGCGACTTGGAGTCAATTTTTTATTTACAGATTTATGTTATTTTGTAATTATAGCATAGTTTCGTTTATTTATTTTTAAAATTTGAAATATATTGTTATAACATGTTACTTATTAAATTTTCAAATTATTGTTACGAGTTACGCAGGACTCGAACAAAAAGCCGGAGTTTATTAGAACTATACAAACACGTATGACAGAGGCACAAATGTAACTGAACGCAACCAGTATAAACGGCACGATTGAATAACACGCGCTAAATCCGTCACTATATCGCTCATCGAATGTACTCGTCTTCCTTTGATCGTAGTTCTCGCTAGACTGCACTACCCCTCCGTTCGGGCATTGTTTTATAGTAAACTGTGCAATACAACAATCGACTGCGTGGACTGAATTTTTCCAAGAAAACATAATCTGCACACCTGGTTAATTATTCCTGCGAACGGCCATAAACGAAAACGATAACAATATTGTCTAGTTGCAAATTTTAAACACAAAGTAAACAACAGAAGTCCAAATGCGGGAAGGGTAATAAACCAGGTGCGCATTTCTTTGTCGGTATGTAACATTATTATATTATCTATCTACACAATTATGTAGCGACTAAAAACATTAGTCGTTACAGTGTATCTTAAAACTTGCTTACATGCATCGGAATACAAGTCGATATTACTGGCGGAATTTACGAGCGAAAACGTTCATCGTGACATATCTATGTAATGGGGATGTAGTTAATATAATACGTGTATATATGTTGACATACGGATGCGTTGATTCATAGCATCAGC
Organism: Dendrolimus punctatus; assembly: GCA_012273795.1. Lineage (NCBI taxonomy): Eukaryota > Metazoa > Arthropoda > Insecta > Lepidoptera > Lasiocampidae > Dendrolimus > Dendrolimus punctatus. Next base: position 18,453,634 of record CM022546.1, on the reverse strand, counting down.
GCCGTTCGAGGGCATGAATATTAATCGTAGAAGGTTATTGATATGATTCAAGTGGTATTTAGTTTAATTGTATTTTGTAAGTGACGCTCGCGGACCTCGTTCGTAATACCGAAGTAAGAAAGAGAGTTGGTCTGAAAGAAATCTGAAGAATGTCGGGGTGAAGGTAAGGAAAGGAATGCTCCGGTAGTTCGGGCATGTGGAAAAAATGTATGATGAAAGAATGACTAAACAGATATACAATGCAAAAGTGGATGGATGCAGAATTCGCGGAAGGCCACGACACACCTTCCATGATCAAATTGATCTTGTATTAGCAGAAGGTGATGTCAGGAGCCTTAAGTACAGACGAGCGTGCATGACAAGAGCTATGAATGTCAAAGAAGCAAGTGAGGTGTGTAAGAATAAGCCTGTATGGCGCTCTGTTGTTCGTGCCTACCCCGCACGGGACCTGGCATGAAGTTATGTATGTGTGTATATATTTTGTTTGTTATTTTATTTTTATTTTTTAAGAACGTATATATAACACTATTATTATATTTGTTCCCGATAATGAGTTCCCCTATTTCTACCTAAATTGTATCTACTATGTATGGATATATATAGTTTAGTATTCTAATTTTATGCATTACAATGATGTAATGTCTACCGTGACGATACCTAAAGGGCACAGCGGAAGATCAGCACGGGTTTTAACCGACCAGCAGTATGCTGAGTCTGATGCCCCTTTTGGGACAAAATTATATTATTCTCGTTTTATTTTTTTAAGCCATTATACTGTGTGTGTAATATAATTGGTCTTTAATAAAATTATTTTCTTTCTTTTGTCTTTTTTTCTTATTGGGCTGGCGTTGTTGTGAGACCTTATGAGTACGCAGTATTATGTGTGTTTTTTAATTGTTGTTTTAATAAATAGGAGCAGAGGCGGGTAATGGTTATCATCATTCTATTGTTTAATTCTGATTTGATAATAAAGAGGGGGTATCAACATTCTAGTATATGGCTCTCATTTTAGTCCCAGGACTGCACATGTGCGCATGATAGTCCGCTTTGGGAACCAGTATAGTTTTTATCCGTGCAGAAACGGATAAAAAATACAATTTCCTGCGGCCGGGCGGCCTGTCGTAAGAGGCGACAAAACAACCCACAGCCAGGTGGTAGGGCATTTGCCCGAATGGATGGCTATCACCCCTGCTCAAAAGTATGTCGCCATCACAACCCTGAGTTGTGTTCTGGCATTAGTGACCAGGTTCCAGTCTCCCTTAAGAGTCTAACAGCGCATTTGTAGCACCTTTGGAGTTGCAAATGTTCATAGGCGATGGTAACCGCTTTCCATCAAATGAGCCATCTCCCTGTCTGCTGAACTCCTGCAATAAAAAATAAATAAAAAAAGCCATTGCGATTGACCGGCAAAAGGCCTTTCTTTGTTTTACGTTCATTTTGCTATATAAAACCTGTGTAAACTAAATTCTTGCAAATAAAGATATTTATTGACTGATTGGTTAATTTCTGTGCAGAGATATCAAACAACAAACTAAAGGAAAGGGTTATGTTTTTTTTACAAAATATTCTATTTGCCATACATTAATTCTCAATACCTATATAAAAATCTACTATGAGCAACTAGTTTATTTGTGTATCGTATTACTAATTATCTTTTGAAGGAGTAATCTGGATAACAAGGTCAACCTGACTGTCACCCCTTTTCGTCGAACATAATATATTAAGAGGAAATCATTGTTCTTTGTTTGTCTGTATAGAAGGCTGAATACTTCTCGTATTTAGCGACACCTAAACAATCATAACAATGATTTCCGTTATGTATTACTGGTTCTTATCTATACTTCTATAATAATTATTATAAAGGGGGAAAGTTTGTGACTTCGTGAGGTTGTAAGGGGCAATCTCTGGACCTATTAAACCGATTTAAAAAAATATTTTACTGTTGGAAAGCTATCTTAACAGGGAGTGCCATAGGCTATATAACATGACGCTATATACCACGACAGCGGGACAGAGTGCGGGTGAAACCGCATATAGATTTTCACCTTCATATTTAAATCATTGAAAAATGAATGTGATGTTTTATTTGGGTGCTTCAGACAGGTAGGACTTCGAATAGTTATGATTCATAATCCTAATACTTTAATTTTGTAACGTTTCTATGTAAAAGCTTAACTTCTCTGAATTTTGTAATTTGGGTATGGGAGCCCTAAATTTTCTGAATTTCACATTTCAAGTCAATATCTCAATCAATCAATCAAATCAATATCTCTATTTTCTTTAATTGTTTTATGATTGTCTTTTTTTTTTTACTTATTATTGGCTAACGTTTCTAGAGAACAGCCCATTGTTTCATTGTACTCGTTTATGGCATGTGGCCAAATCATTAGTCAGGTGTTACGGACTACGTTGACTACGATACGGGCACATCACATTTGTGTAATATAAAACGATGGCCTGATTGAGGGAGGGGGACAGTCAAGCGACGATTACGATACGGGCGTGATTGATATACGACCTTTTGCATTAGGTTTGAATTTGTTGTGTTCGGTTATATTTGTACCTGTGCTATACGCGTTTGTATAGTTCTAATAAACTTTACAATAATTCTAACGGCATTTTAATTCGACTCCCGCTAAACTCGCAACAATGTTTAGCAAATGTTGTTATGGAATTTTTTCTTTCTGTTATTATTTTTTCACATATTTATTCACATTATTTTATATATATATAACTTGAATCGTCTTGAGGCACGTGATGTCTTGACTTGAAAAAATTATAAAAAAAATCCCAGTGTTTTTTCATTAAAAGGAAGCTTTTTAGGGGGCGTCGCAAGAAATTTAATTTTTAACGACCACCCTAATATATATATATATATATATATATATATATATATATATATATATATATATATATATATATATATGTATATATATGTGTGTATATATATATATATATATATATATATATATATATATATAAAATATACATTCTAAAAAAACATACAAAATATTTTAATAAAATATAAAAAGATAACGTCCGTCGGCAGCGGGGTCTAGGGTCCAAGCTACCGGTGGTTAGGGCTCCAGAAACAGGAACTTCCTCACAATGCGTGCAGTACTCAGGAGTACCGCCTTCTGTATCTGGCCCTTCACCCATTTACCGAGTGAGAGCCTCTCTAGATGTTGGTCGAGGCTCTTCGCTACTAAGCCATTAACGGACACCACTATTGCTACGAATATCGTTGACTCCATATACCACATGCCAGTAATCTCGTGCGCGAGGTCTAGGTATTTCGTTAATTTATCAGTTTCAGTTATTATTTCGATTGTTGTCTTGAGTGCCTGTGTCCGTGTGTCACTAATGGCCCTAGTGGAAAATCGGCGCTGGTTACCTTAACTGATAATTTTGCTGAGATAGGGCCAATTTAGGACTACATTTACTTATTGTTTTTATTTAAATAGTTAAAGTGGGTTTAATTGTAGTTCTAAAAATCTTTTTCTTTCTTTCTTGATGCCGGAATACAACTCAAAGTTGTTATGGCAGCATACTCTAGACCAGGGGTGGTAGCCATCCAGGCGGGCAAATGTCTTAACACAGCGGTTCTTAATCTTTTTTAGTGACGGAACCCTTTTAGAAAGCGATATACTTGATGGAACCCTACAATAATACTATAGTTTTAAAAGTATATTCTTTGTTAATAAGCATAATACAAGTACCTACCATGTAAGAGTTACTTATTACTTACTTACATAACAAGTATAATAAATAATAAAAGATATTGAAAAAGAAAAAAATTCCAACTAATGGGAGGTATGAAACTGTTTTTGAAGTGTATTTTTTTTAAGCGCATGAGTATAAAATTTTTACGGATGAAAAGCAATAATAATAATATTAGCGTCACGAAGATGTGCAGCGTTTTTGTCTTACATTTTTAAACTCGTGATATCTTTCGAATGGAATATCTGAATTAAATAATTCCAAAAATTATATACATGTATTTAATCAGTCTTGAATATGAAGTAATTTATTTTGATAAGGATGAATAACAAGATACATATAAAGAGCCTTTTCTAGCGGCGGCATTTTAATTAAATTTTTGAAATAAAAGAACACTTCGTGGCATAACTATAATAGTTAGATATATGTCGCGACACTTTTTGTAAATAATGATATTTTCTGCAAAGTCGTAGTACATTATTTTATTCTGTCATCAATAGTTTTCGAAGCGCACTCGATTTTAGGTATTTTTGAAGTGAAAGTCTCGGAAATTTACAGTTTTGGATTTGTATAAATATAGATTTAAAAATTTGTTTACCAAAGAAGTTTCACTTCTGACATGTGTATTTATTTTTCATCAATCGGTTGATATCATATATGATAGAGGACAGTTGAAGTCTCATATCAGATTCAGCGTTCAGTCTATTGCGTATTTTGTTTTCGTGGCTGCATAGGTTGAGAATCCTGTTTCGCACAAATATGTGGAACGGGAGAAGAATATTCAGAGACATTTTGGTAAGCATTGGATATTCACCACGGAGTCTGCACCAAAAATCGTTGAGAGGCGTAGTTTTGCACAGAGAGGTGTTTTGATTTTTTTTCTAAATTCTTGCGGTACCCTTACAGAGGTATCGCGGAACCCTACGGTTCCGCGGAACACACTTAGAGTAACGCTGTCCTAACACATGGCTGTTCGTAGTTTTACAAGTATGCATATTTATGTATGAATGCATGTTATTGAGGGTAGGTTCAGGTCTTTTTTGCGAATATATAAGGTTGGCTCGTTGAGAGAGAGTTAATTAAGTTTCATCTGCGATCGAGGGGTTACTAAGTGTACTTTCGGAACGAGAATCTCACATCAACGGACTTTTTACGATTTATGTTATTACAATCGTCTACTTTACGGTTTGGACTCGTTGCATTTTATTAATTATTAATTAAATCCCGCAAATTATTAATTAATCTATAACAAATACTAGCAAGTCTAATTAAATTTATTCTCTTTACTTTTAATCTGAAAAATCATAACGTTTTACTCTTTTTAATGGCACTTTTAGTAGGCTCTTTCGTTTACCCAGAGAGAATAATTGCGCCTTGAGAATATTTATTACAGTCATCAACTTTACTCTTTGCCCATTTCTATTAATTCTATATAACCGAAACACGCGTCAACAAATCGGCGTCAGAAGCCTCCTTCTGTCAATAAATGTTTCAAGGGTGGTTTTAATTAAATGTTAATATGCACATGTCTGGCGAGAATTAAATTTTGAAAAATAGGGTCATCTTTTGTTGTTCAAGCTTCAAGAAGAATGATTATAAAAGACTGTACCGATTGTCTTAAACTTATATTTAACTTTAATAATAAAAAGTAACTTCCTTTTGAACGTGCAGCACATTGTTATGAAACCTGCACACCGAGACCATTGATGTGTTAAATCCGCCAAACCACCTTGGACAAGCGTGGGGGTTATACTGTCCATTCTCTTATAAAATGGAGAGGTCTCAGCTCAACAGTGGTACGTTTTATGGCTTGTTATTATTTTATGAATATTCTGGTTTTAATACTTTTTAGTTGTTGAACTACTTTTTCTGAAACAAGCGTTTTTTTGTTACATGAGAGCAGCAGGTTACCATCGCCTATAGACATTTGTAACACCAAAGGTCCTACCATTGTGTTGCCGCTCTCTAAAAGGAGAACCTGGCTACTAATGCCGCAACAGAACTCGAGGTTGTTATGGCGGCATTCTTTATACCAGAGGTGGTAGACATCCAGACGGGCCGGTCCCCTCTTACAACAGACCGCCCGACTACAAGAAATTATATTCTTTCTCCATTCCTGCATGGATGCATAGGTGCAAATTCTCGTAAGACTTGAGAAAATTTTAAGCCATAACCAGTGAAGCCGTGTAAAATATATCTTCCACAATATATTATTAGAGTCGAATAGGAAACTGCAAGCAGAGAGTGCACCCGACCAGTCGTTACTGTAGCGTGTAAACAAAATCCCAACGGATACTAATTCAAATTCAAAAATTCCCGAAGTGTGGCAATCAATATGTTATGGCACAGCGCCAAGAGGCAACGTTGGGCGCCATAATTCAGGGGATATCGTTCTATACGGCCGCGAGTTACGGTGGATGCTTTAGTTTGAAACTTTACCTGCTAGTTGCCCGTTCCCGAATATATATCGCTAGGTTATTGTTATCTTGGGGATAGACGTAGTTATAAATTTTGATATAGCTAAAAGCTTTAGAAAATCTTGGAAGTTAGTTTTGCTTCAATGTCCTGGTAACAGCGGTTTAAACACATTTTCAGCTCAATTGTTTTGTTTTATTACATTAGTAGTCGTTCCGTTCGCGTTGTCCGGATGACGTATTTGTTAGTGACCAAGAAAACACAGCCACAGAGCGGCATCTTTTGGTTTTGGTCAATACCACGCAAACGCTGTCATTTGTCGGGATGAAAGGTATAATAAGTGTTGACCCAGAATATAAGCTAGATGTTATGTTGCATTTCATTTAAATACATTCTGTATTATCCCCGCAAATTGGAAATGCACTGGAACCTTATCAAATTAAAATTCACGTGACGCCTTCCGCAACTCGATATGTACGCGTACTCGCCGGCCAGTGATGCTAACAGTACTGAGTGTTCGGTTACGGTTGCGTTACTAAAATGGTAGCCAGATGCAATAGTAATTTGCGGGGATAATAGTTTACACCTGATGCGTATCAGTCAGAGAAAAATTTTCAAAATTACATTTTCAAAGTCGATTACTCTGAATCAGCCCCTGACTTTCTTCTCACTTTTAAATTAATTATCTGAACTCGACAACCGCATCAGATTTGCTATACCTAGATATTTTATAGTAGATTTATGTATTAAAAGTCATATCGTGGTAACTATTAATGCATGCAGGAACGGAAAAAACACAATTTCCTGCAGTTGGGCGGCCTTTCATAACATATAATGTCAGCCCATAAATGTCCCACTGCTGGGCTCGGGCCTCCCATTATAGGGCAACGGACAGTATACCCGCTACGCTTGTCCAAGGCGGCTTGGCAGGTTTGAGATATCGGTTATCTCGATGTGCAGGTTGCATCACGATGTTTTCCTTCACCGTTTTTAGCACGTGGTAATTGTAACAATATGCACATTAGATCAGAAAACTGACTAAGAGGTGCATGCGTTCCGGTCAGAATCGAATCCGCGCCCTTCGATTTAGGGGCGCGTGCGCTAACCATTACGCTACCACGACTCATGCCTAGGCCTTTCATAGAGGCGACAAAATAACCCACATCCACCACCCCTGGTCTAGAGTATGTATTAAGTAGGATTAAGGAGCTTTCGACAGTTACGTTTTTACTGGGCAATTGTCATTCAAATCAAATCAAAAATCATTTATTGAGTAAAACAATAATTCATGCACAATTATTGAAACTCATTGGTCCACAAACTAGGGGACCTCCTTCCTAATGGTACAATTCTGATTGTGAAATTATTTGTTGCAGTTACATTAATCTAAAAGAAAAAGGAAAGGAATATGTATGAGTGCGTGCGTTTATGTGTGTGTGTGTTATGTGTGACGTGTGAGATTGTGAATTTGTTTGTATAAAAAAGATAATAATTATCTATGAAATAAATAAAATTTCGGGATGTACATAGTTGTTATATATTTTTTTATTTAATTGTTCTTTCCGATCATAGTCAAGAATTAAAACCCAATTATTTAATTTTAACTCACACTCTTGGTATATAAAATCATAAATTTATATAATTTTGTTAACTTTGTCATTTTTATATAAATTCTAATAATGAAAGAAGTTATGTGATATAATTAATACACTAAATCGTTCATTTCTATGTGAAAAAGGATGTTCCAGTTTCACAATGAATCTGTTGCTCGGCGGAATAAGCTGAATGCGTTATTTAGAGGGCATGCGCCATTGTTTGCGTCCCACTCGTGATCCCTTGTTTTGTTCCCGGAGACAATGTGCCGACTTGACTTTTGTGTTCGTCTTACATTCAAACTACTGTTTCGCACTTTTTGTTTCTTTTTCAGGTTATGACGATATCTTGCAAGTTTTATATCGTGTGACGCGGGTGTACCTTTGTTTTAAATATTTCTATAAACACTCAATCAGTATCTGTCTGATATAATTATTTAAAAAAGAATAAACAATATTTTTAAAATGTATAAAATGCAAATAAAGTGCCAAGTAGCATTACGTTGCTAAATGCAAAAGCCCTCCCACCAGTCAATTGCCTGTGGCTTTGGTTTCTATTTGTTATATTGACCACGTTTAAAAAAACTGTGTAAAACCCTTCTGTAATATATTCAGTGTAATATAATGCTTGGATATGATTATTACTTATTTATGCTCGGTAGCTAAAAAATATTTTACTAATGGTGTCCTTTATTTATTTCAATAAATAGCATAATTACAGTACTAATTGAGAACACAACAGGCAGCCTTATCGCTAAAAGCGATCTCTTCCAAGAAACCTAGATTAATAAAAATAAAATTCTTAACTAATCTAGCGATTTAGGTGTAGCAGAAAGCGGACTGTTGCGGAGATAACCCAAGGAATGATAAGCTTTTGGATAATGAGTGTATTTAATGAATAAATGGTAAAAAATACAATGCAATGTTTTACAATGTGGCAGACAGAATCAAATTTTTTTCGCCAATTTAACTTCAAAGTAATCAAGAAATGTAATATAAAGTAGATAAAAGGGGTACACAACAAGGACTGTACAATTTAAATATATATACACTCACTAATTTATAAATTTAATACATTCATAAATCCAGACACATTTATAGAATACTAATATATACGTATACACGAAATTATCGAAATAATTATATTTATTAAAATTACTAGAGTTTACCCCGCGGCTGCGCCGCGGGTTAACCTCTAGTGCGTGTCTTTTGTTTATAGAGCAAGTGCTAAAGGTTATATTATATTACATCTTTTATGTATTTGCTCACGGAAGATTCACTTCATTTTATATCGCTAATTATACCATCCCCCGTCTATCTGTCAACAAAATAAATTACAAAACTTGACCAAAAAGGCCAAAATGGTCTAAATGACCAAAAGACCACGGTGACCGACATGGCCAAAATGACGGAGTAGGAAAAAAGGACCAAAATAATCAAAATGACCAAAGAGGCCAAACTGAACGACATTGCCAAAATGACAGAAAAGGCAACAGTGACCAAATAGGCCAAAATGACCAAAAAGGCCAAAATGACCAAATAGGCCAAAATGACCAAAAAGTCCAAAATGACCAAAAAGGCCAAAATGACCAAAAACGTCAAAATGATCAAAAAGGCCAAAATGACCAAATAGGCCAAAATGACCAAATAGGCCAAGATGACCACATAGGCCAAAATGACCAAATAGGCCAAAATGACCAAATAGGCCAAAATGATCAAATAGGCCAAAATGACCAAATAGGCCAAAATGGCCAAAATGATCAAATAGGCCAAAATGGCCAAATAGGCCAAAATAACCAAATAGGCCAAAATGACCAAATAGGCCAAAATGACCAAATAGGCCAAAATGATCAAAAAGGCTAAAATGATCAAAAAGGCCAAAATGACCAAATAGGCCAAAATGACCAAATAGGCCAAAATGATCAAAAAGGCCAAAATGATCAAATAGGCCAAAATGACCAAATAGGCCAAAATGACCAAAAAGGCCAAAATGACCAAAAAGGTCAAAATGATCAAAAAGGCCAAAATGACCAAATAGGCCAAAATGACCAAATAGGCCAAGATGACCACATAGGCCAAAATGACCAAATAGGCCAAAATGACCAAATAGGCCAAAATGATCAAATAGGCCAAAATGACCAAATAGGCCAAAATGGCCAAAATGATCAAATAGGCCAAAATGGCCAAATAGGCCAAAATAACCAAATAGGCCAAAATGACCAAATAGGCCAAAATGACCAAATAGGCCAAAATGATCAAAAAGGCCAAAATGACCAAAAAGGTCAAAATGATCATAATGACCAAAATGACCAAATAGGCCAAAATGACCAAATAGGCCAAAATGACCAAATAGGCCAAAATGATCAATAAGGCCAAAATGACCAAAAAGGTCAAAATGATCATAATGACCAAAATGACCAAATAGGCCAAAATGACCAAATAGGCCAAAATGGCCAAAATGACCAAATAGGCCAAATAGGCCAAAATAACCAAATAGGCCAAAATGACCAAATAGGCCAAAATGACCAAAAAGGTCAAATTGATCAAAAAGGCCAAAATGACCAAAAAGGTCAAAATGATTATAATGACCAAAATGACCAAATAGGCCAAAACGACCAAATAGGCCAAAATGACCAAATAGGCCAAAATGACCAAAAAGGCCAAATGGCCAAATAGGCCAAAATGACCAAAAAGGCCAAAATGACCAAATAGGCCAAAATGATCAAATAGGCCAAAATGGCCAAAATGATCAAAAAGGCCAAAATGACCAAATAGGCCAAAATGGCCAAATAGGCCAAAATGACCAAAAAGGCCAAAATGACCAAATAGGCCAAAATGATCAAAAAGGCCAAAATGACCAAATAGGCCAAAATGACCAAATAGGCCAAAATGATCAAATAGGCCAAAATGACCAAATAGGCCAAAATGGCCAAAATGATCAAATAGGCCAAAATGGCCAAATAGGCCAAAATAACCAAATAGGCCAAAATGACCAAATAGGCCAAAATGACCAAATAGGCCAAAATGATCAAAAAGGCCAAAATGACCAAAAAGGTCAAAATGATCATAATGACCAAAATGACCAAATAGGCCAAAATGACCAAAAAGGCCAAAATGACCAAAAAGGTCAAAATGATCAAAAAGGCCAAAATGACCAAATAGGCCAAAATGACCAAATAGGCCAAGATGACCACATAGGCCAAAATGACCAAATAGGCCAAAATGACCAAATAGGCCAAAATGATCAAATAGGCCAAAATGACCAAATAGGCCAAAATGGCCAAAATGATCAAATAGGCCAAAATGGCCAAATAGGCCAAAATAACCAAATAGGCCAAAATGACCAAATAGGCCAAAATGACCAAATAGGCCAAAATGATCAAAAAGGCCAAAATGACCAAAAAGGTCAAAATGATCATAATGACCAAAATGACCAAATAGGCCAAAATGACCAAATAGGCCAAAATGACCAAATAGGCCAAAATGATCAATAAGGCCAAAATGACCAAAAAGGTCAAAATGATCATAATGACCAAAATGACCAAATAGGCCAAAATGATCAATAAGGCCAAAATGACCAAAAAGGTCAAAATGATCATAATGACCAAAATGACCAAATAGGCCAAAATGACCAAATAGGCCAAAATGGCCAAATAGGCCAAAATAACCAAATAGGCCAAAATGGCCAAAATGACCAAATAGGCCAAATAGGCCAAAATAACCAAATAGGCCAAAATGACCAAATAGGCCAAAATGACCAAAAAGGTCAAAATGATCAAAAAGGCCAAAATGACCAAAAAGGTCAAAATGACCAAAAAGGAAAAATTACCAAATAGCCCAAAATGACCAAAAGGGCCAAAATGACCAAAATGACCAAATAGGCCAAAATTACCAAAAAGGCCAAAATGAAAATTATCCCTTGTCCATCCTCAATATTTAATTTACATACGTACCGAATTTCAGCCAAATCGGTCCAGTAGTTTTTCCGTAAAAGCATACAAACAGACAAATATCATTTTATCCCGGAAACTATCCCATTTTTCGGGATAAAAAGTATCCTATGTTCATCCTCGGTATCGAAAATATATATATACTGAGTTTCAGCCAAATCGGTCCAGTAGTTTTTACGTGAAAACGGAACAGACAGACAGACAGACAGACAGACAGACAGACAGACAGACAGACAGACAGACAGACAGACAGACAGACAGACAGACAGAGTTACTTTCGCATTTATAATATTAATAGGGATATGACAGCATTTAGTGTGTATAAATATTTATTTAAAGACATATAGTAATTTCTAAGTGAGTTCTAAAAAGAAGGTAATTTTTTCGCCTCTCTGAACTTACAGGCAACGCATTCCAGAGTATAGACAGCTTGCACTGTAATAGTACATTATGGTACTAGTGTGTAACATTGGTGATTACCGCCGAGGCGCCATTGAGACTCGAGCCGTAGGCGAGGGTCTTAAGAGAGCCGAGGACGGTAATCATCAATACACACGTGTATCGTACGACGTTTAACATCACACTTGTGAATAAAATAATAACAAAAACTCATTTTATTTAGACGATAAAATAGATATTTTTCCTTGGAGTTTTCAGGTAGTAAACTTTCCATGACGTTAAGGGCTTCACATCTTACATCGGGCGGTGTACAACATATCATTTTCTTCGTAACTAGTACTTGTAGACATTTTAATTCATAAATAACTATAATTTCAACTGTGAAAACGAGTTGTGAAAAATGTTTCCCTATGGCGAGAAAAATAATCAGTTCTCCTATGCGCGCGCATTGCGATCGGCCACAAACTAAAGGGATGAGGTTTTTTTTTATTTCCCGCGCATAGGGTTTGCGCCTATTCTGCCACGTATAAAATGGAGAATTTAAAGTTCTCTTTTATTACAGAGAAAAAAAAGTTATATATGAGTGAAAGTTTTATTTATTAAACACGTACGAGTTAAAATTATCTATTTAAATAAGAAGTTGCATGAAATGAGCAAGCAATACGAACATTAATTTATTTGTTCAAACACGATCTTTTTTTGAATTAAAACTTTTTTAAGAACAAAGCAACTCAACCAATAAAAATTTTAAAAAAATCTATAACTCACTAGTGAGTTATTTTTGTACTCACAGTTTGTTAATGGGTGTCATTCTGTGCCTGATTGCGGTGACCTTAGAGCCACTTTATGAGCAAGTTTGTTGAAAAAGAATTATCATAGTAGTTACTGTTGTTAAAACCGTTTTGAATTGCAATAGCTGCTTCACCCTTACGAGACATACATAATGAATATTTTTTTCAGTTATCGTCGTTTCTGTAAAATTACAGAGTATTTAAAGATCTGATAGCATCGGCAAAATTACATTAATTGTATATATTTTGCAGGTGATGTAAATTCTGGTCCTTCAGGTCGTACACAAATTTGAGTGTATTGTCGTTACACTCGTATCACGTCTCACAATTTCCTGTATGTGTACCGTAGGGCGTCTCATGCGGAGCGTTATTGTGCTTTTATTGCCTCCTCTCCTTTTTACCCACTCCGGGATTTCATTTCCTTGATGTTACGATTCTTTAATGATCGTTTTTTGAACGTCTAAATCGATATGAGCCGATTTGTTAGGTAGTTTGATTCGGAACCATTACATTAATACAGAGTAATTCTCAATCCATAAAAGGTCTAAGCGTTTTCCCAGATTCTAGGGGTCTCTAGTTCAGTAACAATTGTTAGTTGGTTAGTCGAGATTTTGCATTGAATCGATTCTAACTGGTTCGCGTTTTTTATTTAATTGAAAGGTCCGTTTTGTCTCTGAGAATAATACAATGCTTATTGGCTATGATAGTTCTGTTAGTAATAAATGATTCGAGTAGAGCAAAAAACGTTTGCTTTCAAGAATTGGCTCTGACATGTACTAGAGGCGCCTCCGTTTTCACGCGACCGTATGGCGGCTGAATGTATGAAATTATGACGGGAAGTAATGATGTGGATTACGTTAATTTCATTAAGGCGATAATAGACAGTTCATTTGTCAATTTGGATGAATTAACCAAATTGATTGATACAAACAAACTTGAATCATTCAATGTCATTGATACCGTCGTCAAATTTGTCTAATATGCTTACATTTATATACTTTGAAAATAAGTACTGAGTGTGGCACAGAAGACTCATGAGTTTATTCGCGCCGCAGAGAGTCGTGTACACAATTTTGTTATATCAAAAAATAGGAGCAGAGGCGAGTAATTGTTATCATCATTCTAGTGTTTAGTTCTGATTTGATGATAAAAGCAGGATTATCACCATTCTAGTGTATGGTTCTGTTTTAGTCCCAGGTTTTTCAATTTTGATTGCAGGTCCTCTGGGAGATAATTTACAATTATTGGTACCATATATTCCTCGCGCTTTGTCCCATACACGTTGTTGTGTACTTTTAGTTCTGTGCCTTTCAATCAAATTGGTTCAATTTGAGTGATCCGTCTAATATTATGAGCAGCGTTTAGCATTATGAGCTGATAATTAAGTATAAGGTTAATTTATATATTTAATGACTTTCGATTCCACCCCCGTTAATGTACAAGGTGACAAGGTGTCAGTAGTGTCTTAGGTTCTGCCTTGCCGTGTATTGATGATCCCACTACACCTTATAATTTACCTAAAGTTGTATAAATTCCTTTATTAACTCCGCTTGTCCTTGATCGACGCTGCTATATTATGTGCTATGTCCTTCAATTTGGTGGAAATACATACAAATTCTCGGCATTAGGACTATGAATAGATGTTAGAATATCATCTCACCAACTTCCTTTTATAAAAACATTTTTTATTACTTTTTAAATAAGAATTAATTGTGTCCTTTTACTTGTACCAAATTATGAATCATAAGATGGTACGTTTGTGCAATGTCTATGTGGATGCGACGTTTTAACGGGTAAAAAATATCTCAACTAATTTGATCTATCCACTTCTCTATTGGAATTATTGTTGTTTTTCATGCATGTTGGTAGTTAGTTCCCAGTTATTTACTTATCACCTGTTGGTGAATATTTTATGATTTATAACTTTCATTTTTCTCTCCTGACGTGGCAGTAGATCATGACGTGTCAGCGGCTCTGCATAGGATGGCGCCGGTGTGCGCGATTGCCATTAGTCTACGCCTGCACCACGAAGTATGTTTAATACAATTTTCGTGATAGATTACCTAGACAGACTGCAGTAATTAGTCTCAAATTCAAATTGTGAGTAGTGATTTAATTAAGTGCTTGTAAAGCTAAGAGTAAATTAACGGCCTTTAAAATAATATTTTTTATATTACTCATTATTATCGATCCAATATCTCTAGAATCTGGATTGTTTGTTTCTCAGTTATTATTTTATCCTAAAGCGTATTATAATACTGTTCGAGGTGTTTAAAAGTAATTTAAACCTTCTAATTCAGTGTTAACCTCGCCGATCGTGTTTTCTGTAACAGATCTATTACATTCATTCCAAGTCGATCTTAGATGGTTTATTGCTGTCTTTCAATTTGGATGAAGCAACCAAGGAACGTTGTTACATAAAATTGAGTCATTGAATGTCGTCATGTCTTTCAATTATGCGCATTTTACCCAGATTGATTCAATTTGTTTGATCCTTTTAATATCAGTATTATGGAAAATAACTGCTTTCAGGTATTTGGTATATTAAGATAAGTCTAAATATTAATGTAGGTTGACCCTGAACCTACGTTAGGGGTCCAAGTCACCCGTTTCCGAGGCAGATATTCGGACAAACAAACAACCCAAGTTGTAATATCGGAACTGATATTACCCTGCAATATCTATCGGTAAACAGCTATTAACCTCATAATCCGATGACACGTGACGTTTGGCTTTTGACCGCTAGCCGTAAATGTGTGAGGCTCCACCCTATGTGCCGTTAAACATGACAATATCAGGAAATGAGATACTGCCACGTGTCGGTCTCCAAAAAATTAACCCTTGTATTTTACTAGCCTGTAATTTTGATAGAAAAGAAGAATATTAATATTGATAATCGTCCAGTAAAAGTGTAACTCGTAACACGCACTCCGATATCTGCTTGCGCAACTAGATCGTTCTTATTAAAATATGTCATTGAGAGTTGCATGACGTGGGATTCTGATACGCGTTAATCCAAGGTGACTGAAGAGCTCTAACTTATCACCAGACTGACAGCGATGTGACAACACAGGTTGCCCCTAGGCCAACGCAGGCACTTATTCAAAACGTGTTATCGTCATGAAAAGTGCGCAAACTCGTCGAGGGGAGTACCTGTAGCCACAAGCCAGGTTCCCAACGTGAACACAAAAGTGGGTAAAGAGACTGAAGAATTATTTTTTTTGTATACCTCAACTAGCAAAACTTACTGGTATTGAGGCTTCGGTCCAAGTGCGGTCATCGAAATAAATTATGAAGAGTGATAAGTATGAGTGCTGAATAACACTATCCAATGATTTTAAAAGGCATAAAGAGCATTTCAAGGCAAATGTAAAACTTTCAGTAAAAACACAAAATCGAATAATATAATATAACCTATACAAGCTAATACATTTAACATTTCTATCTGTGACTCGAAATTTCGAATTTCATCATTAACGAAGGAAGGAAGAGATTCTTCAAAAACGAGATAATCAAGAAGATAATAATTTTATCCATTGGTAAATATTTCTGTTGTGGGATATGTGAGCGTAAGGAAGGAAAACGGACTTACCAGGCCTTTGATTCTCGCACTTGGACCCCGCATATTATTGATAATTTTAAATAATTTTCGGTTTTTAACTTGCACGTACGTGTCGGTTGAGAGTAAGCGAAGTTTAGTTGACAATTTTGACGTTTTGCAATCGGCCGCGTATAGAGATGGCGCCATCTCTTGATAACTTATTATTTAGGTCGACACATCCATAATTTTAAAAATCTAATCTATGAAAATCTTTTAAAAAATAATTTATTTAGTAAAACATGTAAAAGTAACAGTATAAAAGACAATAAAGTTTGCTATAGAAATAATGTATGAGGATTTCAACATCTAAAACTAGGTAAAAACATGAGTTAATTAGGTGTTGGTGCTCTTCCAATGCACAATTATTCTTTTAACATTAATACAATGTGTATGTGTGTGTGTTTATATATTTATTACTTAAATAACCATTTTGAGTAGATTCTCAGTTTCATTGTAATCTTGTGTTGCAGCCAACTATAAACTTTAAATTTAAATTTATGATCATTTAACGAATCAAAGGATGGTATTTATTTATTTTATTATATGAATATTTGCTTGAGTAAAAAGGAAAGCTATTGATAAAACCGTTTTTGAAAATGTATAATTGATAATATTTTATATATTTTATCATATAAATATTTGCCTAAGTAACAAAGAAATTTATTTATAAAACCGGTTTTGAAATTTTCTACTTTATAAATAATATGTTTGTCACCTTTATCTATTATATCAAGTTTGTTACATCTGATGTTACATTATAGATATTTAACAGTTCATCACTGAAATACATCTCACATTTCGAAAAATTTCACTCTAAACCAATTTTATGAAATTTACTAGTCAAGCCTTGAATATAAAGCTTTTTCTGGTAAAAATAAAAATCAAACGCTTTACTGCCAGCAACACTTTACATCAGCCCGCTTTTATGAAACCCATAATAATATAATCTTTTTAACGGTTAAACGACGATAACCGATACTACAGCGAAACTTTGCTTATGGCTTTGGTAGAGCAATTTACCCGGGCGAATTTCAAAGGCGTATTCATCCGGCGGGCTCTTGGGCCGGTGGTCCCATCACGATATCCCGTTTAATGGTCACAGTGAAGCGTAAAAAATGTATACAAGTACACTGTGGGCCGTAATGGGCCGCGTAAAATTTGTAGGACGAGCGAGCACTAAAAACTCCGTTTTTATGCCGCCACGAACAACAAAAATCTGACTGATATACGATATGTATGTGGATTTTTTCGTATGGATATTCGAAAATGTACAAGCTAGTTAGTTACTTTGTTATTAAAATTCTTGCTTTATTACTCTTTGGGTAATATTTTTTTTGTTGACAGCGGTTGTAATGTTTCTACGGTGGAGAGTTTCGTAGGTAGTGAATGAAAGGAAGACAGGAAAACGTTTTATTTAGAGCTATGACACAAAGAAATACGTAATCATGATTTTGTAGATATTAGTAATCTATACTATGATAAATCTGTGTGTAAGTTGAATTTCTGCAGGAAATATGAAAATTAGAAAAATGGGGAGGGGGCAATTCGGATTAGCGGATTTCGAAACTGCAACTTTTAGAATTTTTGTGTGTCTGTCAGAGCATTATGTGCAAACTACTGAACGAATTTAGATGAAACTCGACATAAGTATAGCCTGTATCCCGGACGAAAATTTGAGATATTGTTATTCCAAAAAGTGACGTAGTTTTCGTAGGATAGACGACTATAGCCAAAAGGCACTGCTGTCTCGTTTTTTATGTTGCTGTAATTCACTAACAAATACCGTTGTCATGTCAATGCGAACATACTTTCGCTGGCACTACTAGTGTGTTATAAACGTATATTTTTAATAAAATCTAGTAGACATAAAAGTCTATCAATATCAGTCACTATATTAACGTAATTTTACAAAATTAAGTAAATATAATTACATTAACGGAATCGAATGAGACACATTATTTCGTACATACATATATCGCCACCCGGCAAAAAAAGCGTCATAATACTGTAACATGCTGACAAAGGGAATACACACCTGGTTTATTAATTATATTATATTAAGGTAATAACCTTTCCCCGCATTTGGACTTTTGTTTACTTTGTGTTTAAAATTTGCAATTAGACAATAGCCTATTGTTATTGTACTTGTTTGTAGCTGCAGGTATGCAGATTACAGTTTCTCTGAAACTTCAGTCCACGCGGCCCTTCGTTGTATTATACAGTTTACTATGAAACGATGCTCGAACGTGGGGTGAGGCAGTCAAGCGAGGATTACGATACGAGCAAGACGTACACTCAATAAGCTATATAGTGACGGACTTTGCGCGTGTTACTGAATTGTGAAGTTTGTACTGATTACGTCCAGTTATATTTGCACCTATGTTATACGTGTTTGGATAGTTCTAATAAATTCTATAGTAATACCAACGGCATTTTAATTCGAGTCCTGTAACTCGTAACAACACATATAAATTACGTTTTGGACATCTTTGTGTCATTAGATAGCAAATATTTTATTTTACCGGCTATAAAATGACATGATATGATAGGTGGCGGGGAAAACGGGGGACCTTTTCTACCTGCTTAACATTCGATAAGTTAAATTTGGTAAGTTCTATGGTAAAGAAAAGAGTTGGGAATGAATAAAAAAAATCTCACTTTTTTGCTTATAACTTCATTAATTTTTAATTAAGGGGAAAAAGTTGTATGACATATTTGTAGACCAAACAATTTGCTACAAATTATGACTGTACAAAATTCTTGTAAGACGGATAGTTTCCGAGATATCGCGAAAAAAGTGTTTTCCAAGATGGCGGCCGGGGGACAAGGGTGGCGACCCCACAAACTTGAGGTTAAGCTTCTATTGACCCCCACAGATGTCCCAAAAATAAAATTGCGTCCTCTAACAAATGCAATGCTCATGTAAGATTTCAATGGAGTAATGAGCAGTATTTGACAATCTTTGTACAATTCAAATTCGACGTTGCGAAATATAAATCTGATAATAATGCATATTGCTTGCACGGTTTGGAGAGAGCAAATATCTTTTGGCGTCCGTCGATTTACAATTTGCAGTTGATGGGATGCTGTTCGATTCAAGTATTATATTATTCTGTACCAATACAATATAGTTACGGGCCGTTTTAAGAAATGGCTTCGTCGCATTGGCAAGAATAACAGAATGGATCACGGAACAAAAACGAGTAACTCTTTATTGACAAAGGATAGGATACAAGAGGTATTTACCCTATTGTTCCTTCTTGCTTTTGACTTTTGACGTTGTCATTCCGCCGTAATTGATTGACGACCGGACGAAATGCATGATTGACGACTGACTGAACGTTGTCCACGAGGGCTATACTCCACAAAAGTCTCACATCGACCGCATTTACGACCGTTATTTTTCTCGTTCCACTTGCTCGCGGGAGTTACAATCATAAACTCTAGTGGAACGAATTATAGAGTGTTGATGTAATTAAAGACGAAATAAACGAATGTCATTGGTTGATTTGAAAATCGCGCCTGTTGGAACGTCAAT
The DNA here is from genome assembly GCA_012273795.1 of Dendrolimus punctatus. NCBI lineage: Eukaryota > Metazoa > Arthropoda > Insecta > Lepidoptera > Lasiocampidae > Dendrolimus > Dendrolimus punctatus. Next base: position 18,433,628 of record CM022546.1, on the reverse strand, counting down.
CGCTTGAGAGATTTACTGCTCTGTGGTCACTTCGACCCAGCTCTTAACATTGTTCGCTGTGAGCGCAGTGTGATCGAAAATAATTGCGTCATTAGTGACGTTTTCATCATGTCCATAACGACCGTGGTCGCCATTTGGGACTGCAGAAGGAGCATTTTAGGCGTTGTGAGATAGTATAGGACCGCGCCCAATGTGGTGCGACAATAATCATTGGCGAATTTTGGGATAAGGCAGGGGTTATTTGGAACTGCACCGGTATGAAGAAAAGGTACCTAAACAAAAACGACTCGTATTATTGCGTTGTTCATTACAGATGGCCGGTCACTACACATTAGGTTTTGTTTAAATTAGGTATTAAGTATTTAAAAAATCTCTAATAGATAATAGTACATTATGGTACTAGTGTGTAACATTGGTGATTACCGCCGAGGCGCCATTGAGACTCGAGCCGTAGGCGAGGGTCTTAAGAGAGCCGAGGACGGTAGTCATCAATACACACGTGTATAATACGACGTTTAACAACACACTTGTCAATAAAATAACAACAAAAACTCATTTTATTTAGTAGATAACAGTTTTCCTATGCGCGCGTATTGCGATCGGCCACAGACTAAAGGGATGAGGTTTTTTTTATTTTCCGCGCATAGGGTTTGCGCCTATTCTGCCATGTACAAAATGGGGAATTTAAAGTTCTCTTTTATTACAGAGAAAAAAAAGTTATGAGTGTAAGTTTTATTTATTAAACACGTACAAGTTAAAATTGTCTATTTAAATAAGAAGTTGCATGAAATGAGCAAGCAATAGGAACATTAATTTATTTGTTCTATAGAACACGATCTTTTCTTTTGAATAAAAACTTTTTTAAGAACAAAGCAACTCAACCAATAAAATTTAAAAAAAATCTATAACTCACTAGTGAGTTATAATTTTTTTAGTCACAGTTTGATTATGGGTGTCATTCTGTGCCTAATTGCGGTGACCATAGAGCCACTTTATGAGCAAGTGTGTTGAAAAATAATTTATACTATAAAATAAGATAAAAATCACTTTATTAACATCGTCCCATTTATTAATGGCAGCGATGATACTGAACTGGAATAAAAATTGTCCCAAATACAAATAAAATGTCACATGTTTTGAAACACTTTTAAAAAAAAATTCATTAATATCACCAAATATATCCAATGATCTCGGTAGAGCAGCACGTCTCTGCTCCTTCCTTTTCAAATATGTAGTAGTTCCACCTCAGCTTTATTCTGTTTTATACGTGAAGCCTTAGAATTTAAATTTTAACCCTATTATTATAATAAATTTCTAATACAACGACTAAAAAGGCCAGTCGTTACAGAACCTAGAATGCTGGTAACATTATCTCACCGAATACAAGAGCTTATTATTTTTAATTACTTTATGGGTACTAGACCCCCACGGACCCAAAGTTCTGAGACTAAGCATGAACAAGACTCTTGCATAAATGTATAGATATAAAATTGATCACTTCGTATTTTGTTGGCAGAAAATTCTTCAAATTAGTAATCACCCAAGACGTCTGAACAGACTTCGAAACTTGGAAATTTCTAAACATTTTCGGCAAAAGAAAATATAAGTCAAGCTTTACGAACTAATTTCGTACGTGTAGCCGTACCTTCAGTGTCGCAGAGAGCAACCGAAGGGACCTCATACGGCAATATCGGGCATCTACTAAATTTATTTTCCCCTCCTACTCATCTTATAGTTGGATGGCTTGGCGAACTATTTTGTTTGAAAGATAGAACATATTTTGTTCTTCCAAACTTTGATAGTAGATTACAGGGGTGTCTGGGACAATATGCTTTTCTCTAGAAGGTTACGCAATTTATTCTATAAATATATAAAAAATGAATACGACTCCATTAGTTGTCATTTTACGCAATACAAAAGCTGATACTATAAATGATTCAACTTCGTTGAAAGGCGTCGATGTGAATAAATAATTACGTGACATACAAGGTTTTTTATTCTTCCTAAAGGCTTGGTCACAACTTGACTATGTTGCCTTAATAGTTAACCCTCAACATTATAATAATTAACTCACAAAGATTAATTAGGTGGCGTGTGTAAAATATTTATAAATTTATTTAGTAGAGTCTGATAAGGGATCTGTCAAAATTCTGTTGCACCAGCCTATATCAAATAAATTTACGTGTAATGTTTTGAAGTTCCTAAGAACATTGTATGGAAAACGAAATAGATAATTCTTTGTTTTATGATTCCATAAAATCATAATAATTCCGTAAGAATAATTATCAATATGTTCCAGGAACAGTATGCTTCTCTTTCTATATATTTCTTTTTCAGTTTCGTAGTAGTGGAGGTATCATTAGTCAGATCTTGAAAAAACTTAACAATGGCCCCTAATGATTTGTTTTAGTTAGCTGAAGAAGTAGCGAGATATTAACTCTCAGTAAGGCAACGGAAAGGTCACGTAGTCTATATTCTTTCTAATTTTTAATTTCTAATTCTATAAAGGATCTTTTTTGTGAAAAGGGGTCGTGTCGCATAAGTAGCATCTTTCACTTTTGACATTTCGAAATTACAAACATAGACTTAAATTCTATTAATTGATAAAGATGTGTCACATAGGCAAAATTAGACGATTTTAATAAAGGATAGTATAAACCGAGAGTGCACTTTTGACATTCGTTTCCGGTATAGTGTTATTTCCTTGTTGGTCGTAGGACGAACTCCTCGGAATCAATATAGTTTGGCCCGTTTCCAAGGGGAACGTTGTAGAGCAAGATGTTTACCATACTCTAGCCTATTTCCTTAACATTAGTTGGCCTTATAGGCAAATATGTGACGTTTATGAAATATACATATTTAGGTCTCTAAATTTTTTTATTGCTCTTGGCTAGTTAGTTATTTACATCTAACTATGAGTGGTAGCAGATTTATTTCACTTCAATTAAAAAAAAAAATTAAAAAAAAGTTCCACGGGAGAACATTTTTTGAAGATCATTTAAGTTGTTAAAATGTAATTTTATTGCCTTTTTTTTAACCAGGGGAAATCCGATTGAGGACTAAGCCGCGACAAGGGCAGAACCTTGGGGGGATAATTCGCGACCTAGTGTGGGATTTGCCAGATCAGCATGCCCAGTCAGAACTGGTGCCATGCTATTGCCACTCCCCGGTTAGGGATACCCACTAAAACCCCTGGGTGTTCCGTCCTTCGTCTTATGCCAGGGCTACGGTTATATGACTTAGCCTCTCCCTGGCATCGTCATACTCTCTTTGGCGTGGGGCGGTCTGTAACGCGCCCCACGGAAGGAGGGATGCGCGCGTGGGAACACTCGCGCTCTCAGTAATTTTATTGCCTAGTCTATGTCGCTTCGCAACGTGTTATTGCTGTTAGTTCCTAAGAGATTCGTGTCGCGTTTTATTGACGTAGAGTCATATGTTGGTTTAGAGCTTGAACTGCGTAGGCTGTTTTGTGATCTCTTATGGACTACTCACCAGGGTTGGCCGTGAAAGAGTGTGAAGGCTCAATACAACTAAGGCGAAAGTCACGTTTTTCTCGTGCCCACCCCAGCCAAAAAATTCTAAAACATTTACACATCGATAATCGTGATTTTCTCAGAATATTTTATTTCACCGACAGCACACGGTATTCTAAGTAAACGCAATTACCCTGACTTCGCTCAAGGTTCAAGCGAAAGATCAGCGTTTGTCCAACGAACCAAAATTAATACTGCACTTTATCCAAATTTTAGGACTGACATTAATGATTGATGTCTTTTATTTATTTTTTAATTCTGTTATCTTAAACATGCTTATTTTACCTTTGTATATTCGTTTTAAACAATAATCCTATCTTCTTTCTTTTCCTATCAATTAGGGTGTTGTCCTACTTTAACCGTGTAAGCTACCTGGATATCAGCCCAACCTACGTCATCGGTCTAAGAAATGGGTGCCATAGTTATGAATCAATGTACCTTAACCGACCTTTGTTCAATCGATATTTGTATCAAGTTTTAATTTACGGTAAATAGTTAAGTGTATATATTCATTTATTTTACGACAAATAATTCTATATAGAAAAATTCTAAAGCCACGTATACCAATAACTAATAAACATCTCATCTATAGGCTCTGCCCTTTACAATTACACAAAGGGTTGAAGCTCATTAAAGTTAAGCCGGAAGTGTATTGTATACAGTGCCCTTTGAGCCCGATATTGCAATTAAATTGAGATATCCAATAGAGGTAATAGTATTATCATAGTCTAAGCAAATCAGTCAATCGACGATCAAACTACATGATCAAATCTGAAACGAAGCTTTGTAGCAGAACTAGCCAAAAATATATTCACTAAATTAGTAAGCTTTATGATCACACTTCACTAATTAATGTAAGCTTGGAGAGGTTTGCATTAATTGTGTTCAGCTGATGAAGTGGCTCTTGCAGTGGAATATGTAAACCAAACCATCCGTCATTGTTTTCGGATGTTTGAAGATGAGATGACGAGACGATTTAAGACTGAAGGTCCTAAATCTCAAGAGGAAATTATTATATATATTCCTTCTGGGTACCCTCATCTTATAACTATCAAAGGTGATCCCGTATAAATTTACGTAATATTTTGTTCTAATAAAGACTGCAATATGTCTTAATATACAGTACCCGATTCCCGGATTAATCGGCTTTTGCGCCGCCAACGTATTTAATCTTGCTGGTATATTAAAATTGCGCTTCAGCACACGTGATATTATTAATTATATTTGTCGATAGATATTACATAAATACGGAAAAGATGTCGAGAATCTTACTGTGATCAAATATTATGATAGGCGATCAAGTGGCATGTCCTTTAGTTGGAGGAAAGATAACATCTGGTCTAGGAATTGCCTTGAACCTTAATGATAAAATAATATAATTTTAGCTATATGTTTTATAGTTATTCTACTATCTTCCAAAACCAGATCGAACTTTTTGAAATTTTATTCCGTAACGGAGGTTGAAGGCCACCCAGAACGCGGGTCATCTTTACAGCTTGATCTACCTCTTTTAAATTAAGCCACCCAGTACACAACCGTAGATAGGTTACAGTATCATACCCTAATGTCTGCTGAAATTCCTAAACAAATTCTTTCGTAGGCCTTTTTCCAAGTTGAGATATTTTTCACCGCATGTAATTCACTTTTATCCATAACTTTGCGTTTTTAGCAACTCGTTGCACAAAACAATCTATTACGTGCAAACGACCTGATAAATACAATTTAAAATTAACATAAATATTATGTGATTAACACTCTTTAATTCGAATATCGAAATTCATACAAAAAGGTTTTATGTATATGCACTTGTAAGAACTTTTTGATTCACCAAGGTACAGACTAAAACTACAAAAGCACAACGAGGTGTCTTATCGTTAAAAACCGATCTCCTCCAGACAACCCCAAAAATCTATCAGTAAAATAGGATAAAGAAATGTGTTAACTTGTAAGAACGAAAAACAAGATTGATTAACGAGTGTTCTTCAGACCACGCTTTCACTATTTCGCAATTAAGAAATCAAAAGCCCAACAACACAAAACGGGGGGGTCGAAAACTAATTACCGGACGGCTGGTTTTAATTTACACCGTAATTAATTTATCACTAACCTCGAGCAATTTGCGAGAATTAAACCGCACGCCGCAAATCAAAGTGTCCGGATATCCTCGACCGGACAACCGTGTATGTGAAGGAATTTACAGATAAGGTGGGCCTTTAAAAGCAATGACATTTGCTTCAATCACACTGGTGTGTCATAACGAATCTTTGGTGTCGAATTATCTATAATAATAATCGGTAGACAAACGCACACATTGTATGTACCTATATTCTAAACCTAAGTCAGTTAAGCCTGTTTCATGTCACGACAGTTAAATAATAAATTATAACACCACACAAAGTCACAAACACACAATCAAAAACAACAAAACTTATACACTTACTCACACCAACGCGCAATACCACTGCATTGCATTACACGCACAATTCAAAAACAAACCAAGACACACAAAGAGCCTAAAAATTAATAACCTAGGCACAGAAAGAAAAAACAGCACACATGGCACTAGTTAAGATAATTTATATATACAATATATAGGTATAGACATAAGGCACACACTGCACATACACTTTCTCACAACACCAGCATGTAACAGATACACTCTACATTAGTATAAGTTAAGTATTAAAATTAGAAAAAAAAATATATAAGTTATTCTTAAGGTACACAACACAACAAAAAAATCATAAAATTAATGCCACACATAATAACACATAAATAATAAGCGTGTATAAATTCAAAAAACTCTAACAATAATTAAGTTGTAAAAAGGGTACGGAACTAGAGTCCGTAGATTAGTTAATTTAAAAAAAAAGCCGGTTGTATGTATATACCATGGACAACTCTGGGGCAATTATATTATAATAATAAAAAGGTAAATCATCATTATGAGAGCGATCACAGAGACTGTTAATAAGCGAAAATTATTGAACCCAGAACCCCTGTGCACTCCAATGCATTAGACGGACTTAATTACGCCAGAGACCAGGCAGCTATAGGGGATGTCAAGAAGAATCTAATTTAAATAAATCGGAAAGTAGATTTGGTTATTACTTTTTCATGACTAAATGGATTAAAGAATCTTAATGTAATCTGGCAAGCAGGTAGATTATTTTCTGTATTATTATTTGTATGTTTTTAAGACCACGGGCCATAAAAATGGGCTGGACATTTGGAGGGCCATGGAAAGGCCAACACGTAGGTCCCTTGACTAATTTAATGTAAATGTGGCGTGACACTGACAGGTGACTATCCCTGTCTACACAATATAGTAATGCTCCCAAGAACAAGCCCTGGCCAGTGTAGGACTATTGTGGTATATGAAGATAAAAAGTACCGTGCTATTGGGGTGAACTACAAGTGGTACTAGGGGTCTGAGAATACGGGGAGTAAGGCGTCTGCCTGTCACAATATTCAGGGAACATGGAAAAATGGGCAGACGGTGACTCGCCACTGCCTGCATGGGCCCATCCCTCCATGCATACTATTAGAGACAAAGCATGGTTTATAAACTACGTTTTTTCTCTAATAATGATGTAGGCAGTAAAAATGAATGTGAATTTTGTTATCTATCTATGTACACTTTAGTAACAGTAAGTATTTTAGTGGTAGACTTGCGGTTTGTTTTGTTTAGAAATCTCGACTTTTGCCTTTTCTATCTTATGCCTCAAATATTTTTAAGATTTTGGAGACTTTATTATTTATACTAATATTTTTAGTTCAATTTAAAGTGACCTGCGTCTTTATGTACATTTTTGATGACAGTGTAAATGGCGGCCGCCAATACGGTCCAAAGGCCTGGATTTACAATGAATAGATAAGAGATAATGCCGAATTAAATTTAAGTCTAAAACGTGACGTCGTCGGTATTGTTGGAATAATTTTAGACGACTTTCCAGTTTGATAGTTACGCTTTAATTTAATTTGTGTCTTTTGTGTTGCCGTTGTAGTTTTGACGACACTAAATTGATTTAGTATAATTGTAATAATTGACTTATAACGTTATGGTATGAATGTGGTATGGTGGTATATATGTGGCAAGGTGGTATTAAGGTGAGAACATGTTTCACCATTTGCTGGCATACAAATTTTCTTAAAAACTAATATGGTTTTAAATATCATATATTTTTAATTAATAGTTATTTAGGATTATTACAATTTGTTGCGCAATTTTGTCACATATGTGTGAAAGTTTAATACAATTATATATTTGATGAATGTCAATTTTATTAATAGCTGTCCCGGCAGACGTTGTCCTGCCCGGAAAAGTTTCAATCGATATGCTGACAGCGGGGCCACCTACCGGGTCCAATTCTGAACCAACTCAGAAACCTTTGGCTCATGCACAACAACTTTGCTAAAGATCATCACATGATCAAATGTATAGTTTACGATTCAATAAAGGAGATACAGAAAAAAATCATTTTAATATACAATAAGAAGAAAGAAGAAGATAATTAACTGTCGAATATGTTGGTGAATTGAATTAAATGAATTGAGAAAGTACAACAGACCTGTTTATACATGTCTGTTGTACTTTCTCAATTCATTTAAAAATTGACATTCAATGACACTGATATTCAATGGAAAAATGGCTGTTTAATTATTTAAGCAGCCATTTTTACATTGAATGTCAGCACGTTCGGAAACAGTGAAAAACGTTTAATTGAAATATCTAAAACCAGTTTATATATTCATTTTTTCTTTCAATTTGGATGAATCAACCAAAGTGATCCATATGAACATCAATGTTGAGTCCTTTCAATTCTGTCCATTTCAACCGAAGTTAATCAATTGTTTGTTCTGTCTTATAACAGCATTAAGTGCCCAAAAGAGTCGCCAAAACTCTCTCAGCTACAAACATTATAAAACTAACTTATATTCATAAGTTGAAATTACAAAACTAAGTAAATATCTCTTAAAATTAATCCCAAGATGAAGCAGTCTCGGGGTTATTAATTTATTAAAATTACACTCATAGCTGGATATTATATATCTTGTTTTCACTACGTTCTTTAAGGGTTGATTTACATTTACTCGTGGGATATCTACTTTTCATCTAAGATTTTTGCTAATAGCTACTGTGGAATAACAGCACTAAGCTCTGTTAAACTTTTAGCAACTTTTATTTATTGTTTTGTTTTTGAAGTGAAACTTCTGTATATATGGGGTCTTACGATTTTTCTATCACGAGAAAGCGTCACGGCCGCGTGTTCTAATACTTACATTTTAAAACTCGTGATATCTTACGAATGGAATGAATTCCGAATTGAATAATTCAAAAAGTTATATAAAGGTACTGGAGAAGTCTTGAATATGAGGTAATTTATTTTGATAAGGATGAATACCAAAATATAAATAAAGACCAACCTGCCCGTAGGTTTTCAATTTGGACAAGTACATTAACAATCTGCCAGTAACACTTCAAGTTAACATTTTGTTGCGATTCATTTTGTCACTTGTCAGTTGAATATTTTCCAGTTGTCCGTTGTAATTCGTTTTTCCACTTGTCCGTTGCGCTTCGTTTTTGCACTTATCCGTTATCATTCGTTTTTCCACTTGTCCGTTACGATTCATTTTTCCACTGATCTGTTACCATTCGTTTTTTCACCTGTCCGTTGCGATTCGTTTTCTGACTTATCCATTGTCATTCGTTTTTCAACTTGTCCGTTGCGCTTCGTTTTTACACTTATCCGTTGTCATTCGTTTTTCCACTTGTCCGTTACGATTCATTTTTTCACTGATCTGTTACCATTCGTGTTTTCACCTGTCCGTTGCGATTCGTTTTCTGACTTATCCATTGTCATTCGTTTTTCAACTTGCCCGTTGCGCTTCGTTTTTACACTTATCCGTTGTCATTCATTTTTCCACTTGTCGGTTACGATTCATTTTTTCACTGATCTGTTACCATTCGTTTTTTCACCTGTCCGTTGCGATTCGTTTTTTCACTGATCTGTTACCATTCGTTTTTCCACTTGTCCGTTGCGATTCGTTTTTTATATTTTTCGACTGATTACATCTCTTGTCATTAAGAATAATTTTACATTTATCTTTTTTGTGTATATTACACATTGTAAGAATTATTTTATGTCTTTCATACGTAACGTATTATATTATGATCCGTGCAGGAGCGGAGAAAGAACACAATTTCCTGCGGCTTGTTCTGTTCTTGTAAGTGACGACAAAACAACCCGCAACTGATGGTAGGGCATTTGCCCAACTGGATGGCTACTACTCCAAAGTATGCCACCATAACAACCTTGAGTTGTATTCCGGCATTACTGACCAGGTTCCAGTCTCCCTTAAGTAAGCAGCAGCGCATTTGTAGCACCTTTGGTGATGTATATCCATAGGTGATAGTAACCGCTTTCCGTCATGTGACCCGTCTGCCAGTCTGCTGAACCTCTGCAATTAAAAAAAGAATTTGGTAACTGGCGAACTTTTCATACCGCGACTGTACATGGACGCTCAACAAAAGATAGTTCCATAATTATAGCTCCCTATTCTAGTTTCAGACAAATTAGTGGCCTTTTAAGGGCGTTAAGCGATGATATTAGATGAAAACAGTCCTTTGTTTTCCAGTAGAACATTAATAGTTCATTTGCTGTAGACCAATGCTGTTATACAGTGTTACTGAAATGGATAAGCATTATTTATTCGTTGAATGCAGTCTTATTAGCACACCATTAGTCTGTCTCGCCATCGTCTATTAATTCTTGATTCTATCGATTATATTGTTACATACCGACAAACAAATGGCTGGCTGTCGTAAAACACAGTGTGTTGTTACGTAATAAACGTCCTGCATTCGGGGTTCTTTTGTTTACTTGGTGTTTAAAATTTGCAATTAAGAGAAACATCCTATTGTTATCGTACTTGTTTTATGGCCGTCATTAGTGTCGAACTAATCCTTGTCGTTATTGCATGGCGTCGAAGCTTACCTGATGTGCGGATTAACTCAGTGAACGCGGCTCTTTGTCGGTATTATACAGTTTAGTATAAAACGACGCCCGAAAGGGAGGGGTGAGCCAGTCAAGCGACGACTACATTACGAGTAAGAAGTACATTCTATAAGTGATATTGTGACGTACTTTGTGCGTGTTATTGTATCGTGCAGTTTGTACTGGCTGTGACCAGTCATATTTGTGCCTGTTGTATACGTGTTTGAACAGTTCTAATAAACTCAATATTAATTCCAACGGCATTTTAATTCGAGTCCAGTGTAGCTCGTAACAATTACTCCATATTTTATTAATACAATCTATAGTCTACACCACACGTTATGATCGTCTTTATTTAACAGATATTTTTTCATATATGAATCATGTGTTTCCCAGCTTTGTGCGATTTTTTTTTATTGCAGGAGTTCAACAGACAGGCAGACGGCCCACTTGATTGGAAGTGGGTACCATCGCCTATGGACATTCGCAACACCAAAGGTGCTACAAATGCGCTGCTGCTTCCTTAAGGGAGACTGGAACCTGGTCACTTATGCCGGAACACAACTCAAAGTTGTTATGGCGACATACTCCAGACCAGGGCTGGTAGCCATCCAGTCGGGCGAATGCCCTACCACCTGGCTGTGGGTTGTTTTGTCGCCTCTTACAGGCCGCCCGGCCGCAGGAAATTGTATTCTTTCTCCGTACCTGCACGAATGAATAATCTGGAACATGTAATGTAATGAATACTAGCGGTCGCCAGTGGTCGAAATTCATAATAATTTGTTGTCAAAGATTATTGGTGCGGCGGCGGTGGGTTTAGCGGGAAGCGAACTGTGTCAATTTAAGAAAGTATGAGATTGGGACAATTTTGATGGGAATTTGAGAACGAGCACGCACTTACTGGTTAATGGGAATGAAATGCGGCTCCTCTTCTCCACTATGTACTTCTCACTGGTCACTGTTGTACTTTTGTATTTATATTATTTAATTTTATGTGCATATATTTATTTTATATTTATATAATTAATATAATAATTATATATATTTATAGACAGAGAAGACATGAGTGGATGAAGGTGATAAGTCGCATAATTCCAATACTGAGTAAATCGAGATAAAAGTTTTACTTTTATTTGAAACTGAACTGAACTTAAAACCTTTTACAATTTTTAATTTTTTAAATATGCTTTATATCTATGGTCTAAGGTCTGTAGTCATTTGGTATCGACTTATAACATTCATCTACGCAAAAAAAGGCAAAAAACCGAATATGCGACATATCACCTTCATCCACTCACGTCTTCTTATACATCATATATTATTATACATATATTTACTCTGTTGTTCGTGCCTACCCCGCAAGGGACCTGGCGTGAAATTATGTATGTATGTATATTTATTTTATGCTAATTTACTTTACATTTATGGTGCGGAGCGGGATACTTATACATTAAAGGCCTTACTTATAATAATTTCGTTGAGAAAGGATTAACTATCTCGCAAATAAGAGACTCTTAACCCCTAATCAACGGCTGTTTCAAATAAAACTTGCCAACTTACCTCTTAGCAGTAACTTAAACTACCTTTCGATGTTGGTTATTTTCGAGAGTTATTTATGAGTTACTTTAACCACCACCTTAAGAGGAGTTTAAGGGTAAGATTTTCGTTAATCAATTGCTGAGCGGTTTCCTAACATTTAACAAACGATTATAAGTAAGGCCATACATACATTTGCGGGCGCGATATATTTTATGTTGAATTATGATATTTTATTTACAATATTGCGCAGCGATTTAATTTATTTTATTTCATATGATATGACAATGAATGATTGAAGTGACGTGCGGAAAGGGAACGCGCCGCCACAATTCAAGGAAGAATTATTTAAATATGTCGAAGAAAACTATGAATAGGTCGGAAGGAGGTTTACATGGCGGTACTTGTAATAAAATAATAATAATGTCAGCCCATAAATGTCTCACTGCTGGGCTCGGGCCTCCCATTATAGGGCAACGGACAGTATACCCGCCACGCTTGTCCAAGGCGGCTTGGCAGGTTTGACACATCGGTTAACTCGATGTGCAGGTTGCATCACGATGTTTTCCTTCACCGTTTTTAGCACGTGGTAATTGTAACAATATGCACATTAGATCAGAAAACTGACTAAGCGGTGCATGCGTTTCGGTCAGGATCTAACCCGCGCCCTTCGATTTAGGGGCAAGTGTGCCAACCATTACGCTACCACGACTTATGGCGGTACTTATACTTCTATAATTACAGATTTCGCCAAGGCTACACTATTAGTTTGACTTGAACAATAAACAAAAGAGTATATATAACGTGACCATACGTCCCGATTTGGGCGGGACAGTTCCGCTCTCAGGCAGTCTGTCTCGCCGTCCCCGGCGAGGCCGACATAGTCCCGCTGTCCCCAGCGAGGCCAACATAGTCTCGGTTTTGCAAACAGACCGTTTATTTCAGCAGATTTTGCTAAACAAACTTGAAACAATAGTTTTCAAAATGAGCATAATATTTTTTTCTACGCTGGGTGAGGCGTTTCAAGTTTAGTAAACAGCATAATAAAAATTGGTGAAATTTAAGCCTGCATTTTTCTCCGTGTACTATTTTGTGTTTAGTGCGTTGATTATATTATATAATGCCGCAGATGTCCCGCTTTGACAAAAAATATAAATGGTCACGTTAAGTATATAGCAAGTGAATGTTAAATACATGTAAGTGTGTGTATTGTGTTTTTTATTAACATAATGTATTTTTTATGCTAGGAAAGATCATCCATCACTCTAAAATGTCATTTTTGTGTAATAAATATTTTCTTTAGTTTTGCTTTGTATTATTTGTTTTACACTTCAAATCAAGATATGACAAGTAATATTCGTGGAAATTTAAAATTTGCTATCGCTAGTCAACTTTTTCGCTTGGCGAAAGGAAGAATTTTGAATATAATACAATGTTTTCTTAGAAAACAAAGGTCGACGACTCGCCCTGACGTGATATAGATTGTAAAAGCGGGCAAATGCGTTACAAACAATATTTGCTCCGGCAAATTGATTGGAAGGGGACCCGCTGGCATGCGCCCGCTATCTCTCTAGATACACTTCAATATATTTCTTTATATGCATATATCTATACTTGTTTACATTGGAACTTCTCAGTGAGGTTTATGGGCACTAAGGTTTGATTGCGTCAGGCCATCGGCCACATTTATGCAATTTAGGAATTCGATATCAACTCTTGAGTCGAAATTTCCTATAGCGTTACGATAATTTTTACAAGGTGTCACAAAAATCTCTCGAGGTTGGCAGGGGTAGCATAATGGGAATTGTTCACAAAAAATTACCTTCTGATTTTATATTTTTATTACGTAAAATAGGGTATTTTAAGATACTACTTTGAATATTTTTGTATTTTAAGCTTTAGGTTTTTTATAATTCGATTTTATTTCGTCGATCGTCATAACGTCATAACGTAGATCGTCATAACGTCATCTGAGAAATCTGTCCCTTATGAGGGACAAATTTACATTGATTTCTTTGCCTAGAAAACAAAAATAATAAAAGTAAGTTTCATCTACACATAATTACAGTAATCTGTGCTACTATTTAAATGTCACTGTCTCACACTCTCATTACGTATCGTGATCATTTTAGGGTTTTTTGTCGCTAGGCTTATAATTTTTCGTGTTCAACCATTATTATTTTCTATAGTTATGGTTAAAATTTAAAAGTGGTTTTTAGGGAAAGTCCATGTTACAGAACTTAAATCAAATAATGTACAGCTAGAATTTTTTTTACACCTGAAGGAGGCAAACAGGCAGACGGCCCACCTGATTGGATTTAGTAAGGTCAAATAAAGGTCAAACGCATTTCTTACAAAATACAAGAAGATCGTAGGTTTTTTGGAATTTTAACTAAACAGAAATGAATAGGGACGCTATTCCTCGAAATGGTTTTTCAAATAGCTAGATTGAAAAAAAGTGAACAATCCCAACTGGCTCTGCAAATGTCTGCAGGTCCATCAGATAAGCTTTTGTCTGATGTGCTTCAGAAATAAATACAGCTGCAAATACTAGCGTTTCCGATTGGACACGGATAAATATCGAGGACTTCATAACAAACGGGCGTACAGACAAAAGTGCAGTTTTACACAAGGTGTAAAATTGTGAATAAAACAAAACTGGTTGATTGTATAAGGCTGAAATTTGGATTACTCTTCTATTTCGGTACACTTGCATAGTGGTAAAACTTTCTAAATTATAACATGCATAGGTTTTCAAAAAAAATGACATTTTTGCGTTTATTACAAAGCTCTCGATATAATGTATATTTAATTGAATTACAGTTTTTTTTTTCAGGAGTTCAACAGACAGGCAGACAGCCGACTTGGTTGAAAGTGGTTACCGTCGCCTATGGACATTTGCAACACCAACAGTGCTAGAAATGCGCTGCTGCTCTTCTAAGGGAGACTGAAACCTGGTCACTAATGCCGCAACACAACTCAAGGTTATTATGGCGGTATGCTCTAGACCGTGGTAGCCATCCAGTCGGGCAAATATCCCACCACCTGACTGTGGGTTGTTTTGTCACCTCTTACGACAGGCCGACTGGCCGCAGGAAATTTTATTCTTTCTCCGTTCCTGCATAGATAGTGCTATTAAATAAAACTACGATAAAAAACTAATTATAGACAATATGCACCATCACTGCTAGAAAGAAGCATATCCAGCTGGGTCACTGCATTGCCACGCTGAATCCATGACGCCATCCACGTTTCGGCCACTTTTTAGTAGCCGTTAAACAGCACAATTATGTACCCTCTATGTGAAATTTACTTTTCTTTAATGTTGTCAGCTTCAATGCAAATGACACTGATTTTGCTAATGTCAGAGTATGAAGAGGCAGGTGGAAATGAAAAAATATGTTTTTATATCTACAATTTGGCCATTAATTTGTATAAGTTTTCTGCAAAGGTGGAGTTAAATAAATACAATATATAGTATTTACAATAAAGTACAAAATATGAAAGGCTTCATAACATATAGACGTATTCGCGAAAATGGCATTTTTTGTTGTTTACTAAAAACTATGCACAATTTAGAAAGTCTTATCAGTATTCAAGTTGTACCTAAAAAAAGTATCCGAGTTTCAACCTTATACAATCAACTAGTTTGTTTTATTCACAATTTTGTCCCTTGCGTTAAACTGCACTTTTGTTTATACGCCCATTTGTTATGGAGCCCTCGATGTAATTAATTATAATTAATATATACAAACATACATACATACACACATAACTTCACGCCAGGTCCCTTGCGGGGTAGGCACGAACAACAGATAATTAATATATGTACATGTATATGTACTGTTAGACGGACGAAACACGTTATTAAATATTACAAACTTTATATCAACTACAAAGCTATACTTAGAACAAATTATCTTACAAAACAATTTTATTAACATTTACATGAAATATATAATAGAATTTGTTAGATACAGTGATCAGATAATTGACATTAACAGGGCGAGGATAATCAGGAGAAAGGATATCATACAAAGGAGTAATGATTTTGGATCTGTGTAAATTGATATGTATTTCGTATGAAACTAAAAGGAAAACATTGTTAATAAAGCATTATAATTGAGATACCGTATTTATAACAAGAAAAGCACTCAAATTTAAAAATAACACAAATTAGGTTGGTGCTCAAATAGATTCGGACAGGAACAGTAAAAAAAGATGTGCTTGACAGAACTTTACCTAAACCCCACTCGCATATGGAGTTATCACGAATTCTAGGTTTAATCAGGAAAATAGAAGTGCAGATATGAACCGAAACTCATCATCAACATTTTAATCGAAGGTTCAGTATTGTTAACTCTTAAGGCCTTACTTATAATAATCACGTTAAGAAATGATTAGCCATCTCTTAAATAATTGACTCATAAGCCCCTAATCAATGGCTGTTTCAAATAAAACTTGCCATCTTGGCTCTTAGTAGTCACTTAAACTACCTCTCGATATTAGTTATTTTTGACAGTTATTTATGAGTTACTTTACAACCACCTCTTATCCTTAAGAGAAGTTTATGGGTAAGGTTTTCGTTAATCAGTTGCTGAGCAGTTTCTTAAAATTTAACAAACTATTATAAGTAAGACCATAAGTTATTATTTTAACAGATATCTTATGTTACAAATGCTTGTGACCGTGTTCGCTTCAATTATATATTATGCTATTATTGGAAGGGGGCTAGCTCGATGATAAATCACTTGTCATTATCGTTTGACATTAATGACAGTGACGTTTGATTGTACAGATTAAATACCAGTAACCTTTTTTATAATGAAATTTATGACATTATTTTTTAATATTCGATAAGAATGTCAGTTTTGAAGTACAATTCTTTATCTCACACCGTGCTAGCAATAGCGAGATAATGTTTGTCTAGGCATTCAATAACGTTGTAACCTAAAATAAGTGCTAACATAAGCGATATTATTTCATGAGACTTTCTTATTGGCTGAATATTGTTACGATATTTATTATTCAGTAATATAATAAATTATAAGCTAGTACAATGAAGAAATTTATAAATAATCTAATACAACAAAAGAAAACTTATTTGTATTGTTTTCTACCCATAGTCCCTCAAGACTATAAATAGAATACTGAGCCTAGATCACCGTCTTCTATGGGTAAGGTGTCCAGAAGGCTGGCTACGTTTCCTCGCTGGATCGCCACACTGATCCGTTGCCCGAGATAAGCACCAGCCTTATCACCTGAAGAGTCAAGGAGTCGTTTTAATAAATTTTGGTAAAGGCTCATGGCCTCAGGACTCCACGTTCAAAGCGTCTCAACAACAAACGGGAATAAACTAGTTTTTCATTAAGAAAATGCAATCCAAATTGTAACTTGAACAGGATACTTAACGGGCTGAGTGGAAAATTCCACAGAATATACCAAAAAACGCCTTAAGATTTATATGAAAAATATTTTCCCTCTATAACCTATAGCTACTTGCGGTTTTTTCTGCTTATAAAAATACAAATCTAAAGATTTGCTTTTCTTTATTCGAGAGAAATTCGTCACGTCCTGGCCGCATTTCCCTATTTCTTTTATAATGTGCTTCTTACAAGTTTTGAACCTTATTATATATACATACGGTTTATTTTTCTTTGATATTTGGTATGTATGAGGTAATAATATGGCGCGGTAGCACGTAAACAATATCCGCTATCTTTTGTGCATGAGACATGTTTAAATTGTTAAGTTAATCTTATTAGCTGCAAGAATACTTCGTCATTCAATTTGAGCCACTTATATATAACTCAAGCATTTATTGTATGAAAAAGCTTCATAATATTTTTAAAATTATTACAACTGTAAATATTTCGCCAGCAATTGAGAAATAAAGGTTGTATACGTGTTTTACAAGTCTACTCCCCTAAGGGCTATCCTAGGCCTGAGAATTTAATTCATACTTTAATTAAAAAAGTTAATTTAAAAAACAATGATAAAATATCTAGTTTGCGAAGGATCAACAATCGATGTAAATAACTTAAATTAAAAAACAAAACTAAAGATCCATTCTGCTACAGGAATAATACCTAATTTAGACGTTAGTCTTTTAATTTAAGAGCTTTTGTTTTAAAGTTCACTACCCTTTTCTTATCAGGAAATATCTGTTTCGGGACTTGTATTATTTTTCGTAATGGCGAAGAGGGGAAGGAGAAATTACTAAGAAGGTGTTGGTTCCTTGGCAACCACGATACTTTTCAAAGCAAGTTTAATAAAGCAAAAATATTCCGTATAAATGAATTAGCCACGAAAGGCGCGTAGAAGAGTGTAGCCATGTTTATCGCTTACCAATTTTCAATATCTGTTGTTTCACTATTCTTATCGTATAGAGATGGTATTTTATCGATATGCAAAGTTCGATATTTGTGAGTGATTTATTTTATTTATGTATCAGCAGAAGTACTTAAATTGCAACCAGTTTATTGCTGCGTTTGCCTCCCCCTTGGTTTATACCCAATACTAAGAATTGTATTATATAGAATTAAATAAATTATGTAATATATTTGCGGGTAGAAATTCCCAATACGAGGCATGCCTTTTAAGTTTTGTCGTTTGAAGAAAAAACACAACTAGAACCTTTAAGTACTTTTTATTGTTTTTCAAAGTATTCACCACGTAGCTTAATACACTTTTCCATTCGCTCAAACCAGTTATTATAACATTTATTCCACTCTAAAGTGGGGGTGTTCAAAATGGCCGACTTGAAAGCGTCGACTGCTTCTTCACCGGACTGGAACCTTTGACCACGAAGACTTTTTTAATTTTAGGAAATGTAAAGAAATCGTTAGGGCTTAGGTCAGGACTGTATGGAGTATGGTCAAGAATTTCTACTTTTTCCTGCTTCAAATACTCAATTGTTTAAAGAGCGCTGTATGAGCTTGCGTTGTCGTGGTGAAGGATGATGCGTCGCTTTGAGTTAGTTTTCGAAGGTCGGCGATGACTTATGGTAAACAAACTGTGGTGTACCACTCTGCGTTAACCGTGCTACAATTTTCAAGTGCAATAGTCGCAAATGGCCAGTTCTTCCAACGAACGCGGCCACCATATTCTTTGAAGTGCTTAGAGAACGAACAACTTTAGTAGGCTTTGGCTCATCTTGAAAGACCCAGATTGTAGATTGTTGTTTGGAATCAGGATCGTAGGCATAGATCCAAGATTCGTCACCACTGATGATGTCGTAGACGTGATTTGACTCCTCGGTTGAACCTTTGCAGAGTTTTCTTACACCATCTGACGCGGGCCGCCTTGTGATCGTCGAAAAGCAGATGCGGTATCCAACGGCAAACTAGCTTTTTCACACCAAGCGCTTCATGCAAGATCTTCTGAATGGTTCTCCCTGAGAAAGAAAGCTAACACCTGTGTTCATCACTGAACACAGGTGTTAGCTTTTCAAAACACTGAAGCCGTGTCTCTTCTCGTGCCTCTTCTAAAGTTGTAGAAAATTATTGCACGAACATTTTCCTTAGAAAGATTCATTTTCGTACGTAACCTGACAGATTCCAATCGACGCTGTGATTAAATAATAGCATTAATCCTAATACTTTCAACTGTTTTGAGATTCAAAATTTAAACACATTCGAATATAGAATAGTTCCAAATTCAAAATTGCCGGGAAATATGGAAACGACAGAACTTAAAAGGCATGCCTAGTAGTTAACGATTGAAGTCTGTTACATTTATTTAGCGCATTCCGTATTTAAAACTCGATTTTTGTTACTTCTAGACGAGTTCAGTAGGGAGAATTTACATAGGAGGTTTCCTTGATGCGACCACATGTCGTGGACTTAATGTAAGTAATGGAAGATTTTGGCAGCAGAAGGGGGGTTGTTAGGGTGGCGCAAAAAAAGCCGACTTTTGTTTTTGAGTCTCGTGTGAAAATGTTAATTTTTGATTTTTTAAGAACTCCCGCCAAAGGACAATTTAAAAAAAATTGAGAGGTGGCTCCAAATTGTTTAAGATTTCAAAAATCGCCAAAAGCCGATTTTTTCTTTTGTTCAATTTTTTCTCGCTACGGTATAATTTCATAGACCAAAAAACAATAAGTTTGCGAAAGTTTCAGTTTAAAATTTTAATTTTAGGAGGTCGCTTATAATTTTTTTTTATGCTAGTGCATTACTGTAGATTTTTTCGAGCGACCTTTTAATATTCATAGTCATATAATCGATTAATAAACACCACGAGATGAATAAAAATCAAACACCAATATATATTTTTTAATTTACTAGTCATTACTCGCTCAAAAATCCATCCAATTTGTCGTTCGTCTACTTAGCATATAGTTTGAATTATAATCTGGCCCTGTATATTATTGTTTAATTATTAATTATTGTAATCTGTTTTGTGCTTAAATAAAAAATATCGATAGCTCTGACAACACTAGCGTACAGCGTGGATACACTATGCAGCGGTGGAATTATGAAAAAGACCTCTGGCATCCCGAAGTTTTTAATTTTAGCGTGCCCGACTTTTTATTACAATGCCGGGCAATAAGGCGCTGCGTTTCTCTCGTTTTGTTCCCGTGCCGCAAAGGAAAGTGCTCTCGCGTTTTGTTTTCGTTTCCAATCTCTCCAACAATATCTTTGTTTTTATGCATTGTAGAATCGACAATTGTATTTGAGATTTAACAGTTTCAAAGCTTGTTGTCATTTTGCAATTTCTTCAGGCAATCTCTGTTCACTGCTGGACATAGGCCTCCCCAAGTACGTACCACTTATCCCGGTCTCCCGTCTTACTTATCCAGCCCCTGCTGGCGTTGTTGCGGAGGTCGTCAGTCCACCGGGCGGGCGTCCTACGCTATGTTTGCCGAGACGTGGCCTCCACTCCAGGACTTATTTGCTCCATCGGTCGTCAGTCCTGCGACAGACGTGACCGGCCCACTGTCACTGTCAACCTGCTAATTTTGCGATTTATATCCGTTACCTTCGTTCTCTAGTTCTATAGTTGGACAATATTAATAGGCAATTTTGGAGTCATTAGTGTTTATTGTTCGCGTTGGCGACAATTTATTATACGATTTTAACAGTATTGACTTTAATTTTTTGATAAGATTTGCCTAAGAACATTCTTTATTTTGCATTACATGTATTGAGAAGTGTTATTTGTACACAATTTGGGATAATGACTGCTTTGTTTTCAACGAACTCGTCATTATATGCGAGGGCAGTGATTTCGATTAAATATTTTCTCATCAATTATTTCAAGACACATTTAAACGAAGGAATTTAAATAATTGTTACGAGTGCTGGACTCGAATTAAAATGCCGCTAGAATTACTATTACATTACATTAGAATTATGCAAAGACGTTCGTAACACAGGCTCGAATATAATTGGACACAACCAGTACAAACTGCACGATCCAATAACACGCGCAAAGTCCGTCACTATATCGCTTGTCGAATGCACTACACACTTCTTGCTCGCATCGTAATCGTCGCTTGACTGACTCACCCCTTCTCCCTCCCCCCGCCCCCTCTCCCTCCCCCGTTCGGGCATCGTTTAGTACTAGACTGTACAATACAATTGGCCATAAATAAGTGTCTAATTGCAAATTTTGAACTCAAAGTAAACAAAGGAAAGTTAATAAACCAGGTGTGCATTCACTTTGTCTGTGTTGCGGTATTTTGAACATGATTGCAATCTAGTACGGTATTCTTCGATTGCAGCCTCCTAAGTGCTGCTTTTGTTTTGCAATACAATTCCTCGAAAGGAATCATTACGTTAAAATCAGGTACAGCACCTGGCACAGTCATTAAGAGTTCCTCATTATATGTATTGACGGTATCTTTAAATTGCGTGCGAATATGGTCTAAAGTCGCGGCATGTCCTAGAAAGCACTGCAGACATTCTGTATTGTTAAAGGCGTGCTGCGATTTTTTGTATATTAATTTAAGGACTTCGAACAAACTATTTTGTCGAGCCTTTAAACCTATTAATTCAACGTTGTCATCAATGTTCAAAGTCGATGACATATTGATGACAAATTTAATTCAATTTAAATTAAAAAGAATAAAAAACAAATGCGATTAAATAAGAAATGTATCAGCGGAAAATTGATAAATAAAAATAGCGAATTGATGCGATATGAAATATGATTTAATTAATGAAAGTTGAACTTAATTATATTTATTTCTACTAATAGAAATAACACTCAGCTAAGGGTTGCCTAAACGTGCGGGTGCGAGTAATTAGTTTAGACAACACCTATAAGACCAAGGGCGGTGAAAAAATAAGACGCGGGGCGGTAATTTTCCTAGCTCTAAGCTAGGAAACACACGAATGCGAGAATGCGGTATATGATATGCCTATGGTAGGGCTATAAATATAGGAAATCCGGCCCGATTACGCCAAAATTACGCGTATCGAGTATCCGGCTCGAAGGACCATTTGTTGCGGCGGCGCTAGATTTAGCGGGAAGCGAACTATGTCAAACTTGCGGGAAAAGAAGTGTGGGACAATTTAGATGGGAATCGGAACGAGCACGCACTTACCTGGTTAATGGGAATGAAATGCGGCTCCTCTTCTCCACTATCCACTTCACACACACTTTATTGTATTTTATGTTTATAGTATTTTATATTATATCTGTATTAA
The DNA here is from genome assembly GCA_012273795.1 of Dendrolimus punctatus. Classification (NCBI taxonomy): domain Eukaryota; kingdom Metazoa; phylum Arthropoda; class Insecta; order Lepidoptera; family Lasiocampidae; genus Dendrolimus; species Dendrolimus punctatus. The sequence goes on along the minus strand of CM022546.1, from coordinate 18,410,909 downwards.
TTTTATTTTACAATTATGGAGCGGAGCGGGTTATTTATATAATATATATGTGATGCGGGCGCGGTATATTTAAGTTATTTTATGGTATTTTATTTATTTACAATGCGGAGCGATATATTTATTTTAATGATATGACATGAATGACTGAAGTGACGTGCGAAAGGGAAACGCGCCGTCACAATTGAAGAAGAATTTAAATATTCGAAGAAAAGTATGAATAGGTCGAAAGGAGGTTTACATGGCGGTACCAGTCTGCATGTAACAACAAAATATATTAAAAATAGGTTTGTATGGACCTAAAGAAGATTACTTGGCGATACCAAATTCATTTTTATTGACATTCTTCTTTCTTTCTCTTTATCATGTATCTATTTAAGACTTTTATAACGGTTTTTATATCGTAATTTTAACAGTTTTAACACTTTTATTGTAGGAGCAAAATAATGCTCAAAATGCAATTATGGTTTTCTTTGGTTTTACTTTTTGTAACTTCAGGTAAATGACCTTACTTTTGGTTTGGAACTGTGGCCATTGAGGCATATTTTTTAATGCTCTCAGTCTAATTTCCACGAAACTGTGTTTTCATTCCTCGACACGAGATCGTAAATGTTCAAAACCTAGATTGCTAAAGCCTAAAATTACCTAGTGAACATTGGGCGTGAGGTAGAATGGCCAGCATTTCGTGTGAATAGGCACCTATTTGCGACAGTCCCATGTGTTTAGCGGTATCTCATTAACTGGTTTCCAAATGAAACGGTCGTGTCTATGTGCAGTGTAAACTGGGTAATATATCTTTATTGAAATGAGACTCTATACAGTTGTTTATGGATTTAACGGGCTTTAATTTAACCATATTAATTTATGATTAATACTTGTTTATGCGAAATTATTTATATGGAAATAAACGACTAGTTTCATTAGAAGCTTGATAGAAAGTGACAATTTATTTGTCAAGTTAAGTTTATATTTAACATTATATACAAATATGGTTGTAAATATTTGTGCTTTTTTGTACATAATATGTTATATTCTATGCTATAATTTATTATATATATATTATTTATAGTGGAATCAACTAAAAATAAAACCAGACTTTAATTATATCTGACTTAAATATAAATATTATGTATGCAATAGTAACAAAATAAAAGCTTATAGTGTAAGTTTTTATTTTGTTGCTATTGACAAGTAGGGAATTTTGAACTGTAAAAAAAACCGACTTCAAAAACTAAAAAACTAAAATGTATAAAATAACTTATTTCTAAAGCTATTATTATTAATATATATTATCTAAAACATCTTTAAGTCGGTGCTTAGTAATTTTCAAAGTATAGTAATTTTTATGTTTTACTTTGCACCGACTTCAAGATGTTTTAGATAATATATATTAATAATAATAGCTTTAGAAATAAGTTATTATATACATTTTAGTTTTTTAGTTTTTGAAGTCGGTTTTTTTAAACGAAATTTTTAAATTTTATTTGTTACTTTTTAGTGTCTAGCTATGTATGGGTGGACCTACGACTGGTGCCGCGCCTCTTAAAAAATATAGGTCCCAAGAACCGGGAACAAAAAAATGTTCGTAAAATGAAAACTACTAAAACTACTGGGTCAAACTATGTCAAATTTTTAGGGGACCACATGGCAGCTATTCCGCGTCGACCAAAAAAAGAATCACGTAAATCGAATCATAAATCTCAGAGTAATCGGTGTACATATGGAGCGGAGTGAAAATTATTTCCATGAAAAATATTCATAAAATGAAAACTACTGGGCCAAACTATGTAAAATTTTTATGGGACTAATTGGAAGCTATTCTGCATCGAAAAAAAAAATTAACGTAAATTGGATCATAAATCACGGAGTAATTGGCGAACATACATAAAAAAAAATCCCGACGAATTGAGAACCTCCTCCTTTTTTCGAAGTCGGGTAAAAATGGTCTTTTCCGAAATTTTTTAAACTAAATCACTCGTAGTGTAAACCGATGATAGAAAAGCTAGCAGAGCGACACTGGAGGTTTGGCGGGCGCCGAGGCCACCTAGCTTCGCCGGGTAAGAACCCTGTGAGCATGCTTGGTCGCCCATTTCTTAGTTTATAATGGATGGAGTATCCCTCATGATGTTGTCCAACATCTATAAAAGAGATTTTTGTTCGAGAGTCAGCTACATAGGAGGATGTACGTAAATTTTGGGCACGAAAAGGTAGTACCGTATGATAGTGAAGGCCTATCAGTCTATTAATTTGGAATAAACTTTTTGTCAAGCAAGTTTCATCCCTCCTTATTATTTGCATGGGCACCAACTTAATCTTCTTCCTCTCAACTTTTCAGTATTTGATATTAGTATTTTTCTCTATATACCTCATAGTTTCCGATGTGACTAAAGAGACTTGAAAAATTTACCTACAATGTAATGTAGTTGTAATTTCTGTAGAGATTCAAATTCTTTATTTGCACAAACCATGATACCAGGGATTAAATTTGAATCTGTCTGTGGAAAAACAGGCAATTTAAAAATACTGCCTATTGTCAACGTCAAAGTGTTTGGCAAAACGATATCGTTTACGAAATTCTTCATCTTCCAAAGCAAATGGATCGGTTTTCTAACAATATGCTTTTATACGCCTACTACCTCTTAATTTCACAGTCATTGAATGCTTCCTTAATTGGAGCAGTTATTTCAGAATTTCTCGCATTACAATAGGTATTTTTGTGGTATTGATGAAAATCAATATCATCAAAGATCTGAAACGTGAAATAACAAACAATTTACAAATATACGCCATGTTTTTTGCCATCGAAGGCTTATAGCTGTTTTATATCAAAATTATATATTTCTCTTACTCCTAGCGAACTGGTTTCCGCAGATAAATGATAGTGTTTTATGGCGTGTGAGAACAAAAGAGTCACTGCGCCATCTAGGCCAGCTTCTAGATGAAGACTTCCAGCTTCTTGATGGTACCAAGAACCTGCTGAAGGCTATGTGGTGTATTTAGATATACCCTGTAGATTGCCACCTCTCTCCACTCGTGTAGGAGGTAGATGACTGTATTTTCTGCCACTAGGCAAGGGCTGAGAAGTTTTTCTGCAACTGGTGACTATTAACGTGGGGTTATTTCAACACACAACAAATATTTTTTTTTACTTTTTTTATTTTTATTGCAGGAGTTCAGCAGACAGGCAAACGGCCCACTTGATGGGAAGCGGTTACTATCGCCTATAGATATTTGCAACACCAAAGTTGCTACAAAGCTCTGCCGCTCTCTTAACGGAGACTGCAACCTGGTCACTAAAGCCGGAACACAATTCCAGGTTATTCTGGCGGTATACTCCAGACCAGGGGTGGCAGCCATCCAGCCGGGCAAACACACTACCACCTGGCTGTGGGTTGTTTTGTTGCCTCTTACGATAGGCCGGATAAAAAGTAACAATATGCAAATTAGGTCACAAAACTGCCAAACTGGTGCATACGTTCCGACTAGGATTAGAACCCACGCCCTTAGAATTTCGAACGTGTACGCTAGCCTACTACCACAACTTTACATATATACAACTAATTATAAAATCCAGAGCCCGGGTTGTCTGGAAAAAATCGCTCTAAAGCGATAAGGCCACTCATTGCTCCTACTTTTACCGTTTAATGTAACTACTGTAAATTGTTTATTTTATGTGTATGTGGTGAACAATAAAGTGTTTTCTACTCTATTCTATATTATTAAATAATACTATAAGTAAAACTAAACCTACACAATAAATCTATAATTTAAAAAAAAATACTCCAAATCGCTGTTGGCCTGAAGCGTTCTCATAATTAAATATGATTTTCAAATAAGAATTCATTTTTGAATAAAACTATAAATTACTAATTGAAAAGTAAGTCATCTTTGATAAAAGAATTAAGAGATACCAACCAGTAAACGTTACTTGTTAACTGTATTCAGAAACTTCGAAAAGTCTGTCTCGACGATCGAAAGTTAGTACTAAATTAAGATTCTCAATTTCGTGAATTAATGTAAGATATTTAATTATGAATCCATTCAGAATCCATGCTTATGATCGCTATTTTGAAATGTTCGTCTTTATTGTTTGTGTTAAAATCGTGTCGTTTTTAAAAGCTTATTCTCTTTTTCACCTTCTCCAGAAAGAGAGTTGGTCTAAAAGAGAGTGTCGGGGTGAAGGTAAGGAAAGGATTGCTCCGGTAGTTCGGGCATGTGGAAAGAATGTATGATGAAAGAATGACTAAACAGATATACAATGCAAAAGTGGATGGATGCAGAAGTCGCGGAAGGCCACGACACACCTTCCATGATCAAATTGATCATGTATTAGCAGAAGGTGATGTCAGGAGCCTTAAGAACAGACAAGCGTGCATGACAAGAGCTATGAATGTCAATGAAGCAAGTGAGTTGTGTAAGAATAAGTCTGTCAGGCGCTCTGTTGTTCGTGCCTACCCCGCAAGGGACCTGGCGTGAAGTTATGTATTGTATGTACATTATCCATATTATTTGGAGTCAGTACTATCTTTTACTTCTCCTACATACTCATCTACACTAACACTAGCTGTCCCGGCAGACGTCGTCCTGCCCGGTAAAAAATAAGGGTTGATCGTAGAGGGTTGAAAATTTAGGGTTGTATGTATCTTTTAATTTTGTATCATAAAAAAATAGAAATTAAAAATTTTGTTTAAAAAATAAAATTTAGGGGTGGACTACCCCTAACATTTAGGGGGATGAAAAATAGATGTTGGCCGATTCTCAGACCTACCCAATATGCATACAAAATTTCATGAGAATCGGTCAAGCCGTTTCGGAGGAGTATGGCAACAAAAATTGTGTCACGAGAATTTTATATATTAGATATGTCCTGTGTCACACCACAAAGCATCATGGCATCCTTCACACAACCCATCTACCTTTTTTGTCTACCTTTCCATTTGTACCCGTCAATTTATTTTTTATTTATGTAATTTGTTTGGGAAACACACAATAATTAAGATTCTTAAATATAAAACACAAAATTAATACATATATCAATCAATTGTCCACCATAAAATAATTTATATAATAAAAATAAAAATGGCTCAAACAGTTATTTACAAAAGAAAAGAAAAACGATTATACGAAAATTACATAAAATATCTATTTAATTCACATTAGGTCTATATATTTTTATCCGTGCAGGAACGGAGAAAGAATACAAATTCCTGCGGCCGGGAGGCCTGTCGTAAGAGGCGACAAAACAACCCACAGCCAGGTGGTAGGGCATTTGCCCGACTGGCCACCCAGTCGGGCAAATGCCCTACCACCCCTGGTCTAAAGTATGTCGCCTTAACAACCCTTAGTTGTGTTCCAGCATTAGTGACCAGGCTCCAGTCTCCTTCAAGAGAGCAGCAGCACATTAGTAGTACCTTTGGTGTTACAAATGTCCATAGGCGATGGTAACCGCTATCCATCAAGTGGGCCGTCTGCCTGTCTGCTGAACTCCTGCAATAAAAAAATAAAAAAAATTGAACATAATAAAAACAAAATGTCATCACAATAATTACTGATAAAATACAGATAAGAAAAAGTTTATGTCATATTCTAAAAATTGTAAGTGATTGGATCATTTTAAATTCCAACATTTTTCAATTTGGGTTTTAAATTGATATAAGTTTAAGTTATCAATCTTTAAGTTTAACATTATTTTTGTCATGTGACTTTCATCCCTCTCTATTATATGCCTACATCACCACCACTACACACTCACACAATTTTTAAAGCGGTTTACCCTCCCTTAAGAAGTTATCACTTCAAAAAATTTCAGTTATATAAGTGTTTTTGAAGAAAACTGCAGTAGCAGGGAACAGCTGGTCGACGTAGTGAAATATTGAAATTGAAAAATACAATATATTTTTCAAGGCCCCGTGAGAGCGTGCAGGCAAGTTTTACAATTGATTGTCCGTTTTTAATTGAAATTTCACTTATACCCACATTCGTACGCTGGTACAGATCGCTTTTTTGATTGTTATGATTTTTTGTTCATTCTTGTTTGAATATAGTTAACAACGTAGGTTTACCGTATCGAGTTTTGCATGAAAAGAAAAATCTGCGAGCTGTTACAATTGTATATTATATTGAGTTGAAATAATCTGAAAACGTAGGAGTTTTTATTTGTAATAATTGGCAGTTTGGTTTCCACCGTTTAGCTTATTTGGCTTTAGCCAAATTGTGGGTATTTGATTGTCGATAAATGAGGGCGATTTTGTAGCAGCTTGAACACTTTATATGTATTGACTTGAAATTTTTACATAACGATGTATTTTATTAATAGGTATTTATGTACCTACTTTTAATTCTATACGTATACAATATTCAACTTCTGTATGTTTGTGCCCACAAAACTAAGCAGTCTTAAACCATAGACTGACTTGAAATTTTTCCATAAGTTCATTTCAATAGAAATGTTTTTTCTTGCATTTATTATTCAAATTTTCTACAAGGATGGGAAATATATATTCTTGATTATATAATCACAAATAAATTGACGTATTTGACAATTTGAGATGAAAATATTAAGTCTATAAGTGAAAAACCCATATCCTTGGAAACACAAGATTTCAGACTGCATCACTGTGAAACGTGGTGGATTCAGTAGTAGACTTACATAAAAATATTCTATGAGTGTGCTTAATAATATTTTTTCGACATTAAAGCTTAATTCTAATAATACGATATTTCTGATCAAAATTCTTTATACATACATACATACATAACTTCACGCCAGGTCCCTTGCGGGGTAGGCACGAACAACAGAGCGCCATTTAGGCTTATTTTTACACACCTCACTTGCTTCTTTGACATTCATAGTTCTTGTCATGCACGCTCGCCTGTTCTTAAGGCTCCTGACAAAATTCTTTATAAGGCTTTATTATTACCGCGTGAATACACTGTAAGTGTTGTTCGGTCAACGGGCTTGTAGGGGGCGCTGTAAGCACGTTCCGCATGGAGCGCACGTACTGCTGACTCGGCTCGACTTGAGACGTTTATGGCTCTTTGAGTGGAAGTCAATGTACGGTAAGACTTCCGTCATTAAAAAGTTTCACTCAATTCTATGGCGTATTTTGAACAGATTTTAAGGCTGAATTGTAAACGAAAGTTTTTATTTTTGAACTCTTATATTCAATTAATACGTAACATATGAAATGAGATCTTTGTTCGTATGAAACATGGATATTACAAAGTCTTGTAAGATGGTGAGGTGGTCTTGCTTCGCCATTTGCTGTCATACATTTTTTTCTTAAAACATATAGTTATGTATAGTCATTTTTAGATTTATACTAATTATTCTGACACCAATTATTAAGTTAACTTTATTTTATGTTTAAAAGTAACACTTGAAGTTAAAATTTTGATGCGAGTCGTTTTGTCACTTGTCTGTTGCGATTCCTTTTTCTACTTATCCGTTGCCGTTCTTCTTTCCACTTATCCGTTACCATTCTTTTTTCCACTTACCCGTTGCCATTTTCTCCACTTGTCCGTTGCCATTCGTTTTTCCATTTGTCTGTTTTGATTCCTTTTTCCCTTTAGTCATTGGCAATTGTTTTTCCATTTATTCGTTGTCATTGGTTTTCCACTTGTCCATAGAAGTTTCTTTTCTACTATCTGTCCCAGCACGGTTTTTTTAATACGCTTTTATTAGCTTCACCTGTATGTATGTATGTATGCATGTTTGTAACCGACCCCTTTGAGCTCGATTTCGTCCTACTTTGAACGATCAGATTTAATTCAAACTTTGCACACCTGTCAAAGGTCGATGACAATACAATAATATAGTACCATGGAGCTGATCTGATGATGGAGTGGAAAGAAGGCCATAAGAACTCTGTACTAAACAAGATAGACCCTTCGTGTTTGGGCTCGTATGTTTATATCGCGTGCCAATGGAATAATATGGTACCATGGAGCTGATCTGATGATGGAGTCGGAAGGTGGCCATAGGAACTACTGTACTAAACAAGATAGATCCGTCGTATTTGGGCTCGTATGTTTATATCGCGTGACAGTGCAATAATATGGTACCATGGAGATGATCTGATGATGGAGTCGGAAGGTGGCCATAGGAACTCCTGTACTAAACAAGATAGACCCGTCGTGTTTGGGCTCGTTTTACTTGTCTTGGCTAGCACTCTGCTGCTACATGATATGCAGGATCTCAAAAGCTTGTATTTAAAAACATTTTAAAAAAATCAAATAAAAAATGAAAAATAAATGTTAAAAAAACTAAAACAACACGCTTTCATAAAAAATCCTACTAAAAAACAGAAAATAAAATGTAATAAATTTGATTTCTAATGAATCAGAAAAAAGTGTGGGTGTATTCAAAGCGCTTTTTAAGATATTAAAGAAGAAGAAAAAGCGCTTTGAATACACCCCACGCTTTTTCTAAGACCCCATTCATCAGAAACCAATTTTTTTTATTTTTTTTCTGTTTTTTAGTTGGATTTTTTATGAAAGCGTGTTTTTTTAGTTTTTTAAAACTATTATTAATTTTTCATTTTTTAGTTGAGTTTTTTTATTTAAATGTTTTTGTGAGCACACTCGTTTTAGAGAAAATGATAAAGTGCAAAGATCTTTGGTAGAAAGCGAATTAAACGTTTGAGTACATTAAATTCTACGTTTGGATACGATACAGTCTATCCTCATCCTTTTTGTAAATTATGCACAAGAGTATCGTTGAGTCGGGTTCGTGTCAACAAATCAACATTCAACGGTGAAGTGAGCGATTTATTACTGTACCGATCGCCGGCAGATGACGACCATGTTGCCAGATTTATATTGCTCGCGTTGTTGTGCCACTAGAGTATAGGCCTAGTGTTAGTCAAGCAAAGTTTCATAAATCGCTTGTCTTGTGCAGGTTTCATCACTGTTTTCCTGTGACTTTAATAATATGCACATTAGACATGTACGCCACGCCGGCGCGCCGCCGCCGCCGTTGCAGCCTCTTGCACGCGGTGTACAGTACTAAGACGTTGGCGGAGTTGTAAACAATTCTATATATTTTTTATGTTTATAGGCAATCTAGATATTAAAAAATGACTGCCTTCTCTAAAACCGTTAGTTATATTAATTTATTTATTTATTCTCAAAAATGTTATATATTTTTTTTATTATGTAAAGACATTTTTTTATAAAAATATAGATAACATTATTATTTTCACATCAAAAATAAAACATATATTCAATAAAAAATATAAAATCTTGCAGATCACCGCTAGCAGGGCCTGGGGTCCAAACTACCGGTGCTTAGAATCCAGAGACAGGAACGTCCTCACAATTCGTGCCGTGTCCAAGAGTGCTGCCTTCTGTATCTGGCCCTTCAACCAACTTCCCAGCGAAAGCCTCTCTAGATGACGGTCGAGACTTTTCGCTATAAGACTGTTGACGGTGACAACTATCGGCGCAATACTCGTTGACTCCAGACGCCACATAGCGGTAACTTCGTGAGCAAAACCTAAGTATTTAATTAGTTTTTCTTTTTCTTTCTTCACGAGGTCGAGATCGATCTATTACCACGATATCAGGATTATTGGCTACAATAGTCCTGTCCGTGATAACTGATCGATCCCAGTAGAGCGTAGCACGACTGTTTTCAAGAATTGGCTCCGGCGAGTACTGGTAATAAGGCACCCCCGTTTCCACAAGACCGTATCGAAGGGCAAGTTGCTGGTGAATAATCCTGGCTATCAAGTTATGTCTGTTAGAAATATGTGAGTAGCCGGAAACAATATCCCTGAGGGATTCACCTGGGCGATTAGATACCCGACAGACGTCTAAGGTCCCATCCTTCAGGATATATTTCTGGTAATTAATCGTCTTAATATTATACCTTCGGTTTCTGCAAAGAGTTTACCTAACCGTCGCCTCATAGTACGCGCGCATGACACCCTTATTTTGTTTTTTTTCTAGGCGAGGGAAAATGCTACCGATTTACGCACAGACTGGGTCGTTGCTAGGGAACGACACACGTCGGTCGGGGGAGGTATCACTGCAGCAATAATACTATTCGTCGATCGCGATCGGATGAGTCGATCGCGGGCGGATGAGTCGATAGTGTGGAAAGACTCAGAGGAAGCTGCATACGGGCAAGCAACCCCAATACACACTAAAAACCCCCTCCTCCCAGTCGACCCTGCGCTTTGGTTTGGGAAGGAAAGGGTGAGATTTAGAACATAGTTACACCCAGCCGATCCGCGCAACAAAGTGCCTGGAGTGTGCCCTGGGAGAACACAACGCATGACGCACTCATTCAACTCTTGAGTCCATCTCATGTGGCGCACTACACCACCGGCAGCGAGGACCGGGCGCGGGACACGTCCAGCAGGCCCCAAGCGTGCCGACGGCGGCCGCCCACGGCCCCGCATAGGTCTTGGCGGCGCGGCGGGTGGCGTTGGCGCCTCCCCGTCTTCGCTCGATGTCCCGGTGGTGGTTGATGTCGCGATATCTTTATACGGCGCTTACTTTATTATTGATACCATGATTCAGAACACATGGATGATAATCAGAAAAGAGTAGAGGTAATGTTCGCATCGTTAAATTAAGCCTATTAATCTCGGTTGTAGCTCAGACTTTTTTTTTGTGAATATAATACCAAGCAAGTATAAACGGAGTCAATTTAATAAATACAGTAATTTAAAAAAAGCCTGAAATCCTCACGCCACCGCCGTTTTTTGTCGCGGCCCATCTGTTGGATGTCTAATGCACATTAGGTTGAAAAATTACTAAACGGTGCACACTTCAAGGCTGGGATTATATTAAATTAAGTACATAATTATGTACATAAATTAAATGTGTGACAATAATATCATTATTGAAGTGATAACTTCTTATGGGAGGGTAAACCACTTCGTTACGTAACGCGTTACGGCGCCAGTTTGTCTGGCTTTCCCCTCTGTCACACATAGGGCAGCAGTAGGCAAGCTCTCCTCTCTCACTCTAACCCACAGTGCTAGCGTCAAAAGAGGTCAAGTGCCAATAAGTATTGTTCAAGTTTTATTTAACTTACCGCCAAGTTGTCTATTTTACTTGTTCAGTTATAATTTGTTTTGTGGTTATTATTTACTTTTGACAAAACAAAAAAAGAATAACTTCAAAAATCGAATAATTTAAAAAAAATATGTCCAATGAAGTTTGGTCTATGCTTCTTTTTACAAGCTGTTCAAAGATGTCAAAGCCAGGGACTTTCAAATAAAACATCCGGGAGAACGCAGACAATTTATTGCAAATAACGTAACCAATATAATTATGTCCACATCAGCGAACCATACCGCGATGTAATTCGCCTGTGGCGCCATCTCGTTTAGTAAAAAATAAAACTCACAACTACACTTGTGGTGTCGTTGATACATGAATGCCCTAGATTTTAAGTAAAAAATGTAGATAAGAACTGGACACAAGCTTTTATTTAACTTGCAATAGATGTATTGTAAGTTCGGATGGAATCTTGCAAGTAAAACTTGACCAACTTCCTGGTTTCTGATTGAGCTGAAATATTGCATACGTATGTATATCGCGTGACAATGCAATGATATGGCACCATGGAGCTGATGTAATGATGCAGTCGAAAAGTGCCCCTAGAAACTCCTGTACTAAACAAGATAGACCCGTCGTGTTTGGGCTTGTTTCACTTGTCTTGCCTAGCACACTGCTACATGATATGCAGGGTCTCAAAAGCGTGTTTGTGTTTGTTGTATGGTGTGCTTTTAAAAACCTTTTTAAAAAAGCTTATTTTAATTTTTTGTAGCAGTTAACTACACATATTGTATTCATCTATGTTAAGCAAGCTACACTTGTGAAATACACACTTAAATATATAAATCAGTATAATTGCGGCCATTGCTAGCAGGCTACACCAAACAAAAATGTATTGGGAGTGGTTGCAGATTGCTGCATAGATAGAATAATTATTTTATGTAAAATATATCCGAATGTAATGCTTTAGTAACGGACTGACTGACTGACTGATGGAGATTTGTTAATTTTATTTTTTTTATTTTAAATGTTTTAATTTAATAATAACAATCTGTAAAAATGTGTTGTAATTATGGATCTGTGTGTATGAAATAAATGAATAATAGGTATTATTAAACCGATCCTAGACACCCAAACCATAGTAAACAAACGGAAAACTCGTTTACGAAATTTACCGTGCCAGGAATCGAACTTGAGGTCTCTGCAGTTCAGTGAGCTCGACCGGCAAAGCCCTCGCGACCACTGAGACTTTCTTTATTAAAATTTAATTAAGGCTATTGTTAATTATTACTTTTCTCAGGTCTTAGCGAATTAGAGATAATAAAATTTATATTTAATCTGTTATAAGAATCTACTCGAAAATAACTGAATTTCAAAAAATTAAAATCAAGCTTAATTAACGTCGCTTCGATTATATAAGAAGACATGAGTGGAAGAAAAGGACTTGTTGAATTTTTTTATCGCGCAGGAATGGCGAAAGAATACAATTTCCTGCGGCCGGGCAACCCGTAGTTAGATGCAGCAAAACAACCCACAGCCAGGTGGTTCGGTATTTGCCGGACTGGATAGCTACCAAACGTTAGTCTAGCTAGAGTATGCCGCCATAACATCGTTGAGCTATGTTCCGGCATTAGTGACCAAGTTCCAGTCTCCTTTTAGAGAGCGACAGCGCATTTGTAGCACCTTTGATGTTGCAAATGTTCATAGGTGATGGTAACCGCTTTTCATCATGTGGGCCGTCTGACTGTCTGCTGAACTCGTGCAATAAAAAAAACAATTGGTAAAGATTGATGAAATACTTTTATACTTTTATTAAGACGTTGTCTTCGTACATAACTCTGTCATCCCTTGCTATTTTTGAAACCAAACCCAAAGGAATTGTTTTAATGTCTAATAGACATTATTGCATCTTTACTTGATGTAGAAAAATCTTAAAATACTTACGTAACTCCTTCATCCACTTATATCTTGATATTTTACAACTCTGGTTCCGACAAAACAAAATCCACCTGCATATCTGAAACACAGCACATTTATTACCCGTTGGCATTTGAACTAATAACATCTACATTCTTTTATGGTCCTCTTCTTTTGTTTACTTTGTGATTAGAAAACAGCCCATTGTTGTATTGTAATCTCTTATGGCGGTTATTAGCCAGGTGTCTCGGATTAAGTCGATACGAGGAAATGGCAGTCGCGCAGTATAAAACGAAGACCTGATGGAGGGGGGAGCCAGTCGAGCGAGAACCACGATCGAAGCGGCGAGATGTGTACTACAATCGGGAAACTGCGCGTTTTTGTGGAATTACAGCCTTCTGCATTGCGTCTGGACTTGTTGTGTTCGATTCTATTTGTACCTGTGTTATACGTGTTTGTATAAGTCTAATAAACTCTATAGTAATTCTAACGACATTATAATTCGAGTCCCTCACCACTCGTAACAATATATTAAGAGAGATGATGCAATTTGTTGTCCATAATAGTTTTATGTCCCCTAATTCTTTCATACATTTGTTATTACTAATAAACGAAGATTCATATCGGCTAACGTAATCATATAAACAATACGCCCTTATTTCTGCAACGTACAGACAAACGAGTGGTTTGTATCATAATAATTCGTAATATCGCAATGTATTCAGGTCGAACGTTTCGTTATTATGATATGTTTGCGTTGCGATATTTTTGATTATGAATTATTATTATATATAAAAACGGGTTATGGCTTTGGGCTGTTCTCTATCAAGATTATGGCAGAACGGTATATTGGGAAAGGCTAGAAATGTGAGTATGGAATATTTAGGGAACGTTTTGTAGTTTTCCTTACACGAAGAATATGGTTATTAATTGAGAATGAAGGTAGATAGAAAACACTTTAATATACACCATTACAGAAATCATGCGAACTAGTATTATTCTAATTGTTTACAAAGGGCGGTGTTATCGCTAAAAAGCGATCTCTTCCAGACAAGGCGTTGCAAGAATATTTTGCTGATTAGGAGTGGCGATGGAGGCATACATAATTATTGTACGATTACTTACATTTTAATAATAAACTAGCGGCCCCGGCAGACGTTGTCCTGCTCTGAAAAAATATGACCCGATCCCAGCGCCACCTACCGGTTCCAATTGTGGATTTAAACCATCCGGGGACCCACTCAAACACACAAAAACAAAATCGCTCCCCGTTGTTAAGAGGATTCTAGAACCCGATCTCAGCGCCACCTACCGGTTCCAACGGTATAAAAACTATCCTGTCTTTCAAGTTGGATCAAACTGCACACGGTGTGCAAATTTTATTAAAATCGGTTGAGTAGTTTAGGAGTCCATCGCGGACAAACATCGTGACAGGAGATTTATATATATTAGGATATACAGCTGTGCTATACATACACATATACACATTTTATATACATCTACAACATAGAGAGATGAAATCCAACTATTTAAACATTATAAAATATATATATAAATATATATATAAAACATCTTGAAGTCGGTGCAAAGTAATTTTTTTTACTATTTTTTAAAAATTACTAAGCACCGACTTTAAGATGTTTAATATAATATATATTAATAATAATAGCTTTAGAAATAAGTTATTTTATACTTTTTAGTAATTGAAGTCGGTTTTTGTGTTTTTGGAATTGTCTTCGTCCGGAGTAGGATAATAAGTGTTAAAATATGATATTCATCAATAAAAAAATAATAATTAAAAAACATCAATCAAAACATAATCTAGGCATTAATTTTTTATGATCTTTCCCAGCCGATTTCATGTATGTACCTAATGGTGGCTGCATTCAAACTCATTTTCATGTCTGATTTAGGTGATAATTAATTTGTGGTCAATAATAGATTATAAATAACTATCGACGCCAACATTTCCTCCGTGCAGGAACGGAGAAAGAATACAATTTCCTGCGGCCGGGCGGCCTGTCGTAAGAGGCGACAAAACAACCCACAGCCAGGTGGTAGGGCATTTGCCCGACTGGATGGCTACCACCCCTGGTCCAAAGTATGTCGCCATAACAACCTTGATCTGTGTTCCGGCATTAATGGACCAGGTTCCAGTCTCCTTTAAGAGGGCAGCAGCGCATTTGTAGCATCTTTGGTGTTGCAAATGTCCATAGGCGATGGTAACCGCTCTTCATCAAGTAGGCCGTCTGCCTGTCTGCTGACCTCCTGCAATAAAAAAAAAAACATCTATTTACCCCTCGAGTAGTATACATAAGAAAAGAATAAATAAAAATACAAAAGATAAAAAAACGATCTCTGCCCTGTACCAAGGTGGAGGAAGGCGATATTAAAAAAAAGTTGGTCCCCGAGATGGTTTACATTCACGATTGAACCCAATAGGTGGCGCCGCTGAATACCTCTTTAACGGAAGGACCAATTTTGATGTATTTTTTTGTGTTTTTTCAAGTAGATTTGAGAATGCTTAAGCTTGACTAGTGGCGCTGCAATCGTTTTCTAGATTTTTATTTTATAAGGGCAAGACAACGCCTGCCCGGTACAGCTAGTTATTTAATAAATACACTTTTAATTTCTTGTATTAGTAATTAAAATAATTAAACAAGTTATTAATTATATTGCTTCAAAGTCCAAATTTGTTATTATGGTGTTCGGGTCCCGATTTCAATATTGAAAATTGTAAGGGGTTTAAAAGTAACTTGAATGTTTACTTTGTAATTAGTAGGGTTAATCAAAAGTCAATATTCAGTTAGTGTTGAAAAACAAATCCAATTTAAACTTTAAACAAGACCTCGGAAAAGAATTCCGTTGGTGCGAGAGAAGTATGAGCTGATTAAGTTACCTTCAATGATATTATATAAAATTATCATTGGTTACCTTACATGGCACGTTCTCTATAAACAATGTTGTCGTAGTGATTACAAATACATATTACTGCATATTGTTACGTGCAGACAAAAAATGAATGCATACCTGCCCCATGGGACAGGTGTCATTTGTGACCCCAAAATGCCGATCAAATTAAAAGGACAGGTCTATAAATCCATCATTAGAACTGTCCTTTTGTATGGCAGTGAAGCGTGGCCAGTACTTGAGCGATACAAGCAAGAGCTGCGTGTCACGGAGATGAATATGCTGCGATGGATGTGTGGAGTGACGCGGAAAGACCGGGTCAGGAACTCCCGCATCCGCGGCAGTCTTCATGTCCGTGACATAGCAGACAAACTGCAAGAGTGTCGCTTACGCTGGTACGGCCACGTTTTACGCAGACCGGCTAATTACGTGAGGAACAAATGTCTAGCCATGCCGCCTCCGCCAGGTCCCGGTCGAAGGGGAAGGCCCAAGAAATGCTGGCTTGACGTCGTGGAGGATGACATGCGTGCCAATGGTCTCAAAACGGGGGATGCTGAAGACCGCGCGAAGTGGAGTAGAAAAAGTAGGAAAGCGGACCCTAGGCGTCGGAGTGAACGCTCCGAACGCAACCGGGATTTAACGCTCGGATGATGATGATGACCTGCCCCGCCATAAAGCGCAGTTTATTACCTTCCCGTATTTGGATTTTTTTTGCTTACTTTGTGCTTGTAAAATTCGTAATTAGAAAAACAGTCTACTGTGTATTGTCATCTTTTTTGGCAGTCATTTGGCTGGTGTGTCGAACTGTTTCTAAAAAATCCGATCTGACTGACAACCATCGGCAGTCTAACGAGAACCACGATCAAAGCAAGACGTGTGCTTGACTTTGCG
Organism: Dendrolimus punctatus; assembly: GCA_012273795.1. Classification (NCBI taxonomy): domain Eukaryota; kingdom Metazoa; phylum Arthropoda; class Insecta; order Lepidoptera; family Lasiocampidae; genus Dendrolimus; species Dendrolimus punctatus. Next base: position 18,394,181 of record CM022546.1, on the reverse strand, counting down.
CGTGTTATTGAATCTTGCAGTTTGTACTGGTTGCGTCTAGTTATATCTGTACCTGTGTTATACGTGTTTGTATATTTCTAATAAATTCTATAGTCATTCCAACGTCATTTTAATTCGAGTCCCACACTCGTAACAAAACATTTATTTACCGTTATATGGGTATTAGTAGTGTTTTAGTAAAATTAAACTTCTATAAAGTTAAATTCATAATGACCGCATCGCTCGCCATAGACGGGTTGTTCAGTTATTCACACTCATTTACTTGAGCTTCCCACGCTCAATTACGCAATGGTTTTACAGAATACTTATTCCGCGTACAACGATCTGGAGAGAGCTTCTTGGTGATATTTCTTCTCTGCGCTGCGACATTGGGTAGTGTATGGCTCATATTGCCGTAAAGGTCGAAGGTTGGGAGCAAACGAAACAACTTTTACTTGGTATTTGTTGACCAATAATTTACCAAAAAACGTATCATAAGTCTTCACGATATGAGAAGTAACGTGGTTTTCGTAATTTGGCTATAATTATGTAAGGTTAAGAAAAAAAATCACCAAAACCAAGAAAACAACGGAACATTAACAAAGTTCTAAATTAAAAGGTTAATAGTAATAAAGGGGCCCATTCACTATCTTGCATGCCATGCAGTAGTTAGTAGTCCGCCGCGTAACGCAGGATTGTGAATGTTGTTACAGCCTGCATTGCGTCTGGCAACACAGAGCAGGGTGCCTCTTGAGTCCGGTAAGCTCCGCCCACTACAGGGCTACCATGCAGGATAGTGAATGAGCCTCTTAAGCATTATCAACCACATCGAAAACTTTTTATTGCATATTGCAACACTATTTGTAATACATAATTAATATTGTTACGGAATTATTATAGAGTTTATTAGACTATACAAACACGTATAGCACAGGCACAAATATAACCGAACACAATAAGTCCAAACATAATGCAGAAGGTGGTATTTCAGTAAAATGCGCAAGGTCCGTCATTATAAAATTCCAGATTGTACACACTTCTCGCTTTGGTCGTGGTTCTCGCTCGACTGCGTCTCCCTTAATCAGGCCATCATTTTATACTGCACAAATGCAATGTGGCCCGCCCGGCAACGTGGACCGAACTTCCTAGAATCAGCTTGTACTATAAAATCCGTAACACCTGGCTAATGACCGCAGCCGTGAGTGGCTGTAAACAATTACAATAGAACAATAGGCCGATCTCTAGAAATGCATACTAATAAATAAGTAAACAAAAGAAGACAATCATATAAGAATTACAATAGTTTCAATGTTATTAGTTCAAATGCCGACGGGTAATAAATGTACTTCTTCAAATCTGTACGTGAAACCTGTCTGTGTCGGCGCCTAGGTTGTAACAATATAATACATAATTAATATAATACATTATTATGAATATTTATATCTATGTTGCGCTATCGATACTGATTCTCTTTAAATGCAAAATTTATATCTAGAAGGATCTGGAAGAAATTGACACTATTGTGTATGTCACAGATATTTTCCTAGTTCCTATTATTTTTGTTTACTGGTAGGCATTTTTCTCTTGTATTAGTTTATTTATTTGATAACAGAAAAACAGGAAAGTTTATATATTTAATATGTGTTTTACATGCGTTACATTCTTACACCCTTTCATAAAGGAACTACACATTTATTTCTGAAGGTTTTATATCTTATAAATATTTAGTGGATATGTTATTATGGCAATACAATCTGATATACTCGATATCATTTACATGAATATCATATTCGCGGATTTCCGCAAAGTGATCCAAAAATATCGTTTTAATATGATGATTCTGTTTCAACTCAATTTCCTATAATACTTTCGACTATTATTATTGCATTTATATTTTTTCATAATTTTTATTTAGGAATACCACAATAATATTACCAGCTAATCTAAAAAGACTAATAAGTAATTTAAATATAACCTAATTTAACTAAAAGTATTCTTACTAAGAAAGTGTCCATTAGCACTTTTCTTATTATCTCCATTGTTGTATACCGACAAAGAAACGCCCACCTGGTTTATTGCCCCCCAAAATATTCGGAGTTCTTTTGTTTACTTCGTATTTAAAATTTGCAATTAGACATTAGTCTATTGTTATTGTTTACGGCTTTGTTGACCGTTCGCAGGACTAATTAGCCAGGTGTGCAAATTACTGTTTCTCGAAAACCCCAGTGCACGCGGACGATTTTTTGTACAGTATAGTTAGTATACAACAATGCCCGAATGGAGGGGTGGGGCAGTCAAGCGAGGATTACGGTACGAGCAAGACGTTGATTCGATGAGCGATACAGTGATGGAGTTTGCGCGTGTTATAGAATCGTGCAGTTTGTACTGGAGGTATCCAGTTATATTTGTACCTGTTTTATACGTGTTTGTACAGTTCTAATAAACTCTATAGTAATTCCAACGGCATTTTAATTCGAGCCCTATGTAGCTCGTAACACTATTAAGGGAAAGACACTTTGTTAATGTATTCTTTATTAATAGCTAGCACATTACACTACACTTTAGTTTTGTTTATAGCACTAGTTCAAATGGTTTTGTCCTTTTGAGCCTTCTTCTTTCTTCTTCTTTTGACATCCGCGTTGTCGAGGAGTTGAATCGCCTCGACGTTCACATGATGGTGAAGCCGATGCTCGCGTACTAATAATGCTAATAACAAACTCCACTTTCAGGTCCTGATGGAGGGTTTATTTTTAATTGCATGGAATAGATGGTAAACGCAGTGTCGGATGCCTTCCAGCCCTATTTAGTGACGACCACTTGTGCAAGGTTGCCGGTTGGGCCTGGACAAGGAAATCATAGGACTTTTTTTATTTTATTTTTTTGCAGGAGATCAGCAGACAGGCAGACGGCCCACTTGATGGACAGCGGTTACCATCGCCTATGGACATTTGCAACACCAAAGGTGCTACAAATGCGCTGCTGCTCTCTTTAGGGAGCCTGGAACCTGGTCACTAATGCCGGAACACAACACAAGGTTGTTATGGCGACATCCTCTAGACCAGGGGTGGTAGCCATCCAGTCGGGCAAATGCCCTACCACCTGGCTGTGGGTTGTTTTGTCGCCTCTTACGACAGGCCGCCGAGCCGCAGGAAATTGTATTCTTTCTCCGTTCCTGCACGGATAAGGACAGGGATGACTGGACTGTGATCTTCCAGACAACGTTGGGATGGAGTGAGAAATAAGGATCAAAAGCTAGGGCAGGGTTTCGTTGCACAACATTAAGAAAAAATACCAAAATAGATATAGTTGGCGCGAGGGAGCGGAGATGAGAGAGAAGGAAAGGACTTTGAGGATTGGTCGCCGCACCAGACAAGCTACGAACAATGCGGGCTTTACAGCAGCAGGCACGTCTTACAGTTCCTTCGACGAGTGGACCAGCTGGGTACGGAACAGCGGGTAACTTACAACATGCGGGTTGAATGCGGCACAGCGGAGATTTTTGCGAAAGCAGTGGAGTGATCAGCGGTCGAACGTATACTATGTCGCATTACATAGTGCCAAAATAGAATAGAATATACTTTATTGCATTTAGTAACATTAAGTTACAATTCAAGAAGAGAAAGAAAAGAAAACAAAAATTGTGTAACATGTGGGTTTTTCAAAAAGACATGGAAATAAGACAAAAATATACATATCGCTTCTTTGCTTCAATAACGTGGTATCTTGAAAAACCTAAATTTACAGTACGCCACTTTTAAAATTTCAAAAAAAGATTTTACCCAAACATATTTTACACTTTTTTTGTATATTTTTTTTTTGTAAATTTAGTGTCAAATTACTAAGCTTTTTGAAATATATGAGAAAGTTGTGATAATATGATACATTTAGCAAAATATAGTGAGTGAGTGAAATAAGTGAGTATTGGGGATATGACACGTTATTGAAGCAAAGAAGCGATATATTGATATACATTGATGTGTATAATGTTACTGTTTTTTTTTATTGAAGTACTAGCTGACCCGGCAAACTACCGCCTTTAGAATAATTTCTAAGCGAAATCGAAATTGTTATTGCATATTTGTTATTGTTGTATGTTGTTGTTAAATAGATACATAAATACTATATACATAGTCATATATATATACAATAATACATTTCAAAATACATACGTTATTATAACAAATGTATTGTGTTAATCAGATATAACTATTTGTGGACAGATAGACAGTATGTTTTTAGCAATTTTCTAAATTTTGGTAATAATTTGGCCTCTCTTACAGTAAGAGGTAACATATTCCAAAGTTTGACAGCCTACACTGTAAAAGAATCATCATGATAGGATGAAGTGTGTGCAGGGGTCATAAGTTTTTAGCACGGCTCATGGCGCAAATTGTGGGCAGTGGATAGGCGAAGGAATTTCAAACGTTCCTTGAGGTACTGGGGAATTATTACTTAATCTTCTAACATGAAAATTGGTCATCTTTAAAAAATTCACAGGTATGTTGTAGGGCGCTGTAGCCAACGCATAAAATGCTGGATCAATTTTTAATGGACTATATGAGAGAGATATGACCTAGATCCTTGCACTAGAAAAGTCGAAGCTCCGGCAAGCTTGAGATCGGCCCTCTCCTGGCTCGGTTCAGGTTACACACAGGAACAGCACACGGCACTAAACTCCACCTTAGAGCTAACACTTTTAATAAATTCTAAGTACATATAATAAGTTCTTGGCACGGCGAGTAATCACAATAAGTATAATGAAGGTTATTCAAAAAATGACGAGTGCACGGCGCGTTGTAGTCTCGTTAAAACGTTGACAGGAATTGTCCAAAATGGCTACTTCTACCCTGCTCTGTATTGGCCGACGCCTCACACAGAAAGAGGGTAAACTGCAAAATTGATGGAGCGATGTTCTACCTACTTCATACTAGGCAAGGACCGAACATATGTATTAAAACTATTTGTTCACGAAATCATAAGTAAACTAAGGAACCACTCCCACGTATAATGTACATAGATCGCAAATTAAACATACCGATAGATTAGGATTGAGCGCAGATATATGAAAAAGTATACAGATTCGAGCTGTAATAGGCTTTGGGATTTGTCCTTTGTAGTAAAAATAAATGTAATTTTTCAATATTTTTTTATGACAAAAAACATTTGTGTCTGAAATATAAATACGTAGACATATTTACAATTATAAAATGTCTAATATACAATAAACATTAATTTCACAAAAATATGTCAATAGGAAGGTATTATTCTATAATCATATTATTATTTAAGCACAAAAATAATCGTCGAGTGAAAAATATGCTTGTTTGAGAAGGAAGGAACGAAATATTAAATTAATTAATAACTATAACTTAACTATAGTTATTATTATTAATTAATAATAATAACTCATTCAACCAATACAACAAAATAAATTAAAACATACCAGGGTGACAACTTTACAATAAAGTATATTGTAATGTAGTCTTAATTATTCTAATAATTCACTCCTGCCTCCGCTTTCGCATCGACCGTAAAAAAACCCTAGTACAGTGTTTTTCAATCTGTGGGTCGAGACCCCTAAGGACCCCCCTTAGAGCAGAGCCCCCCGCAGAGCCTTGCTCAGGAGGTCGACGTCAAAAAGGAAAGGCAATTTAAATTTCTACCTCGTACTTAAGTACTTTCTAAGCTCAGCAGCATTTTACTGAGTATAAGGCCATAATAATAAATATGAGAAACAAAATAGACGAAAACATAAACGTAGTCTTTCAAATAACTATCTTTTTGTGTGTGTATGACCTAAGAGGGTCACTAAAATTTTCAACCTGTAAAGGGGTCTTCAAAAAGATTGAAAAGCACTGCCCTAGTGTATTGAAAAAATTCTTACAATTAGTGTAGTCGTGACAAAATTATTAATTTCGATATATAAATGATACCTTATAACGTAAGGATAATTCAGCGTGTCTGTGATAGAGACACGCCGGAGACAATCCAACATCTACTTGTTGAATGCCCAAAATATGGTGCTTCCAATCAAGACCTGGGAGCTGTAACAAAAATTAAGTTGACAGAGACGACATTGTGCAAGATGTTGGCCGGTAAAGGGTCCAGGTCCTGGCTGGAAGCGTTTTGCATTAGGGAGGTGGAGGACGCCGTGAGGAGAAATAAATCTACGTAATGTTTATCATTACGTCGATTATCTCTTAGTCACCATGTTGCGTCATCAAGTACGGAATCGATGTGGAATATATAGACTCGTCGGCGTGGTAATATATTTATGTATTTATATACACATCTAATGAATATAGCATTTATTATTTTATATACAACTTGTACAATTTTAATTTTAAACTAGACTTTAAGTAATTTTAAGTAGTATAAGAGACAAACCTTATTTATATTTATATATTACTAGCTGTCCCGGCAGACGTCGTCCTGCCCGGTAAAAAAATAGGGGTTGATCGTAGAGGGTTGAAAATTTAGGGTTGTATGTATCTTTTAATGCTGTATCATAACAAAATAATAATAAAAAAAAATATCTAAAAATTAAAAAACAAAATTTAGGGGTGGACTACCCTTAACATTTAGGGGGATGAAAAATAGATGTTGGCCGATTCTCATAGATACCGGATAAGCACAAAAAATATCATCAAAATCGGTCAAGCCGTTTCGGAGGAGTATGGCAACGAAAACTGTGACACGAGAATTTTATATATTAGATACGTGTTTCAGATGCCCGAACAGTATCGGGGGTGAACATGCAATACAAAAAAAAATAAAAAAATTAAGGCGCAAGTGAGGTGTGTAAGAATAAGCCTGAATGGCGCTCTGTTGTTCATGCCTACCCTGCAAGGGATATGGCGTGAAGTTATGTATGTATGTACGTTATAACAAAAAATCTAGTAAAAGACAACTATGAAACCGTAACAGCAATATTATTAAATCACAATAGCTCTCACACATAACTTGAAGCAAAAAACAAACTTATTTCAGTATAGAGTTGACACTAATATACAGGGCATTATATTTTACGTTCCATCAATCGGCTTCCCATTCCGGGGTGCGCTGCTAGCCCGCGTTGACAGGGCTTGATTGAAAAAGTTTAATCAATCCGGATGAAATAACGACGTTTCGGCAAAGATAAAATGAATCAATCACCCGCAAAATGCGTCGATAAGTTTTCCCATTAAAATTATTGTTTGTGTACCTTTCCTAAGTGTAATCAATTATTTTTGTGTGTTGTAAAGTTTGCCTGTTTGAATCTAATTGGTTTAAATTTTGGTAGACATTTGAAAGTATCGTGGACATTAAAATTCGTATCAATGCTTTTTTCCATCGATAATTAAGTTTTATTTCATATTGTTACGAGCTACAGGACTCGAATTAAAATGTCGTTGGAATTACTATAGAATTTATTAGAACTACATACAAACACGTATAAAACAGCGCACGCTCAAAATCCGTCACTATATCGCTTCTTGAATGTACTCGTCTTGCTTTGATCGTGGTTCTCGTTAGACTGCCTCATCCCTCCGTTCGGGCATTGTTTTATAGTAAACTCTAAAATATAACAATCAACTGCGTGGACTGAGTTTTTTCAAGAAAACGTAATCTGCACACCTGCTTAATTATTCCTGCGAACGGCCATAAACTAAAACAATAACAATAGGAAATTGACTAATTGCAAATTGTAAACACAAAGTAAACAAAAGAAATCCATATGCGTTAAAGGTAATAAACCAGGTGTGCATTTCTTTGTTGTTATGTGACAATATTTACACTAGAAACAATGCTTGGAAATTAAATACTACTATAAATATATTCACAAATAAAAGATGTAGTCCAGAGTCCAGAGTCACTGTCGGTGGGGAGCGTTCTCAAAATGCTGGCCAAATTCCCCCGTTTTATGGCAACGCTTATTCGTTGCCCTAAATATAGGCCAGCCCTTTGGTCACGCGAGACTTCTTTCAATCGCCTTGAAAGGTCTCGATAAAGTTGATAAGCCTCACGTCCTCATGGCCCCAAAGCCTCAACCCCGAAAGCCACAAATATCATTGCTTGTAATTATATTTTCTGATATAGTCTACCTATAGTATATAGTCAAGGTGGGCAAGTCCGTTAGAGAGGTTAGTTCTTACATGCTCATTAGGTCAGCAGATTCACATTAGGTCAGAATCGTCATTAGGCTGATGGCCATGATGGAAAATAGTTGACGTCCAATATTTACATTAGCAACATCAAAGGTTCTACCAAAGTGCTGCCAGCCTCGTAGGTACTGGTACCAGGCAATTAATTCCAGACCAACAACTCAAGCTTGTTACGACGGCATACCTTAAACCACGAGTCGTGACCATCCAGACAGGCAAATGCGTCTTACGATAAGCCAATGAAGGACAAATCTTGTTCAGGTAATATTCAAATGAAAAGCTGATAAAAAATAATCCTGTGTATTGAAGCGATCTCTGAAATTATGTTAAAAGGAGAAACAGTGCTGATATTCAATCAGCAATGAAAAAAAAAATGAAGGACGTGAGAAAAAATAGTTGTAGTTAGGTACTTGTCTGAAAATTGATAATCCGGGGATTATTGAAGGCTAAATGCGATTATTTTTTTTGCATGAGTTCAGCAAACAGGCAGATGGCCCACTAAATACAAAGCGATTCTATCGCATGTGGTCATTTGCAACACCAAAGGTGCTACAAACGCGCTGCTGCTCTCTTAAGGGAGACTGGAACCTGGTCACTAAGGCCGGAACACAACTCAAGGTTGTTATGGCGGCATACTCTAAACCAGGCAACCTGGCTGTAGGTTGTTTTGTCGCCTCTTACGATAGACCGTCCTGCCGCAGGAAATTATATTCTTTCTCCGTTCCTGCACGGATAAAACGATTTTGCGATTGACAATAAGAAAAAACTATTTTCTCATCCGCCAAAAGCTAGAACAAAAACATTTAGGAACACAAAGATAATAAGTTAAACTTAACCAGTTTATCAAAAGACTCAAAGGGCTATCCCGAGCAGAAGATCAAATTCTTCACGACAACAAAACCTTTCTTATTTCACAAAGAGGTTCGCTTTGAAAATTATACACAAGAGATTCTTATAACCTAAAATAGACCGTATTATTGTAAGATTAAAGTAGTAATTTCATATTTTGCTTTGGTGCAGGACAGATATGCTCGGCTTATCGAATGAACAGTTTTGGTGTGAACCAGTGGACTGGTTAGTTAAGTGATGAATATTGTTACGGTCTGAATCTTTTAACCAAGATACCAGTTCTTGAGTAGACTGTATTTCATGAGACAAGCTAAATCATTATCGTTTTATGGTTAGTAATTATTTTTGGTCCTCTCAGGTCTTACAATGCTGCTTATTTTGTATGTGTTATATGTTTTTTTATGTTTGTGTTGTATGTATGTATTGTTACGAGTTGCTGTACTCGAATTAAAATTCATTGGAATTATTATAGAGTTTAGTAGAATTATACAAACACGTAGAACATAGGTACAAATATAACCGAACACAACAAGTCCAAGCGTAATGTAGAATGTCATAATTCAATAAAAACACGCCAAGTCACTATTAGATTCCCGATTGTAGTACACACGTCTCGCTTTGATTATGGTTCTCGATTGAATGCCCCCTCCCTCAATCAGGCCATCGTTTTATACTGCACAAATGCAGTGTGCCCGCCCGGCAACGTGGACCGAATTTCCTAGAATCAGCTTGTACTTTATACCCGTAACACCTAGTTAATGATTACATGCGCAAGACAACCATAAAATAATTACAATAGTTTCAATTTTATTAGTTCAAACGCCGACGGGTTATAAATGTGCTTCTACAAATCTGAATTTGTCTTTGTCAGCGCCTAGGTTGTAACAGTATGTAATGTTTAATATTGTTACTTTGAAAATATGTGACTTGATAGACGTATGTGGGAGTGTAAGTAGTGTACTTCCGTTGTGGATGCTCCCTGTTGTATGTTGTAGACTAATGTAGACGCACCACTAAGCAAGAACCGGAGCTCATTCGCCCGGAGGGGAGTACAAAATAAGACGACGAGTTGTCCTAATTTAACTTAGCCTATGTATACAGAAACCTTATCGTTTACGTGATGTGCATACCAGTATTATAATCAACATTAAATAATACTAGTCGTCGCCCATGGTCGAAATTCGACCTTAATAATTAATTTCAAAGACTTCTATGATCACAGATTTCGCCAAGGCAAGACTGTTAATTTGACTTTAACAATAAACAGAAGAGTATATATGCGTGTGTGTCATGGTAGTGTGTGTAATGTATTTTTATTGTCCTAATGTATTTTTTTACATAATTTTAAAAAAAAATTAGCATTCTGCACTCCTTCTCTATATAAACTATAAGAAACATACTCCTCCGTCCGCGCAACTTTCGTAAAAAGGGGTACAAAATATTTGCTGTGTTTTTGCTTCACGTATTCATATATAGATATTTACACATTGTTGGGTTTTTTTATTGAAGGAGTTCAGCAGACAGGCAGGTGGCCCACTTGATGGAAAGCGCTTACCATCGCCTATGAACATTTGCATTACCAAAGGTGCTACGAATGCGCTGCTGCTCTCTTAAGGGAGACTTAAACCTGGTAACTAATGCCAGAACACAACTCAAGGTTGTTATGGCGACATACTTTAGACCAGAGGTGGTAGCCATCCAGTCGGGCAAATGCCCTGTCACCTGGCTGTGGGTTGTTTTGTCGCCTCTTACAACAGGCCGCCCAGCTGCAGGAAATTGTATTTTTCTCTGTTCCTGCACGAATAATAATATGATTTAGACAAATGCCCAATTTTATAGGCAACTCTAATATCTATTATCTATAAGGCATCACGTCCATGTATTTGCCGTGATCTTTAATTGTGCTAAATTATAAAACAATAAATTGGTGTATGAAACGTGAGGCAATGACGTGCAAACTTCAATAGTGAAATAAACGCTTGGGAGTAGTGTAATTAAATTATGCAAATAAGCATCATACCGCATATATAACGAACGGCTGACACCCTCAATCATAAAATTAGCAACTATATTGGAATACATCAAAGTCTAAAATCCGCTTACATAAATTCCCATTGGCCAAACGATCGGGCAGAACGTAACAGAACCAAAATTAAATTGGTCGGTTTTAATTAAATTTTAAACGGATGAAGGTCGGAGTCATTTTGTCAGTGTAACGGCAGATTTGTACGCTTAATCCCCGTTAACGTTGCGATAATCGATTTCAGTTGGTTTTGTCTTGTTTTAGCAATACTTTATTGGACATTGGGGGTTTATAAAATATCTTTTTACTCGATACAAAACAATTTAATGCACACCATTACAGAACACTTACGTATCTATATATTAATATGTGAAGTTAAAACTGTACCCGTTTTTACGAAAATTGCGCGGCCAGAGAAGTATAAAATTTCTCGCGCTTATAGTTTACATAGAGAAACGACCATTATATATTATAGAGTTTATTAGAACTATACAAACACGTATAACACAGGTACAAATATAACCAAACACAACAAATCCAAACGTAATGCAAAAGGTCGTGATTCAATAAAATGCGCAAAGTCACGCTCGTATCGTAGTCGAAGCTCAACTGCCTCTCTCCGTCAAGCCTTCGTTTTGTACTTCACAAATGCAAAAGAATCTGCAACACCTGGCTAATGATGCTACTCTGCGAGGATAATAGGCTATTCTCCACAATAATTAGAAACGTATGCCAATAAATAAGTGAACAAAAGAAGATCATAAAAGTATTACAATCAATTCAAATGCCGACAGGTAATAAAATGTCCTTCTACAGATCTGTACGTGGAATTTGTCTTTGTCGGCGCTTAGGTTGTAACAGTATCGTCGGTAAAATACGTAGAGAGACGTTTCGGGGCCCCAACACAATTTGGGTCGCCGAGCTAACGGAGTAAGTAAGTAAAACGAAGATGCATGCATTATGCGTAAAATTTAGGGCTACATGGACATTAGGCTTAAACTTATCAAAAATCTCCACACAGAGCTCTGCTGTGTTGAATAAAAACTCAGAGGATGTCACACATAACCTGTAGTGAAATTAATATAAAATACTTCATCCCTAACTCTAGTAGAAACTCGACAAACTTTTCTATTTGAACATTAAATTTAGTTAGCGTTGTGCTTTATATCCGGCCGAGCTCAGGTGGTCTGCTCTCACCTCTTATTATGATAAACACACCCTTTCAGCAGCCCATTAGCTACCTTACTGCAGTTGGCAAGAAATTTTGTAATTGTGTCACGCAAAAAGTGTTTTTCATAGAATGCTACTTGGACTGAATTATAATTCAGTGAATTTTTAGTATGTTTGTCATTATTCAAAGTTGTGCTGCCGTGCTGGAATCATTGTATTGATTACAGGTCCTGGGGCTATGACCGGCCTCATATCACCCTCTGGCTTACTATCGGCATGAAACGCTTAGCCTCAAACTTGCCAGCCAGCTTCAATCTTGAACTTTTCCGATGGGAGGCAGAATCTGAAAAAAATCTCCCCGCTCCTTTATATATTTTTTTCCGTAATCATCATCATGATTTCCCAGGCCTCCCGGAAAGAACACCAGAAAGACCGGGCTACCGCTGCTCTTTTCGTGTTAATCTTATTCTTCTACAAATATACATTCGTGTATTTGTCTTCGAAGTTTGAATTTGCCACGCTCTAAAGTGGTCTCCAAACCGGCAGCCTAGCTCTCCACATCCTTTAGCCACTCACACCCGTGTTACGCTTAACCAATCTTGTACGACATTTTTATGGGTCCATGCAGAGAGTGGCGCATCACCGCAGACGCCATGGTTCCCATTGTCCCAGTTCCCTAGCAGATACCCCAGTAGCCCAGTATCTTTTGTTCTCATTTTCTACAATAGTCTCAGACTAACTGGGGCTTGTCCTTGGATGCATTTTTGTATGGTGTAGACAGGGATAATCAGCGTTCAGCGTCACGCCATATTTACGCTATAATTGGGGCTTCTACGTGTTGCCCTTCCCATGGCCCCCACCCAAACCCTACAAAAGACCGGGTGCATTTTTATGTGCTGTGGTCTTGAGAGACATAGCAATAATAATTAAATTGTGTGCCGTAATTTGGGAAGTGAGGTTGGCACTCAGCATTTTGCTGTGCCGCGACATAATCCGACACAGCACTGATTTTCAGTGCCTGCCTTCTTAATCACAAATGTCATGTGACTCTCGGTAAAAACAAGCATAATTTAAATTACAGATTGTAGTAGAACACTTACAAGCCAATAGATGGTGCTTTACAATCATTAAGGTTGCAAATGTAACAAGATTCCCGAAACGTACAAAGCATATATACAAATTTTGAACAATAACCTACGCCTAAGCCTGCGAAGAACAACAATAGCCTCACTGGAAGATGAGATGATTTGAGACGGAGGAGCTTTCCATCTCGCTCCTCCACCCTATACGGGGCACTTGCTGCAAGTAAACATGTAAGTTAAAGAAATATCTAATAATAGCAAAAAAAAACAGAAACAATGCTAAGGTAATTAGCAAAAAAAAGTAAAGATTAGAACAAATAATTTGAATATAAATTACTCGAAAACAATACACACCATTAAGACCAGAAGGGAACAGTTACCAAACAAATTATCCCTTTTGAAGAAGCAAAAAAGGGAATTACTTAAAATGCTAATAATGGCCGCGTCCCGCTTATTTCCTCGAGAATAATTACGCTCGGATAATAAGTTAAGTAGGGAAACATTACAGATATTTATTAAAAGCGAAGATTCATAAGCCTTCGACGAGGCTCTGGTAATTGGGCCATTTTTTATGGAAATGCTCGCGCAATGTTGGTTTACGTCGGCGTCTCGGGACAAAATTACATTTGATCACGATGATGTATTTCCAGGCGATACTATAAATATAATTTATATTAGGTTTATGCTTCTTGTAATACCTGTTTTTGTTTTTTTGGCCGCTTCAAAAAAAGGAGGAGGTGCTCAGTTCGTTGCGTAATTTTTTTTTCGATAATATATGTTCAGCTATAATTTATTTGTTTCTGTGTCGTACGTATCTATTTTGATGATTCTTTGCGTTGGATTATGTAAAGCTTCGAAATAGCCCCATTTAATTGCTATTGTACTTTGGGTTCCGAAGATATAGCAGAAAGATCGTTAAAATTAAACAGAACATTTATGTGTAGTCCTTGCGATTTTGTTTGGCCTACAAAATGAGATCCATTATTGGCTGATGTGCTGCTTTCAAAATATATCGTTTTTGTAATGATATATATTAATACGTGAAGCAAAAACTTTTTACCCCTTTTTACGAAAATTGAGCGGACGGAGGAGTATGAAATTTCGCACACTTTTTTTTTAATGTTGGATAAAAAAACATAACACACACTACCATGTATTTGACGCAGACACACGCAAATATACTCTTTTGTTTATTGCTAAAGTCAAATAAAAAGTATAGCCTTGGCAATCTGTGGTTATAGTCTTTACATTAATAATTATGGTCAAATTTCGAGCAAGAGCGACCAAGCTGTAAAGCTGTGTGATCTTTGTTGAATAAATAAATCTATTTATTTAATCTGCAGAGAAACACTCATCGTATGTTCCCAACCAAAGCAACTATACTACTCAATACCTGTATATACATCCATGTAATATACATCCATGTAATATACATCCAACCACTCTAGGGCCGATCCCAAGCCAATCTCAAACTCATATAATAAAATTTACCATATAAAATAAATACTTCAAATTTAACCGAGTCTAAAGCAAATAAGGAGTAAAAATATAAACGATTTCTGCGGCGAAAGCTCTATGTTGCAAAGCATTCTTCACAAGGGCGAATAAATTAGGTAAGAAACCCGGGGCGGTGTGGCCTAATTTTGCGCGGCGACGCGAATATGTCCCATCTTAATCCCGGTTTCGTAATTAAGCTGAACTGGGACCGTGGTACGGCGTAGCCGGCCATTTGACTCCAGCCTCACATTAAGCTGCGCACACACTTAATGCTGGGCTTCTATATCTTGCTATAGAAGAAGAATACTGAATAGATCAAAAAAGAGATAGAGGGGATTGTGTGAAGGATGATAGTTTGTGGTGTGACAGAGGACGTGGTGGTGCGGGTGACAAAGGTAGAATTTGTTGGTGGTGGAAGAAGACGAAATCCACAGCCAGGTGGAATATAAGCGACACTCACCTGCGGATCCCCAATCATCGTCGTAAAAGCACGTCTTCAGGGTTCACGTATGTCCACCAACAGGAGGACAGGAGGAGGGTTTGTAGGTAAAGCGTCTTATATTTGCACTTATTATATGCCATTGAAGTACTGGGCCGCCGGCCGGCACGTATCATAGTTAGCCGACAGGTGGCACCGCCTGTCTCTATCCAGCGTGCGCATTTGCGGGAATGAGGGGAAAGATAGGTAATATAAGGTGCCTAACCCGGACGTATGTTAGAATAGAGGAGTATGGAAGGAAAAGACGTGTTGTGCCAACCCTAAACAATTGGTATAGTGAAATAAAAGAGAGAGAGTCTAGTCTAATAGTTGAGAATGACGTAACCGATTTTGATGACATTTTTTGGTTGCCTTGAGTTGGTCCCCGGATGGTTTACATTCACAAGGAACTGTTAGATGGAGCTGACATCGAGTTCTAAGATCCTCCTAATTACCTGAACAGCTTAGGTTTATTATTAGGAAGGAATACTGAGGCGCTTTCAGATTTTTCAATAGATACAGCAGCGGTGCAGAATTGGCTTACTTAGTATACAGTACCGAAAGCTTACCGGGTAGGTATATTTCTCCTTGTTTTCTTGCGAAGCTAGCGGAGAGTCAAACAGCTCATCTAATATGGGAAGTAGTTGCCATGACCTATAAGTAAACGTCCTCAACATCAGGGACGAAGCCATTGCTTTGCAGGTTTTTTTAAATATACATATACCACTATTCTCCTCCTGTCATTGGACAAGGCCGAAGTTCTTCATTTTTTTTCTATTTTATTTTTTAAGGTATTTTTTATTCGTACAGGAACGGAGGAAGAGCACAATTTCCTGCGGCCTGTCGTAAGAGGCGATAAAACATCCCACATCCATGTGGTAGGGTATTTGGCTGTCTAGGTGGCTACTACCCCTGGTCTACAGCATGCCTTCATTCTCTTCAGAAATCTTTAGTACTGTAGGTACTTAGAATAAGTTAAATGGCGCTCTGTTGTTCGTGCCTACCCCGCAAGGGACCTGTCGTGGAGTCATGTATGTATGTATATAGGTACTTATGATATTAAAAAATGCCTACATCTAATCATCATAAACAAACAAAATAAACTTACATAATAAATAGTCACAACACAATTTTACAAAGTGGGGAATAAATGTCTAGCGATGCCGCCTCCGCCAGGTCCCGGTCGAAGGGATAGGTCCAAGAAATGTTGGCTTGATGTTGAGAGGGATGACATGCGTACCAACGGTCTTAACATAAGGGATGCCGAAGATCGCGCGAAGTGGAGAAGAGAAAGTAGGAAAGCGGACCCTGGGCGTCGAAGTTATCGCTCCGAACGCAACCGAGATTTAACGCTCGGATGATGATGATGAACGCAGTTTCAAATTTAAAACTAGTCGTTACTTGCGACTTCTTCCGCGTGGAATTTAATTTGCATTTATCCTTAATCCTTAAACCGTGGTAGAGCCACGCTGGAATCATTATCTTGATTACAGCTTGTTTGGGCAGGCTCGATCGGTGTGATACCACGCTCTCACAGAATACCGACGTGAAATGTTAAATTATCGTGTTTCGTTCAGTGAGTGAGAGTTCCGATGGCCCGATTTAACGAGGTAGGCAACGCATCGGCTCCCCTTGGGTTGCAGATGTCCATGGGCGACGGTAGCCACCTATCACCAGGTGGTGCCAGTTTGCCTACTAGCAAACATAAAAAAAAAAAAAAAAATGACCTTTCATTTTTTTAAATCAAAGTAACTCATTACTACTACTCCTCCTAAGTTACATCTAACATCAGCTATCTGCCACTGAAAGTCCCGTCAAAATCGGTTCAGCCGTTTCAGAGATTAGCCAGAACAAACAGACACACAATATTTTTTTTATACGAGAGCCGTATACTTTTAATATAATACTTTATTTATTTAAACAAATAAAATATAAAGAAATAAAGCAAAATATCTTGACATAAAGGAATTTGAAATGTAAAAAATACCCAGTACATCAGTTGCTTTATGATTTCAAAATATAAGTCCCAAGGAATATAAAGGATTATATACGACAATAGTTTATAGGCAATATTTAACCAGCTAAGCAAACTAAGGCGAATCAGCGGTTGATTGGATATTTAGTTATCTCTATTGAGATTTGAAAACCAATCCTACTCGAAAATTGTGTTTCAGGGGTGTAGTTACGAAACCCGCTAAAATGTTAGACCCTCCATTTATTATATTAACTTTGTAAAAGAAATAATTTACTTAGGAAGAAAACCTTACATAATTTTAGCACAGAAAATTCTTAGAGTCGCTTGCATAAGCTCGCTTAAATTTATTTAGAAAGACAAAACATATTTAACACCCTTAAATACAATTAGCGTCTTGCACAGCGCAACATTTGCCGCTAAATATGTTTAAAGAACTGTCAATACTATGATGACGTCATTAGTGACGTATTTGCCACGACCACATGAATGAAGGTCGCCTTATGGAACGGCTAACGGAGCATTTTGGGCGTTGTGAGCTTACTAATGGAACGCGCTGTTAGTGATGTGATTCATTTTTTTTAACTTATGTCAAATATACCTTGAAAATAACACGCAACATCACAAAACACAATTTTCATTCAATTGTAACTTAATTGTCTTTTGAATCTCTGCAGTTTGTTTATCATATAAATCGTAATACAAATTCATAATGAACAAGTTAATCCCGCGGCCCTACGACGCCAAGGCTAAAATGAATTATAACACTCAATGTCCCTTATTTGGATCCCACCAGCTCATTTTCAAGTTTTATTAAAAAGTTCGAGCTTTTATTATTTTTTGTACGGTTCCTAATTTGCAACACAATCTCTTTCGAAGTTTATTTTCGGGCAAACAGACTGGTGACTAAAATATTTATTGAAATATTATTTATGGTATTATAGCCTGCCATGGCCAACTTGTCGGTTTTCTATCGGATACATTTTGGAGACTGTGCATTGGAACTTTTCAATGTTATCCGCCGTCTCCCTCCCAACCCTTCCATCATCGGACAACCAGACGCACCGGCATGCAGCACCGCTATATGGTGGACATACCACATATACGAACAAAGCGCTTTGAGTCCACTTTCATTATGCGCACCGCAAAGGAGTGGAACTCGTTGCAGGAGTCTGTTTTCCCAAAACCTACAACCTGGGTGTCTTCAAGTTCGTGTGAATAGATCTTAGATCTTATCTCCGCTCTAATCGAGATAGGGAGAGCGAGATAATGGTCAAACGCGAACCTATACGTGATAAAAATAAATATCTGTTGCATATTAAAGTAAACTAATAGAGCATAGTTTATAATGAGTTTTATTTTCTTGTTTTACATGAATACAATTTTAAAAGTGACCTTCAGTTTTTTATTTAGATGTCAAGCATACTCTTTTATCTAGCAGTTCAGTAGCTTATATAAAGATATAAAACTCTAACATCTCTTGAAGCTAAGGACAGAATACTTGTTACAGGTATGTTAAAATTTTGAGCTTGGCTGCATAGCCACAGGGTCGTTGCCCATTGTTTTTCCATATCTTTTGGCATAGATAGCACCGTTTCTCTGCGGCTATGATTTCTTTTTACTGTGCATATATTTTTTTGTTAGTCTTAAATCAAACAAATTAGTAGTTTTTCTCAGTTTTATTTGATGAAGAAGCCCTAACCTGAACACCTCTAATCTGGTCTAAGTGTTTAACCAATAACCTGTAAACTAAGATGTGTATCTGTATATTACGTTCACATGCATCTACTTATATATAGTTATATATACCACTATCCTCGTCACCATTTCAATAAATTTCTGGGGTTGTTTGAAGGAGATCGCTTTTTAGCGATAAGACCACCCTTTGTGCACAACTTTATACGTTACAACTGCATACCCTAAAATATTTATATACACCGCCTTTGACAAATATAATTTTATTCTTGCCACGGGTTGAGATCTTTTCTTAGCAACAAGACCGCCCATTGTGCACATTTAGAATATTTTTAGGCTAAATTTTTTTCTGTAATGGTGAACAATAAAGTATTATCTATCTATCTAAACTACATACTGTTCTGGTATCAACTGATAGCGAATTGATCAACTAACTCTGAGGTCTAGTGGATCACACATTGGCCCGATTAGTACACTATAATACAGATACTCTCAACTCTATTTCTGGTAGTATTTAGAATTCGTAAACGAACTTATGTTGATTTACTTTAGTCTTTGAGTCTGGGATCAACCGCAGTATTGTGTACTACCAATGAAACTAGCGCAACGTTTTCAGCATGAGAATATTCGATGTGCAGGGCAGTTAATCTGTTAATATAAATTTGCAAAACCTGAGCAGCAGACAGCGCTGAACAGAAAAGAGTGGAAATATCTCGTTTCAGAGACCTGAAGGGCTTAAAGGGACACTTTAGCAGAATTGTTTTAAAAATATGACAAGTATCAAAATAGAGAACTTTGTCCCATATTCTGGTATATATACAAAAATGTCAATTCCACTAAGCGATTCCCCAAAACCGGCCGCGTTAGGCCCTCAGAACTAAATGTAAGTTGTGGAGCCGTAGCGGTTATGAAAAAAATCGCTCGTATACTTTGGCTTCGAGTCATTCCACGGTAATAATTTAAATGGGGCTTCTCGAATACAAGAAGGCTCAAACTTTCCTATAAGCCTCTTTTCTTAATTAACTCGACTAATGACATAAGTTGTGAAAGCGATCTCCTTTTCGCCCCCGTTACGCCCTGTTACGTGTTTTATTGCTTTTGTTGAAATGCAAGATGACCTATTTGGGACGTTTCGTGAGATAGTATAGATAGCAAAAAACGTTTCTGGAATATACAGAGATCCTTTTTTAAAATCAAATTCAAAAGTTTTTATTCAAAATAAGTTCTACTGGAGAACACTTTTTGAAGGTCATACATATAAGTTAAAATTTAATTTTACTTCCTATTCTAATATGTACAACTCTTCGCAACGCGTTGTTGATGTTAAGGAGAAGAAATGGCAAGAAACTCCCCAGCTAAAAAATGTTTTCTTTATATTTCTTATTCTATGTACATCTCAAGTACTTTCTTTAACTTTTTAAAAGTATGTTGCCATCATATACCGTGTTCCTTGAGTGTTCGAGTCTTGTTTAATAAAATATAATGCAGGTAAGCTTTCTCCATCCTCGACCACATCATTATTTGATATTAAGGTCCTACACAGACCTATTTATGATAAGAAATCCAGATTTCCATAAACCATTGATAACAACTTATCATATCGTGGTTTGTCACCGTTTGACAGCTTACCTAGAAATATTTGATAATATGCATAAACAGCCCAAAACGTTCCACTTCTGGGCTCTGAGTCCCACCATAGCGGAACGAACAATATACCGTCACGCTTGTCCAAGGCGCCAAGGCGCAAGGCAAGTTTGACACATCGGTTATCTCGATGTGCAGGTTTCATCGCGATGTTTTCCATCACCGCTGTTAGCGTAGTAATTGTAACAATGTGCATATTAGGTCGAAAAATTACCTAAGAGGTGCTTGCTGTTACGACTAGGATACCAACCCCGCGCCTTTGAGTTTGATACGCTACCTAGCCTACCACTACTTCTTAATTACAGTTTAAAATAAAAAAATTGTACTTGAAGTAATAATTCAAATTTTAAACATAATAAACCTAAATTCCGCAGCATTAAAAAACATTGTGGTTGCGTTTTGAAAAACATACTAATGATGTGATTAAAAATTGTTTTTATAGGTTAAAGATTTTGTATAGTATCAGGCCGTATATTAACGAGGAAGTTAGGAAAAGATTGGTAGAAAGCTTAGTACTGTCTAAACTCAATTATTGTGATACAGTGTACGGACCATGTCTACTTACGAGAACTGAAAATCTTATACAACGCATACAAAATGCTTGTGCTCGGTATTGCTTTCAGATTCCTCGGAGAAGCCATATAACACCATTCCTTAACAATCACAATATTCTAAAAATGGCAGCTCGGAGAAAATTACACTTAGCATGTCTATTATTTGGAGTGATATCTTCTCAGAAACCTATTTACTTATATAGCAAAATAGGATGGAGACAAAATAGATCACAGGAATGTACCATTCGCTCTGTTATCAGGCCCTTAGTAACAGCTAAGCATAAGACTAGCGCATTTAGAGGATGTTTCAAATATGCTGCTACTAAATGCTGAAATGATATTCCTCCACCCATAAGAGACCTTGAAACACTATCTTTCAAATTTCATTATAAGAGAAACCTACTTAAGTTGCAAAAAGAAGACCCCACATATAATAAAAATTAATTAGTTCATAAATATTTATATATTTATTGCATGCAGATACAGATACAGATCTACAAATATAATATTATACTATAATATATACAAATTAATAAATTATAAAGTATTTTGTGATTTATTTACCTGCAACATCGAATATCAAAATATTATGTTATTTGGCCTGAATGTGATTTGATCTTTATACTTTTGTTTACCACATGTTTCATATTATATAACATGTGTATATAATAAGTGCTCTATTTAGGATACTTTAATTTTTTAGGTATTTATTTTTAGATTTTTTTTATTTTTTATTTATATGTTGATTATAATTTAGTTTTATTTAACTTGCTTTTACTGGGGTCACATAACTTTGTAATTAAGGAGGTGGGCACTGAAAATCAGTGCTGTGTCGGAGTATGTTTCGGCACAGCAAAACTGATGCAACCTCATTCGCGAATTGCGGCACACAATTTCATTTATTATTATTATTTATTATAAATCATTGTTAAAGTGTCGCATTTTTAGAAATAAATATTTTTCTTTCTTTTTCTTTCTTTTTTTTTTAAATTACATTAAATTTATCTAGCTTCTTCTTTTCTTTCACCATATCCCAATGAATTGGGGTCGGCACAATATGTCTTTTCCTTCCACACTCTTCTATTCTGAGATACGTCTTCTGTCAAATAATTATATAAGTTATTCTTAAGGTACACAACACAACATAAAAACCACGAAATTAATGTCACACAATAACAAAATTAACAATAAGCGTGTATGAATATAAAAAACTGTAACAGTAATCAAGTTGTAAAAAGGGTACGAACCTCGAGTCCCTAGTATTGTTGTTAAAAAAAACATCTTCTGTCACACCACAAATCATCATATCATCCTTCACGCAATCCATCCATCTTTTTTTGGTCTACTTTAAATCTATCTAGCTAGCGGAGAAAGAGTCCAATTTCCTGCAGCCGGATGGTCTGTCGCAAGAGGCAACAAAACAAACCACTGCCAGGTGGTTGGGTATTTATCTGGATGACTACCACTCATGATGAATATGTTGTCATAACAACCTTGAGTTGTATTCTGGCCTTGGTGGTTAGGTTTAATTCCCTTTAGAGAGCGGCAGCACATTGGTGGCATTTGATGAATTATCCATAGGCGATGGTAACTGCGTTCCATCAGGTGGGCCTCTGCCCGTCTGCTGAACTCATGCAATAAAAAATCAAATGTCAAAACATTTTGCCCCAATAAGTCTTATTTGATAAAATCTATAAGGCACTACGTCTTATTCAAATGACGCGAGGGTAATTTTTTTGTTTTATTTAATGGAAAACACGTGTACAGCGATAGTAAATTTTATACAGTCATATAATAATTGCTTTGTCATGATTAGCGTTCGCCCCTCAAAAGAAGTCCCACAGACGTGGCGCTGAAATCACCGTACTCAATCCTGCCAGAATAATTATTTGCTAATCCGTTAATCGATTTAAGCCCGGTTCCTATACCTTATAATATATCTCTTCCTAACCGATTTTGGTTACGGCGATCGCTTCAGTTATTGACTGAACACCATTCACAAAATTGTTAGTAATAGCAGCAGGTAGTCGGGCCTTAAGTTCGTCACGCTTTATATCTAACTCGGTGCGTCGACTCCGATTCTCGGTGCGAATGACGCACTTTAGACTTCACATGGAATCTCCAGTCACAGAGTTTCTTCGCTAATATTTCCCATCAATTCGGCCGATCAATAAATATTGCACTTCACTGATATCTGACGCTTAGGTAAATCTTTTTATTTTAGCCATTGCCCATCTAGCTTGCGTTTGCCATTTGCAAGTTCTGAGTTAAAGATGCGTTTTGCTACTCTTTCTTCCGCCATCCGAGAAACGTGACCAAACCATCGAAATTGTCATCTCGTGTGATATGACTGTATGCCACAGACATAGCTCTACGTAGCACGTATTGCTTACGTAATCAGAAAATCGGATATTCTTATTTTTTTGCAAGCACCTCAGGTGAAAGCGACGCCCTATAAAGCGACAATAAAGAGTATTATACCTTATAATAGAAATTCATAATAATTAAAATAAGAACCCGTAAACGTCCCACTGCTAGGCTTGGGCCTCCCACAATTAGGGACGGACAGTATATCCGCCACGCTAGTTCAAGGCGTCTTGGCAGGTTTGAAACATCGATGAACTCAATATGCAGATTTCATCACGATGTTTTCCTTCACCATTAGCACGTGGTAATTGTAACAATACACAAATTAGGTCTGGAAACTACCTAAGTGGTGTATGCTTTCCAGCCAGGATTCGATACCCCGCCCGTTGAGTTGTGTGACGCGTGAGCTAGCCATTACATTACTAAAGCTACTACATTCTACATCTTACCGACTGTTATTTTGCCTTAGATAGATAGAGAACACTTTAATCTACGGCGTTACAGAAAACTTATGAACTAGTATTATTCTAACTGTGTACAGGCGGTGTTATCGCTAAAAAGCGATCTCTTTCAGACAACCCGTTGCAAGAATATTGCTGAATAAGAGTGGTGATGGTGGTATACTATATAATTATTCTTGGATTACGTACATTTTAATAATAAACATAATATTACCAATACAAGCCCGAGCCAGTTCTTGACAATGGTCAACATCTGCTCTACTGGGACCGATCAATTATCACAGACAAGACTATTGTTGCCAACAAGCCTGATATAGTGTTAGTTGATCGGTCTGCGAGGCGTGCTATGATTATAGATGTCGCGATTCCCCAAGATGGTAACCTCGTGAATACCGAGAAAGATAAACAAATAAAATATATTGATCTTGCTCACGAGGTTACCGCCATGTGGAACCTGGACTCTACAGTTATAGTACCGATAGTGGTGTCAGTGAATGGACTAATAGCGAAGAGCCTTGACCGCCACCTTGAAAGGCTCTCTCGCTTGGTATCTGGTTGAAGGGTCGGATGCAGAAGGCAGCCCTGCTGGCCACGGCCCTTATTGTGAGGAGATTCCTGTGTCTGGAGCCTTAACCACCGGTTCTCTGGACCCTAGGCCCTACTGCCGGCGAAGATCAGTTTTTTATATCTTTTTTATAAATAAATGTATATATATATATATACACACATATATATATATATATATATATATATATATATATATATATAATAGCATATGTATAAGAAAAATGTAAAAAAAATGAATAATAAAATATATATGTGAATAAAAATATAATATTATATACACTCGTACAAATATATACATATATGAGATATGGTGACAAAATGTAACTATTTAAACATAAAAAAACATATAGCTATATACAATATAATGCTAATTATGTAAAATTACATATCCTTATATAGTCTTACAATCGATTCAAATTAGACATAAACACCATGCGTCAATGTCACAATACAACCCATGTTACCAGAGAAGGGCCGGTCAATATTTAATTACTGAATAATAAGTACACAATATTCCAAAAAATAACGCTGGAAATTTATTTACTGGTTACTTTGTGAAGAAAACTCTATAAAATAGCAGAGTTGCAACTTTTAGTTCCTTTATTATCCGTGCAACTTCTTTCGTGGCGCGAACTCTAGCTTGCGTACTACCCGCAATCGACCGGTCAGACATCCTTGGTTGGTAAAACTGCTTGATGCGCAAAACGTGAATTAACCTATAGGCACAGATTAGTTAGAACCTTTAGCTTAGAAATAATATAGTAAAATATATATACTGTCTGTGATTTGAACAGTGAAGAAAACATCGTGTCGAGATGACCGATGATGACGATTTTATTCCATCATAAAGACCACAAAACCACCATCTCGCCTCTGGTGTTACAAACTCTTCGAGGGCCGACGGTATTGCTCGCTTACCAGCTTTGCAAGAATAAAATAATATATATATGTAAAAAGAAATTGCTATTCGTTAGTCTCGCTAAAACTTTGGAACGGCTTCACTGATATTGATAAAATGTTGTTGGGTGTTTGAGTGAGTCCCGGGATGGTTTAGATAGCAATTGGAACCGGTAGGTGGCACTGAAATCTTTTTCCAATATTTTGATGAATTATTGTATGTCAGATCACACCTTTCATGATCAAATTGATCATGTATTAGCAGAAGGTGATGTCAGGAGCCTTAGGAACAGACGAGCATGTATGACAAGAGCTATGAATGTCAAAGAAGCAAGTGAGGTGTGTAAGAATAAGCCTGTATGGCGCTCTGTTGTTCGTGCCTACCCCGCAAGGCTCCTGGCGTGAAGTTATGTATGTATGTATGTTGTATGAGGTTCCCGGATGGCTCTAATACACTCTTGGACCAGGGGCCCGATTCTGCTACTTTAAATCTTGTCATTGCAATAGTGTCAAAATCCGTATTCTACTAAATCCACAATATCTTCTCGATATCGTCGTAGTTGTATAATAGTGGAAATGTCGTTAGCCAAACGAATATTGTAATCTATAAAAAAAAATACATTCGATTATTATAGAGTGTCTTGCCACCACAATAGTGGAATTGACAGTATACCGAAACCAGGCAAACTGATTGAGCCGATAGTAATAGCAGAATTGGGCCCTGGTAGCTGGAGTTGCAATCGCGTTATAGATTTTTAGTTTTTCTAGGAAGGACAACGTTTATCGAGTAAAAAGAGATGAATTTTAAGTCCAAAGCCCGCGCGAACAAAGTGACGGGTTCCGCTAGTATCGAATAAGTGCCTTGACCGATTTTCCGTGTTGTTCCACCGTGATCCCTCTTTATGGGGCTTCGCTAGACACGCTATCACCTAACACCTATTAGCGTTTATTAATTCGCAATATCAGCTAACTAGCTTATGTTGGCAACTTGTTATTGGTCATAATCAATGGTAGATTTACGTACTGGCCCGTGAGGCGAGGACCTAGCCATCAATTTAGGAGTGGTAAATTTTTCCAATCAATTTTTTTTTTTCAAAAACTGTTTATTGGAACTGCGTAAGCAAACATCAAAAAGGTAGACCAAAAAAAGATGGATGGATTATGTGAAAGATATAATGTTACGTCGTGTGACAGAAGATGTATGTCAAGTATGTCAGAGTAGAAGACTGTGGAAGGAAAATACGTATTGTGCCGACCTCAAATAATTGGGATATGGGGAAAGAAAAAAGAGAGGCAAATATAAAAAAAAAAAACTTCGTTTCAAAAAACCGACTTCAAAACTAAAAGTATAAAATAACTTATTTCTAAAGCTATGTATTATTATTAATATAAATTATCTAAAACACCTTAAAGTTGGTGCAAAGTAAAACATAAAAATGACTACATTTTGAAAATTACTAAGCACATATACTTTTTAGTTTAACGAAGTTTTTTATTTCATTTGTTACTTTTTAGTGCCTAACTATGTATGGGTAGAACTACGAAAGGTGCCGCGCTTCTTAAAAAATATAGGTCCCAAGAAACGGCAACATAAAAATGTTCGTAAAATGTAAACTACTGGGCCAAACTATGTCAAATTTTTAGGGGACTAAATGGCAACTATTTCCCCGTCGAACAAAAAAAGAATCACGTAAATCGGATCATAAATCTCAGAGTAATCGGTGTACATATGGAACGGAATGGATTTTTTCATAAAAAATGTTTATAAAATGAAAACTACTGGGCCAAACTATGTCAAATTTTTAGGGGATCAATTGGAAGCTATTCCGCGTCGAACAAAAATCCTGTAAATCGGATCATAAATCTCGCAGTAATCGGTGAACATACATAAAAAAAAACAAAAAAAAGATCCCGACGAATTGAGAACGTGCTCCTTTTTTTGAAGTCGGTTAAAAAACAATACACGTTTGCCACCTTTACATAGCTTCTTACTGTGCGTCGATTGGACGCACTTGGCCGTTTGTTTTATTTAGACAGTGCTGCTTTAAGTGTACTCTAAAAATACTTCAACGATATAACATTAAAGGGAAGCTTTAAGTGTGTTTGAGCATGTGTTTCTCTGGAGTAGGGTTCTGGGAAGTGTACTGGCCGTCGAGAATACAAGCACTTGCAAGAATATTTCATTGAAAATGTTTGTGGTCACTCGCGAATATACAGGTTAACCAAATAGAGTACAAGATAATAGAGGCGCCACTTTCGCCACATTCTCTAAATTTTAGCAACTCCAATATCAAGAGCAATTTTGATACTTACTAGTAATTTTTACTTTCATGTCAAACATCGTGTAAGTAGCAAGTTATTTTGTTTACGACATATGCTTTTTACCAACCGTAACCTATGACGTTTACTTTATTATTTACATTCTCATATTCCAGGGAAGTCTATACGATTTAATTAACCCATTAATTTACCTTTAAGTTTTACCAATTAAGTCAGATCTCATTTCTATTGCGAGCAAGTAAAGTAAAGACGATGGTAGTAAATACAGATTGACATCGGAATCTGCCGTTTTGTAAACCCAGTATTTCAGGAAGCCTAAGCCGGCTGGTCTAAGGCCCTTAAATTTTTCCAATAGTGTCATATTCGTGCAAAAACCTGTCCATGTGGCTTTGGCTTTTTCTTTTGTTAATTATAGTTAGTTATCTAATCAAATGTATTTAGCTGGAGGTTTTCTATAAATAAATTAATTAATGCTTATTACTTCATAATTAACAATTTTAAGCGCGGCATTTTATTCGATTTTTTTTAACGTTTCGGCCACTATTCAGTAGCCTTGATCAATAAAGACAAAGATGTCAATTGTAATGTTGAAGCTATTATTTAGCTTAGCTTAACTTGTTCATTTTTATAGTATTGTATGTATTTCAAGATCACGGGCCATAAAAATGGCCAGGACTTTTGGAGGGCTTGCGTGGGGCATGGGGAGGCCAACACGTAGAGGCCCCTTGACAAATTTAATGTAAATATGTGGCGTGACACACTCATTTTTATTATTATTATACTTTTTGTTTATAGTTGTAATTTACTCTAATTTACCAGCGCTTCGCTAAATGTTGTGGCTTGAAGAGAAGAAGCGTATACATGTAACTGCTAACCTCTTAATTCATGCTAGTTTATTTAAAGTGCTTTCTATCTAGGGCCCAAAATCTGCTATTTCTGTATGACGATACGAAAATATTCAAAGTACGATCGCATAGCGATAGTGTTAAAAAGTCGAATTCCATCAAACCCAAAATATCTTCTCGATATCCTTGCAAAAAAAAATAATAATAGAAAACAATTGGTATTACCATAAATGACGTTAGCCGAAACGAATACTAAAATCTACCAGACAATTTAAACATTTATTTCGAGGGTTTTCGGTTATAAATATTTATAAAGATAGAGTAGCTTGCCATAATCACGCCATTGGAATTAATAGAATACCAAAAACAGCCAAACCTACGATTGAGATAGTTACCAGTGATTTTGACAAGACACTCATAGCGGAATTGGACTCATTATCCTTCTTGAAAAAGTTTAATCAAATTAATTAACGATACATCTACAATATTAAATGGAGTTAACACTTGAAAATTCTCACACAAAGAACCTCTCGGAAATAAAAGCATCGAATGAAAGGTTCAAACGTATTTGTTAGAGCAGAAAACACTTTTTGAATCACAGTCTACAATGGGAATAGCTGGGACCAAACGAAACGTGAACACTAAAAAGTTGGACAAATAAAAACTTAACACCCTTTTAGTATTGTATTGCTTATTGTTAGGATCTTTTAAAAGAATCTTGACGCTAAATTCCACAAATAATTATTTACTTTGTTTACTTTGCCATCGTCATATATTAAGTAATTTGTAATACACCTCTTTCATCTGATGTTTGTTTACTTAAAACAATATTTGGTGGCTGTGTGATAAAGACAGAATCTTGACACTAAATTCCATAAATAATTATTTACTTTGCCATCGTCATAAATTAAGTAATTTGTAATACACCTCTTTCATCCTGATGTTTGTTTACTTAAAACAAATATTTGGTGGCTGTGTGATAAAGACAGAATCTTGACACTAAATTCCATAAATAATTATTTACTTTGCCATCGTCATAAATTAAGTTATTTGTAATACACCTCTTTCATCCTGATGTTTGTTACTTAAAACAAATATTTGGTGGCTGTGTGATAAAGAAAGAATCTTGACACTAAATTCCATAAATAATTATTTACTTTGCCATCGTCATAAATTAAGTAATTTGTAATACACCTCTTTCATCCTGATGTTTGTTACTTAAAACAAATATTTGGTGGCTGTGTGATAAAGACAGAATCTTGACACTAAATTCCATAAATAATTATTTACTTTGCCATCGTCATAAATTAAGTTATTTGTAATACACCTCTTTCATCCTGATGTTTGTTTACTTAAAACAAATATTTGGTGGCTGTGTGATAAAGAAAGAATCTTGACACTAAATTCCATAAATAATTATGTACCTTGCCATCGTCATAAATTAAGTAATTTGTAATACACCTCTTTCATCCTGATATTTGTTACTTAAAACAATATTTGGTGGCTGTGTGATAAAGAAAGAATCTTGACACTAAATTCCATAAATAATTATGTACCTTGCCATCGTCATAAATTAAGTAATTTGTAATACACCTCTTTCATCCTGATGTTTGTTTACTTAAAACAAATATTTGGTGGCTGTGTGATAAAGAAAGAATCTTGACACTAAATTCCATAAATAATTATGTACCTTGCCATCGTCATAAATTAAGTAATTTGTAATACACTTCTTTCATCCTGATGTTTGTTAACTTAAAACAAATATTTGGTGGCTGTGTGATAAAGAAAGAATCTTGACACTAAATTCCATAAATAATTATGTACCTTGCCATCGTCATAAATTAAGTAATTTGTAATACACCTCTTTCATCCTGATGTTTGTTTACTTAAAACGAATATTTGCCGCTAGGTGATAAATACATCAATCTTTTTAATGTACTGCATCTATAGTACCTACGATATGTAGAAGTGTAAATTAAGTCTAAATACTAATCTATGATCCAGGGAATGGTCCTGGACGAGAAGGATGAAGGATGGAATTAAACACAGAGCAGTTAGGTAGTATTTAGTTTATACAGTTAGTCGTTTACTTAAAATTCGAAACTATTTCACAAATACACAATGTGCGAATGTTAGATGATACAATCACGCGGGACAAGTCAAATCCCTACTTTAAACATGACAGAAGTCCCTCCACTGGCCTAAAGAATACCTGTTGTCATCAACTAAGTCTCATCTGGAGGTAAGTACCGCAGTTAGGACAATGGCAATCTGTGATTTCTCAGTCATTTTCATGAGATGGTGCACGTGCTTACTGGTCTCGGCGGCCTTAGTGCGAATGACGTAACAGCTAACGCTTATTTCCAAAATGTGTCACCCACAGTAAGATGTTTACGACGGCCGGAGAGAGGTCTAACTTCAATGCTAAAATAAGAGTAAAATTTCTTAAATAAACACTGTTTCTATTTCAATATATAATATTGTTACAAAGGACGCACATCTGGCATGTTGTAAAAACAAATTATTTTATTACTTCGTGTTTAAACTTTGAAAACATCTATGGTTATCGTACTTATTTTATGGCTGTAATTAGTGTCGAACGAATTA
Source organism: Dendrolimus punctatus (assembly GCA_012273795.1). Lineage (NCBI taxonomy): Eukaryota > Metazoa > Arthropoda > Insecta > Lepidoptera > Lasiocampidae > Dendrolimus > Dendrolimus punctatus. The sequence goes on along the minus strand of CM022546.1, from coordinate 18,363,070 downwards.
ATCCTTGTGTTATGGCCGTCGAACCTAGCAGGTGTGTGGGATTAACTTGGCAAACGCGATCCTTTGTTCTATTGTACAATTGAGTATAAAAAAATGCCCGAACGGAGGGGTGAGGCAGTCATTAGACAACTACGATACGATTAAGACGTGTAGTACTTTCGATTAGCGACATAGTGACGGACTTGGCGCCTGTAGATTTGCTTTGAATCGTGCAGTGTGAACTGGTTGCATCCAGTTTTATTTTGTACTTGTTTCATACGTGTTTGTACAGTTCTAATAAACCCTATAGTAATTCCAACGGCATTTATTTTAATTCAAGTTCTGTAGCTCGTAACAATATATAAAAAAGGGCTTGTTTTGAAGTGAAACTTATTTATAATCGCTGTGATTTGAAAATCAATGACACGAAAAAGCGACTCTAAAAAGAGATAAACACAACATTTCTAAATTCGAAATAAGACACATTTTATTATACCCGTTAGTATTAATTTCAATTCAAATAAAATTCAAAAGATTCAAATGAATTTTACCTCTATCCGTATATACTTAAGGCAGCTATTCTTTTATACGTAGATCAAAGGAAATTGTGCTTAACACTGCATTGAATTATTAATTTTATACTCATGATTTAAAGTGTAATTTAGATAGAATTTTTGGCATGATAAGGATACTAAAGAAATTAATTATATTTAAATTAATAAAAGTAAGAGAAATTATCTGTGGGTATTCTTTGAAGTTTCACTTGTACTGCGTGTGAACTGCACACACATATACATAATTGTTTTAATGTAAAAATTTTAAATAATTACATTTAAGCAACGTAAACAGATTTGAAATATACATGTCATTTTAATTGTATACAATACAATATGTAAATATGTAATTTTAGTTATATACAATATGTTATACGCACGTTTTTTGTTTGCATGGTCTCAAAACTATAATCATTATTAACACAAGAATTATCCTACCAACAATTGGCGATTTCTCGAACTAAAATGATCAAATAATTCAATGAAAAAAAGAAAATAATAAATATATAAAAGAAGAAAATATTTAATAATTGCTCTCCAGTTTATTCTTTTTGTGTTAATACGAGTATATGTGTCAGTATGTGTGTATGTGATTCATCAATTCAGGTCAACGAGATATTAATTAAGTATACTATTCTCAATTTCGAAAATGATTCTTGGGTCAAATTTCATTGTAGGGAAATCACTTAGAGGCCCCTGCGGAAGATCAGGGCTGGTTGTTAAACCAGCATTATGCTGAGCATGAGCTTGTTTAGACATCATAGTTATATTTATGTGTTTGTTTACTATTTTGTATTTCCTTTTCCTAAATAAATACTTTCTTTCAATCCAATACTTTTTTTCTATAAATAAGGTATTTAGAAAGGAATACCCTATTAATATTACCATCTAATCTAAAAAGATTAATAAGTTATTTAAATATAAACTAAATTAACTAAAATTATTTAAATGTCCATTAACACTTTTTTATTGTCTCTATTAAGGCAAAGACACTTTGTTCATGTGTTCTTTATTAATAGCTAGCACATACACTACACTTTTGTTTTGGTTATACCACTAGTTCAAATGGTTTTGTCCTTTTGAGCTTTCTCGTTATGTCCGTGTTGTCGAGGAGCTGGATTGCCTCGACATTCACGTGATGATGAACTTTCAGGTCCCGATGGAGATCGCTCGATCTAACGTACCATGGCGCGTTTAAAATTCCTGTCAGTGCTATACTTTGGAAGCGTTGAATGATTTCTACATTACTTGGTTTGGTACAGCCCCAAGCATATACATTATACTGTGCATTTTTATACACACAGCACTTAATACTTCTTGCGCAATACAGCCATAGAATGTACAATCAAACAGCTCATATACAGGCAAGATCGTACAGCGAGATTTATATTGAGTCTATCCTATATAGGCCGCGGCGTTCCTCCGTTCCTCCGATTACTCCCTTGGAGGGATTTCAGGGATTGAAGGATCCAGATGCCGCCGAGCGCGCGTCGGGAACGTTCGTGCCGCCGACGCTTGTAATCAGATTTCCAGTCGGTGACGTAGTGTTGTGACATGTGATTTTCCAAGGATTTTGTTCGGGAATTTTATTTTGTAAGTATTCATTTTTATTATTATTATTCCACAACAAATTTTAAAATAAATAATGAATATACAATTTGACTCGTTACAGTTATGATGTGATAGCTTGATACACTCCTACGGAATCGAAGAAACTGAGTTTTTGTAAGATAACAAAAAATACAACAATTTATTTTATTATTACATTAATGTTTGGTTTCTTATGATCGGTGAATATATCGTACTATTTATACAAGTGTATAGCACTGTAAATTTTCCTGTAATGTAAAATTTACATTACTTGAATGAGTTTAAGTAAAATTTTAACCGTTCCAAGATAAAGCGGTTAGTGAGATAATGCCCTAAAATTAAAAATCCGTACTTGAATTAAAATTATTATAAATTCATTTTACGTTATAGAAAATTCAGACGTTTTAAATATTAACTAGCGGTCGCCCAGTGGTCGAAATTCGACCATAATTAATTTGATTTATAAATTTGAAAGTTATTAAGGTTGTGTTGTCGAAGACTGTATTATATACTTCTATAATCACAGATTCGCCATGGCTACACTGTTAATTTGACTTTAACTATAAACAAAAAATTACATATGCGTGTGTGTGTCAAATACATGGTAGTGTGTGTAATGCTTTTTTTGTTGATTTAATGTATTTTTTATGCATAATTTTTAAAAGATGTTCAGCATTCTGCACATCTTTTGCCAGGTGGTAGGGCATTTGCCCGACTGGATGGCTACCACCCCTGGTCTAAACTATGTCGCCATAACAACCTTGAGTTGTGTTCCGGCATTAGTGGACCAGGTTCCAGTCTCCTTTAAGAGGGCAGCAGCGCATTTGTAGCATCTTTGGTGTTGCAAATGTCCATAAGCGATGGTAACCGCTCTTCATCAAGTGGGCCGTCTGCCTGTCTGCAGACCTCCTGCAATATAAAAAAAAACATCTCTTTATAACTATATATAAGTGTGCGAAGTTTCATACTCCTCCGTCCGTGCAATTTTGTAAAAAGGGGTATAAAGATTTTGCGTCACGTATTATTATTGTGATAGTGCAATACTAAATAAGATTGGAATAACGTAAAAAGCGTTTTATATAAAAAAACTTGATAAGTTATTTCTCAAACCGTATTGAGAAAACTATGTAAGTGACAAGTTTATAATCTGTAATACTCGTTAATTTTCACAAAGTAAAATCCCAAGTTTCTGTAATTTCTGGTAGGGCTATATGAAACTGCCAGGGTCTATGCTAGTTGGCGATGGACATTCTTGCGGCATTGGTCATACGCGGGGAGTTTTTGGGCATTCGGTCAATAGCTACCTCTCCAGGGTCTCCAAGACCAAGCCAGCGAGTTCCATACGCCCTCACGGTAATCTCCATACAGACGGGTACATAAACTATTTTCCTTGTCTAATAAGGCTATATAAATGCAGGTGCGTAGTTACTATCTTCCTGCTTATATCTGCCTCCAACTATAGGAAAACGGACATTATACCCGCCACGCTTGTCCAAGGTGACTTGTCAGGGATTGATACATCGGTTATCTTGATGTGCGGGCTTCAGCATGATGTTTTTCTGCACCGTTGTAAAAATATGCATATTAGGCCAGAAAATTGCCTATGCAGTGCATGCGTCCCTTTGCGTTCGGGACGCGTAAATAACTAATATCCCAAGGTGGGCAACATGTTTATGATGAAGGCTTAAAATGTTTTAGGCCTTGGTGCTGATGGTAGTTGCTCGTCTATTTGTATGCCCATCTTTTTTTATATTGCAAATGTACGGAGATAGCTAAGGACCCAGCTGATGGAAAGGGATTACCGGTGCATTTCTTTTTTTTATTGCGGAGTTCAACAGACAGGCAGACGGCCTACTTGATGGGAAGCGGTTACCATCGCTGATCGCTAATCCCGGAACACAACTCAAGGTTATTGTGGCGTCATACTTTAGACCAGGGATGTTAGCCATCCAGCCGGGCAAATGCCCTACCACCTGGCTGTGGGTTGTTTTGTCGCCTCTTACGACAGGCCGCCCGGCCGCAGGAAATTGTATTCTTTCTCCGTTCCTGCACGGATAACGGATGCCTTTGGACATTTGCGACACCAGAGGTGATAAACAAGGCGCTACCGACCTCGCAGGACTGTTATGACATCTTTTTTGAAAATCCTTATATCGTAGAGCTATGAGAAAATATCAGCTGGGAGCACATTCAAAATCGTTAGGTAAACATTAGGTTAGAAAACTACCTAAGCGATGCATGCGTTCCGGCCAGGATCGAACCCGCTCCCTTTGAGTCTAGGCTCGCGAGCTAGCCATTACGCTACCACGAATATATACTATACTAATAATTCTTAGATCTTAAGCTATTGCATAGCTTTTATCGCGGGCTTTGAGTGCGGCGACCGACTCAAGAAATTCCGTAACGAAAATAAAACCTAACACTCCCCCACTCCGCCTACTATGTAGCTCGGCCGAGTGCTCGCTTAACGTGTATATATATGGTACGACTGTACGAAGCTCACACGGATCGAGACGAGCTGCTCCGAAATCGGACGAATACGTAATCAGCTGTTTGTGAAAAGTATATAGGTGTATAGCTATCTACCATATCTTTATAATGCCACACTCGCCGCATGTGCGTCCCGTAAGTTTTCATGTAGGTATATATCGCGGGCTTCAAACCAGAGGGACGTATAAAGAAAATGCGTTTCTTTTTATTTCATCTATCATTTATATTTTTATCGATACACCACCTCTGTTTTGTCTTAATAGTAGGTTAATACTAGTAGAAGTACTTTCATAGACGGACATTGAATACATTGAAAAAACTTTTTAAGATTTTTTTATCTCCTGAATTTTTTGCTTATACGCCCCTCTGGCTTGAAGCCCGCGATATGTATACATAGGTGTACCTATGTAAAACATTGAATAGCAGTTGCTGGTGAATTGCTGTACGCGTAAAATTTGTCTATAAAGTGTTTTAAATATGAATAAAGAAAGTGCATTTATTAATGAAGAACGTGATGAAAAAATAGTAAAAGAAATGAGTGATAGCTTAAAAATACTGCATAAATAAAATAAAAAATAATTATAATTTTATTATTTATTTTAATTATTATTTTAAAATAATCATATTTTAAATATGAATTTAAATAACTCATAATTAAACCGAGGTTTTTACAGTGAAGATCTTTGAATGCTGAATAATCGAAGAACGATAGTTTATTATCAAAATTCTCATTACAGTATTTAATAAATTATCTTCACAAGTTCAAAATGGTTCTGAATAATTTTACGGCCATCATTATAGTATTAATTATGTAACAGAATACGCACTGAAATAATTATGTTTTAATGGACATTATTTATGATCGCTAATTAAACGAGTGGCTTATAATAATATAGAAATGTGAAAGTTATATTGTTTATCTTCTCCCAGTTTTCTTATTTACAGCTTTAGGCATAATCCGATTTACGTGAGAGAAGTAGCTTAGTGTCTTAATCATATTTCGCGTAAGGTACTAGCGTTTCAAATAATGTGATCTTCCGACGTAACAATATACTGAGTAGTACCAACCGCATTTGCTGAATTGCGGCATATAACTGTAAAAAATATTTTGTTGTGTCTATTTTCTATTTTGTCTGTGTCGCATTGCAAATACACGTTATCTTTCTTTTCTTTCTTTCTTTTTTCGTTCTTTTCTTTCTTTTCTTGCTTTTCTTTCTTTTCTTTCTTTTCTTTCTTTTTTCTTTCTTTTCTTTCTTTTCTTTCTTTTCTTTCTTTCTTTCTTTCTTTTCTTTCTTTTCTTTCTTTTCTTTCTTTTTTTTTTTTTTTTTTTTTTTTTTTTTTTTTTTTTTTTTTTTTTTTTTTTTTTTTTTTTTTTTTTCTTTCTTTTCTTTCTTTTCTTTCTTTTCTTTCTTTTCTTTCTTTTCTTTCTTTATGTGGGTTCGATTACTAGCTGTCAAATATGCACTTTATTTTTATGGCCTTTCAGACTAGGCGTCTCGTAACGTAGTTAGGGATTATAATTATGGCTCTTTTAAACTAGGTATTCTTAATTCTATATTCTTTGCAATTTTGTCCTTTTCTATTTATATATATATAATCTTATTTCTATTCATTAGTTGTGTATATTTTTATCTTATGTACTATTTGCCTGTATTTGTTAGGTACAGTCGCGGAATGAAAATGTTCGTCAACTTAAAGTCGACTTTGCTTGCACGAGCGTTATAGACAATGACAGACACTGAAATTAACAAAAAAACAAAAAGGATAAAATCTCTACGCTTTACATACTTATATATTTTAAAACTAATAAAAGGGTTTACATGTCTAAACAATCTTCTTAGACAAGATAGAAAATCAAACAACTTTGAGCTAAGTAGTTGTAAACTGTATTATCAAATAGTTAAACATAATTTTCTGTGGAACAGTCTGTTCTGTGACTTAGTTTGAAAAGGTAACATGTGCTCGCGGTACTTTAAATTACTCAATTTGAAAGCTGGCGAACATTTTCATACCACGACTGTTCATACATATTTATATATTTTACAAGATTTACAAAACCTAATAAAAGTACGTTTTAACGGTTTTAAGTGCGCTAATTTAATTGATTTCTATTATTCCAACGTTTTGACCACTTTTCAGTAGCCGTGATAGTGAAAGACAAAGATGTCAAGTGTCAATAATAATTAGTATTGCCAACTTGTTCATTTAATTATTTAGTTTTAATTTTGTTCGTGGTTTTTATTTACTCTATGGGGAGCCTACTCTAATTTACCACCGCTTCGCAACATATTATAGCTTGAGAAAAGAAGCAGCGCAAGAAACCATTCAGCAAGCTTGCCTAGCTAATAATTTTATATAATATTAAAATGCGTGGAAGAAAAATTATCACTCAAGTTGGTTTGTGTTCCGGTGCATGCAGAAATTATTTTCCATTATCAAAACACATATATTATTATTGTCTTTTTTATCTCTCTTTAAACACTGAGTGCGGCCATTAGGTCATTAGAAGACAAAATAACGCAAATAAAGATCTTTCCATCCATTTGGCAAACAGGGCCATTCCGATACTTTTTAATGATCCATAAATTTTCTCTTTGGAGTTGCATATTAGAAGATTTAGCGATCCCGCTGTCGTATTAAAGTTATTTATTAAGAGTAAATGCAGTTTTAAGCCGAATTCGTTTATTATTTTCAGAAAAGTTTATTCGCTTAAAGTTCGTAAAAAGAAACGTAATTTAATAGAGTAGAATAACACTTATGTTACTGATTTGCTTGTTTTAATACAGTGTAATTTTTTACTTTTATATCGGTTATCCAAAGATCACTAGATCAACTCAGACTCGAAAGACCATAAAGAAATTATGGAAGACATCTTTAAATTTTAAAAGTGAGCGAACTGTAATCTATCTAAATAATTAAATGTTTAATAAATTTCTCTCTTTTCTTTCATCATATTCAAATTACTTGGGGTCGATACAATATGTATTTTCTTTCCACACTCCTCAACTCTGACATACAATCTTCTGTCACACAATCCATACATCTTTTTTGGTCCATCTATCTTGTAGTTTAATATTCTTTTTGTCACGTGACTTTCATCCCTCCTCATTATATGTCCATAACAACTTAATTTTCTTCGTCTCAACTTTTCAGCCACGGGCGGAACTTTCAAAGATCCTCTAAATGTTAATTAAATAAATGTATATAATAAAAAAAAGTAAAAAAAAATACAGGTTAAAAAATAACTCGTGTTCTAAATTTAAATACTATAAAAGAACAGCGGTGTTTAAATTCAAATATCATTAAATAAAATCTGTGTTCTGAATTTCACGTTAAGGTCACGTCTACCGTAGGACCGATGGCCGATGGAGCAAACAAGTCCTGGAGTAGAGACCTCGACTCGGTAAACGTAGTGTCGGACACCCTCCAGCCTGATGGACCGACGACCTATGCAAGGTCGCCGGTAGGCGCTGGATGAAGAAATCGGAGGACAGGGATGAGTGGCACCGTCTTGGGGAGGCCTACGTCCAACAGTTGACTGCGATAGCTATCGAGGACGGGTTCTAAATTTAAATATTATAATTGAAGAATACCCAATGATCTAAATTCAAATGCTTTATCTGTAATATTTTAATATTCTAAAATGCCGTGTGCATTGAAGGTATTAAAAAAAGTGGAATACACTATATAAACGATGGAGATTGCTTGTCTATTTGTCAGCTTATCCGAATAAAACTACTGGGCGGATTTCGATGCGGTTTTCGCTGATCGACAATAAATTTTTAGACTTAAACTCTGCGCTATTTTTTATCCCGGAAATCCCGCGAGAATTTTTCTAAGTATTATTCAAAAAGGCCAGATTAAAAAATACGATGTGATTCATCCCGGAATAATGGTTCCGATGCATAAATATTTGCTAATTCCGACCCTGTTTCTACTAAACCATAGCTTACTTTTTTAAATGTTACGATTTTGGTGTCCCGGGAATCCCGTGGATATAGCAAGTTAAGCGTGGACGAAGTCGCTGGCATAACGTAGTAATAAAATATTTGTCGGCCAGTATTCACACCTAAATCATTGGTGGTAAAGGCGCCTTAGCTATTAATGTTACCAGACTTCGAAAAGGTACAACGGCCTCTAATGGCCTTTTTTATCATATAAAACAGTCAGCCTAATTGGAAAAGTCGTGTCGACAAGTGCGGGCCGGCAACCGCTTGCGGGCACTTCGATCCGCTTCAAGTGCCCGCTGTCTTTTAGGTTTATCGACACTTGTGCCCGTTCAGTAAATTGTTTTGCGATGTGTATTGCAGCGTGTGATCTGTTCTTTCTTTCGAGATAAAGTATAAAATAAAACTTTAGTTGAATTGTGTGTTTAGGTAGTTAATGTTAAAGATTTTCTACAAAGGCGCGTATGTGGGTTTCTCTAAAATGATTTAAGGCAAAATAATGTTTAAACTCATAGTCATTTATTCATACTCTATCATATACATACATAATACTTATACATACTTACTACATAGATACTCACTAATTCAGTCCGGATAATATTATTAAAAGTTTTAGAAAGAGACGAGATAGAGGGATTGGATAGAGAGGGATGGAATACAGAAGATGGAATGATAATAAAGGTTCCTTATCATTATTTACTTTTTGTGTAGACCATCACAACTCTATGAATATTAAAGTAATTACTATTTTAAATGTAAGTAATATCATCAGATAAAAGTTATTAGTTAATAAATTATAACCTGACAGATTCAAAAATGAACCAATCCAACTGTTTTATTCATGCAACAGTAATTGTCAATTTTATCGTATTGTATTTTATTCTTATGAATAACTTTTATTTGATGATTGAAAAATCATCCCTAAAGCATTCAAATCATTCAACGCAGATAATTTCCCTTGCAAAATATAGTATTGTTGCAAGCCGATACTAATCTTTGCATGTGTCTTATTTCCTATTTGAATTTGAGTTACCTATTGTTCGCGTTAATCTCTTTGTTCATGCCGCCGTAAGATTCATAAAGCCTTCTCTGTTGGTCATGCAAATTTTTGGAAGCCATTAAGCCGACCATTTAAGGATTTCAAGAACCAGTGGGCACATGGTGCTAGGAGGCTAAGTCGAATTTACAAATGGATGAGGGTTGGTCAGTCGGGAAATATGCCAATCGTTGTTCTGACTGCGAAGGAGTTGTTACTTAGTGCATTTTCAGAGCGAATATCTTATGATGAAGTCTGCGCGATTTATGTGATAACGAGTTTCTTACGGTTTGATTTTGTTGTATTCGACTATACTTATAAGAACTGTGAATTACGTGTTATCCCTGCAGGAACGGAGAAAGAATACAAATTCCTGCGGCCGGGTGGCATGACTTCGAAGCGACAAAAGAACCCACAGCCAGGTGGTAGACTATCTGCCCGACTGGATGGCTACCAACTCTGGTACGCCGCCATAACAGTCTTGAGTTGTGTTCCGGCATGAGTGACCAGGTTTCAGTCTCCCTTAAGAGAGCAGCAGCGCATTTGTAGCACCTTTGGTGTTGCAAATATCTATAAGCGATGGTAGCCGCGTTCCGTCAAGTGGGCCATCTGCCTTACTGCTGAACACCTGCAATAAAAAAGCGTGTGTGTACTTCTAATAAACTTTGTGAAAATTTCAACGGTATCTTAAATCATAAAAATCCCACATAAATTCGTAACAGTATAGAACTAAATTAACGTATACGCCGAAACGTAATAAACCCAACACGTCGAATTAAACAATTATTTAAACGACAAATGACTAAATTATGCCGGGACTGTCCGATGATTTTAATTAAATCCCGTTTTGGCGGCGTATGGTTATATTTGGGATATGAATTTGTAACAGATGCGACCGGCAGCCGAAGGGTTATTTACACGGTTAAATATAGAAAATGAGCATGGTCTCATTTAACTGTTTCGAATGAACTTCATGCTTTAATTAATTGTTTTATAATTCACTACAGACTTCTATTCAGTTTAATTCGTGTTTTTTTATTGCATGAGTTCAGCAGATAGGCAGACCGCCCACTTGATAGAAAGCGGACATTTGCAACACCAAAGGTGCTACAAATGCGCCGCTGCTCTCTTAAGGGAGACTGGAACCTGGCTGCTAATATCGGAACACAATTCAAGGTTGTTATGGCGACATACTTTAGACCAGGGGTGATCCATCCAGTCGGGCAAATGCCCTACTATCTGGCTGTGGGCTGTTTTGTCACTTCTTACCACAGGCCGCCCGGCCACAGGAAATTGTATTCTTTCTCCGTTAATATTATTAAGTTAATATTTTAATTTATTCTATGATTAGTGCCTGTTTTATATAGAGTAGTTGTCTATAATTTTCCGTAATTTTATATAAAAACTAGCGGCCCCAGCAGACGTTGTCCTGCTCTGAAAAAATATGACCAGATCCCAGCGCCACCTACCGATTCCAATTGTGGATTTAAACCATCCGGGGACCCACTCAAACACACAAAAACAAAATCGCTCCCCGTTGTTAAGGGGATTCTAGAACCCGATCTCAGCGCCACCTACCGGTTCCAACGGTATAAAAACTATCCTATCTTTCAAGTTGGATCAAACTGGATACGGTGTGCAAATTTGATTAAAATCGGTTGAGTAGTTTAGGAGTCCATCGCGGACAAACATCGTGACAGGAGATTTATATATATAAAAATATTCCTCTAATATGATGAGGTAACTGGGTAGATTATAATTCAAAATATCTCAATTGTATATTACATTTTATTTTCATGTAGGCAGATGCGATAGATTGATACTGTGTTCAGTTTATTTTATCACTCATGTAAAACTTAAGTATAATATTTTGTATAATATCTTATAAAATTTCCAAACAATAATGTATTAAATTCTTGTCATGCATAAAACCATAACCCTTTAAATAAAATAGTTTATCAATGACTTCAATCCGCTATCGGTATAGCCAATTTGCTAAATTTGTTAGACTGTTAAATTGTTGGAAGGATGGCGAGGTGTTCTAAATAATAATAATTATTATTATTATTTATTTATTTACTTCCTATAAAAAGAAAACAAAATTATAGAGTACAAAATTTTGACAAACTTTATTAAATGGGAATGACAGGAGCCCAAACTAGGTAAAACCCTGTATGATGGTACTCCTGGGCCTCGCCTCCCATTAAGCACTAGTTCTATAATAACCGCCACCAAAGATAACTACAATGAAAGAAAAAATAAAATAAAAACGAATAAAACAATAGAGAGATGTGTGTGTGTGTGTGTGTGTGTGTGTGTGTGTGTGTGTGTGTGTGTGTGTGTGTGTGTGTGTGTGTGTGTGTGTGTGTCTGTGTGAGAGTGTGAGTATGTGTGATGATTCTCGAGTATTCAAAATTAGTATGTAATATGTTAAATCCATAAAGTTTGACTCTGATTATAAAGTGTTGTGACCAATTGCTGTTCTTTTATTGCCATAAACCCTTCTGTGTTGTTACAAGTATTACAGTACTTTATGGTTGGTATGTCTACAGTAAGGGCGCGTTCCCACGTTGTCGCGACGACAGATAATCGTCGTGTCTTCGTGTAGTTTTAAGTGTCGTGGCCTATATTTTTAAATGGAGGTGTTCACATATAGAACGACACGATTTACTGTCATCTACGACATTTTTAGCAGTGACGACAGATTGTCATGACAGTGGGAACGGCTAGCACGACAGTCGTAAAACGATAAAAAATCGTTACGACTAAATCGTGACGGCAAATCGTAGCCACGATATAAAAAAAAACTTTTCAAAAAGTAGATAGATAGATAGATAGATAACTCTTTATTGCACACCAAAACATACAATTACAAAACAGACAATATTTACAATATTTTCTAGGCGATACAATAGGCGGCCTTATCGCTCAAAGCGATCTCTTCCAGGCAACCTAAATGAAAAACAAATTTGAATCAGGCGATGTAGGTGGTGCAGGAAAAAGCAATGGACACATAAATACTCAAACTAATTTAACAAATAAATATATACATACATATATACATAGTTATAAATATAATATACAATAATATGCGTATACAATAATATATTACAAAACACATATGTTATTATAATAAATGTATTAGCATGATTATATTGTCTTAATCAGACATAGCTATTATGGATAAATAGTGTTTTCTGAGTAAATTTCTAAATGTTGGTAAGGATTTGGCCTCTCTGACAGTAAGAGGCAGCATAATAGTAAATACATTATTAAAATTTTGTCTTCGTCCATTGAAATCAGGAGCAGAAACGCACTACTGATCTCCAAGAGAACGCAGAGGCGACTGTAGATTTGTAGCTTGCTAAGGATTTCTAAACGAAAAAGCGACTGCCGTGAAACGATAAAGTATCGTCGTTATAACGAGAGAGGACAGTCGTCCAACGATAAATTAATTGTACGACATAGTGGGAACCCACCCTTATGGGTAAAAGTCGTACCTTCTTTTGTTGGTCCCAGGCGGAAGAACAGCGCTGGTGTTAAAACGCCAGCATATGCTGAGACTCGGTCCAATTTTAGTGCTCATTCTGTTTCTGCTGTTTGATAATACTCTGTTTTTCTAGTTTTTGTCCAAATAAAACATATCCCTCTTTCTTCTTTCAAAGCAAACAAAATATTTATTAATATAAATTCCTTTTCTAAGGCATTAGAAAATCTTTATCCATTTCTTTGGTAACGAAATACAAATGGTGATTGATGTTACACAAAACATCAATTGAAAAAAAAAAACAATTGAAATCCTTTTTATCGAGTTCAAGGATAATTTGAACTAAGCTCTTACAAAAAAATGATCTTCCGAAATTGTTACAGAAGATATTAGCTCTTAGAGCATTTGGCGATTGTATTATTACGACCAGCAAAGAGAAATTCACTCCTGCATTTTATTAACTTTCGGCATTTGGAATTCTTTTGTTTACTTTGTGTATACAATTTGTGGTAAAAAAATAGCCCAATTTGTATTGTAATCTTTTAAGGCCATTGCCAGGTGTCTCTGATTTAAAAAAACAAACTGATTCTAAGAAATTCGGTCCACGCGGCCGGCCAGGTATAATGCATCTGTGCAGTATAAAGCAATGCCCCAATTCAGAGAGGAGGCAGTCGAGCGATTACCACGAGCGAAGCAAGATTTGTGTCGATTCGGTAATCTATTTAGTGACGAACTTTGCACCTGTTATTGAATTACGTTTGGACTTGTCGAGTTCGGTTATATTTGAACCTGTGTTATACGTGTTTGTATAGTTCTAATAAACTCTATAATAATTCCAACGGCATTTTAATTCGCGTCTTGCAACTCGTAACAGTATTTATTTTTTTAGATTTTATATTCTCAATTAGAACTGCCGTGATTTCGTTTACGCGGGAGTTGGTTTTTATATTCGTATCTTGTGAACCCTGCAAAATATTGATGCAAAGAGGTAATTTCAGGTGTTTTAGTAACCTTTTGAATTAGAATGACCTATTGTCCACGTTAATCTGCTTTGTTTACGCCACCGCAAGATGTCATAAAACCTTATTCCTCTTGTTTGCATTAAATGCAAATTCATGGAAGCCATAAAGCTTATAAATTGAGAATTCAGGGGAATAGTGGGCATGTACTGACCGTGTCTGATTTACATATATATAAGGCTAATAAGTCAGGAATGATTTAGTCTTGTTCTGACTCCGGACGAAGCGTTACCTGGTGCACTTTGGGAGCGGACCTTTAACGATTTTCTCTATGGTTTGTACTTTTTATATTCGGTTGTACTCTGTTATGTCACGAACATGGAGTAATTTATTACTACATCAAGTTAAGCTAAAACTGAGTAATCCATGCCAATGTCAAAATCTGTAAATACAGAAAACCTGAAACCTTCAGAGATGCATCTGCGAACATGTTCAAAATATCACACAAGTGACAAATATTTTCTCGTAGCAATTAAGATTTCTTTATATCTAGTCTTAAGTTTAATGTTAAATTAATTAAGCAATAATTACATCCAAATACAACACTCGTCGTCTTAGTTTGTACTCCCCTCTAGCGGTTGAGACTAACTCCCGCGGCGATAGAGTCATGTGCTATCGCCAGGAGTGCGTCACCCTCATTCAACGGAGTAACATCATAGAAGCATCAATTTTTTAATGTTTGATACATTAAAAAAACCCACACTCATAAGAGGTTTAAATTACACATGTTTACTTCTAATAAATTTTGTGACGATTCCAGCGACATTTTTGAATCACAGCCCACAAATTCGTAACAATTTCAAAAAAACCATACAAGGATAAGGAAAGGCACAGTGAAATCTATATTCTTTTTACAAACTTACATAACAGCACAGCCTAATAAATTTTGTATGTACATTCGTACTTATGACATCATAAGTAGATAGACAAGTAAAAAGAGTCAAGTATTGAATTCATTATTTGTTACGGATTATTTTATATGATATAAATCTTTTAGCGAAAACGTACATAAATAAAATTCGCTTCTGAAAACATTATAAAATACTTGATCTTAACACATTGATATATAAAAAACCCTAGATACACATTGTCGAGTAAAAGTAACGCTCGGAAGTGTCCCAAGCCGATATACCAATTATACCTATGTAGTTATAGTTATGCTGAAGCATATATTTTTGCAAATTCAACGTTATGCAAATTGTATAAAGTTGTTTTTACAACGCAGTGTTCGAAAAGCATTACGACCAACGGTTCTCGATAGGACAAGCATGAGTGGAGACGAACTTTTATATAATTATATATTAATTATTATTTTTTTCTTCTGACATTTTTTTTTAGTATTTTAAGAGTTTGTTTGTGTTCTAAACACATAGTTATACTTTTATTTGAGCGTAAATATTTTTTTGGATAGGACATGTATATATCAATACACCAAATATTAACTGTAATAATCATTTATTTATATTAAAGGTATTTATTATTAACACATGTGACGTTCACCCCTGATCCAAAGGTCAAGGAATTACATACTGAAGCCGAAGCATTGAGTGGGATATGAAATAAAAGAAGTTATGTATTGGAAATATATAAATAATATAATTCTTTTCCTTAAGTTGTTAATGACTTTTTCCTTGCTAATTAACCTTTTGCGGCATTTGTGAAGTGCGCTTTTTATACGAACTTTTTGAGGTGTATCCAAAATTGACCCTATACTTAAAGAAGTAGTAGGAGATTCGAATTTCATTTCATTTTAAATCTAACATTGAATTTATACCACAGACTTCAGTATCACCGCCATCATCTGGTATTTCAATCTGTAAGCAAAATCAAAATGATAAATATCTTCTAGCACACAAAATTATATTTTAAAATACAGCGGCACTAAGGTTCCGTTCGTTCTTCATCGCAGTTACTTACAATCTTGAGTTCCTGTGGTGACATATCCTGTGAAAATAATTATGATTACAAAAAAATAATTGAATGAAGGTACGATACTACTAGTATTTGACAAATTTATTTTTCTGGTTAACGAGTTACTTACCACTACGCGAGGAACAGCCGTTTTACGAATACGGTTTATGCCTTTTGCAGTGACATACACATCTTCGTCCAAAAAATGTTCTGAGCAAACGACGCCTGAATAATTCGGCTTAAAAAATTGTTCACGCCTTTGTCGACTAACAAGTAATCTCCATTCTTCACATCATATAGGATCACGAGGATAACTAAAATATAAAAAATACGCTTTAAGTTTTCAAGAAGTTTTTAATGTGATATGTTACGCCAAAGCGACACTCACAGACAACGTGACACTTCTGACATTAGCATGCCGCATGTCGCGAACCCATAAGTTGTCCCATTATTTATCCATATACATAATATATTTACGAACATAAAAAAAATCGTCAAATTGACTATCTTTTCTCCTATATCAAATTGTATGACGTAACCATATTTGTCAAAAACTAAATACAAAAAAGTTCAAAAGTACATAAACTTATTAATTAGAAAATAAACACAACAATAAAAATCGAGTCCATTGACAAGAACAGGGTGATTTTTATTATGCGACCCTGAGTAAAGATTTTAGACATATTAAATCAAAATCACATATTGCTTCCTATATTCAGACATAAAACAACAAAAACTAATCAATAAACTCTTTTACTTACCGAAAATATGATATCCCATCATTTTTTAACCTTTTTGACGTAATATTCTTGCAATTTGTGAGAGAACACTTCGGCATTTTTAACGAGCGCACTTAGACGCGGGCGACGCGAGACTATTTGAAATATGAGTGCACTATTTGGAAAGTTGCGCTTATTGTAGGAGGACGGTTTTGAGGCGTTGTTTGTGCATCTTGGGTTTTTTATGTATCAATGTCTTAACAGAAAATTTTCACAAGTGACATAAAATACAAAGTAACAAAGACATGATATGACATAAATTTAAAATCCTGAAAAATAACATCCATTCCAAAAAGTTTTAATATTATTCTTTTAAAAGTTGAACGTGATACGTATATATACGTAAAAACAGCTAAAACTTCTGTTTGGCTTTGCTGTAGTCAGTTAAAAAAGATAAAAGAACATATCACATTAATATATATCATAAGGACTACCTTCTCATCATACATAAATTATATATATATATACATAATTTATTAATAATCTAATAAAATAAAAGAAAACAACTTATTTCTATTGTAATCTACCCATAGTCAGCAAGACTATAAGTAGAATACTGAGCCCAGATCACCGTCTACTATGGGTATGGTGCCTAGAAGGCTGGCTGCGTTTCCTCGCTGGATCGCCATACTGATCCGTTGTCCGAGGTAAGACCAGCCCTCTGATCAGCTGAAGAGTCAATGAGTCGTTTTAATAAATTTGGTAGATTTCATGGCTTCTGGACCCGACGGTCCAAGCGTCTCAACAGCAAACAGCAATATAACTCTCACTGAGGTTTGAGTGATTCAGCTGGGATATAACAAAAAATAAATTTACCTACTATTATAGAACATTAGGAACATCTACTTAAAAATATTTTCAATTTGTACCAGCTTCAGAAGGTAGGCACTTTGCCAAAAGCTCGCGACGTTCAGTCCCCCGGACGCAAGCACGATTTATCGAGTCCACGTTTTGCTTTACTTCCTTGTAATACAGCGACAGCTCTGAATGAACAGTATATTTGCACTTAAATTTCAAAAACGCTCTTAGAAATGGGTAATAGGTCTGTTTTAAAACGATAATATATACTGTTACGAGCTACAGGACTTGAATCAAAATAAATGCCGTTGGAATTACTATAGACTTTATTAGAACAAACACGTATAAAACAAGTGCAACGCAAAACTGGATGCAACCAGTTGACACTGCACGATTCAATGCAATTCAACACGCGCAAATTACGTCACTATATCGCTAATTGAGAGTACTACACCCGTCTTACTCGAATTGTAGTCGTCGCTTGACTGCCCCTCCCCTCCGTTCGGGCATTGTTTTATATAATAAAACAAAGGATCGCGTTCGCTGAGTTAATCCCGCACACTTGCCAAGCTTCGACGGCCATAAAACAAGTTCAGTAACAATAGCATGTTTTTCTGGATTAAAAATTCTAAACTTAAAGTAATAAAAGAATTCCTAAATCAAAGAAGGCAATAAACGGCGTTTTACGACAGGCAGGTGTGCGCATTTCTTTGTCGGTTTGTAACAATACTAACTTCTAAGTTATAAATAGTACAAGCGATTATAGACTGGGTAACAAATCGCTGCCAGATGGGAGCGTGCCTAAGGCTGGCTGGATTGCCGCACTGTAAGGCGATGCCTATTTGCTGGGCGTAATATGAGCCAGCCTTGTGATTACAGGTGGCATCCAATAGTCCAATCTTGCAAATTTCTTTGAAGAAACTCTTTGCCGATGGACGCCACGGATCTAATGTTTCAACTCCAAACGGCTCAAATATGTAACGCCTTGCGCCGTTTCAGAGCTTCAGCTTTAGAAGCAGCGTTGACAGCCTCTAACTGAGTCCTTGGAACTAGAGTGTCTACACATGTTGCGTCCCAAACAAGCGGCCGTCCCATTTTCCAAGGAATAAGTGACATAGCATCTGGCCTCTTGTCATCGTCATTTACCAAGCCATTCGATTCTAATACGATACGCCGACCCTGATAAGACCCCGGCGGCTGATGTCATTGAGGTTGGCATAGCGAGATCGAAACAATATGCTAGATTACAACTTTTTTAACTGTTTTTGACTGAATTCTTCAAGTTCGTTTATATTGCGTCACCGTGGATGGTGAAATTTAATTACTAACCACTTCAATTCAATATAGCTTCATAGTAGCCGCATATAAATTGGAACTACTTATGCAAAATGGAACCAGCCCACAGTTTTGAGAAAAAGCCGTTTTTATTAAAATTTTGCTAAAAGAATATTTAGAATATTGTATATTTTAATGTACAATATTCTAAATATTTTGTTTCCAAAATATAGACACATTATTTGTATGCAAAATTTTAATAAAAACGGCTTTTTCTCAAAACTGTGGGCTGGTTCCATTTTGCATAAGTAGGTAAAATTTCATTGCTATCAGATTTTGTATTCCGAAGATATAGCAGAAAATAATTAAAATTGCACAGGGAATGTGTAATTTTTGTCTCTGAACCAAATCATCCTCATTATCAAAATTATATTTTAAAATAAATTTGCGGTAAATGCTCGATATTTACACACGTGTCAAATTAACTAAGCGATTCTACAAAGGCGTCCGCTTTAGGGTTTCCGTTATTTTGCACTTACGCAGGCATTCGCTTATTCTTCTAAGCATAATAATGCACACTTTATATCTTTATGTTTACAGTTTATTAGTTTTATATCTTAAGAAACCTATGTACTGCACGCGAGGCGGAGGCCAGGAGTTTCCATAGGACGAGGTTTTCTCAGTTTGGACTCCTGTCTCCCTCTGCTCTATTTTCGATTAAATTTCTGTGTATCGTATAAGTAAGACATATTTTGTAACATAACATTCTTTAACTAAGACTTTTATTTTTGGGAGAATTAATAATAATAATTATTATTATTTTGGCGTAGAGGTTTTAATTGATTTCAATCTTACCCTAAATCAATTTGTACAAGAGAACACACGTCTTTACGAGTGTTCGCGAAGCCAACCAACTTTATCGTAAGTTAAACGCTTAGCCAACTTGAGATTGGGGGTTGTAGTCAAACAAAAACTGTCTGAAACCAACAATAACATGTGTACTGTAAGAGCGAGCGTTGTGTTAACACAGACGAAAGTAAAACAACGCGGTTTGCTTAATTGTCCGCCATTTTGGGAAATTTTAGGCATTTACAATTTACTGTTATTATGTTAAGGTTAATTAAATTGCTATTGTTATTTTATTACGTTGCCGGTGGCGTTGCGCTTACACAAAGTTTGAATACATATCATACGGAAAGCATTGTATTTTTACAATGAGGTTTAATGTACTGCGTACTATAGAAGGCGTTGTTATGGTCCATGGACAACAACATGCTTAGTCTGCGCCGGGCTGTTGTCCAGTATTAACGTGTTTGAGTGAAAATTAACTATTAAGAAAAGCCCTCATGCGTTCCGAGGTACTACGCAAGCCACTTAAATAAAAGTCAAGGGGTGACTTTTCACCAGTAAACTTGCTATATTCTCGATAAAACATCTTATTTTAATTAAATTTTATACATTTAATTATAATTATTTTAATTAAAATTTTATTTAACTTTGTTTATTGTTATTATTTACTATATAAATTAAATAATTAAAAATGAACAAGTTGGCGGTAGGCTAAATAAAACTTTAATAATACTCGTTGACACTGGACATCTTTGTCTTCCGTCATCACGCCCACTGAAAAGTGCCCGAAACATCGGAATAACAAAAATCAAATAAATAACCCCGCTTAAAACCGTTAAAACGTAGTTTTAAGAGGCCGTCCGACATTAAGTTTGCTGAGACGTGGTCTCCACTCCAGGACTCATCTGCTCCTGCTCTGTGATTAAGGTAACCGGCACTGCCACTTCAAATGCTAATTTTGCAAGCTATGTCGGTTACCTTGGTTCTCTTACGGATACTCATTTCTAATTTCATCCATAAGTGAAACACCCAACATAGCTCGCTCCATAGCCCGTCGAGCGACTTCAACTTGTGGACCAATCCTGCCGCCAGTATCCAGGTCTCGGCTCCGTAGGTCAGGACGGGGAACACGCACTGCTCGAAGACTTTTGTCTTTTATGGCTATACCAAAACCAAATCACTTCTTTGCTTCAATAACGTGACATATCCCAATACTCACTTATTTCACTCACTCACTATATTTGACTAAATTTATCATATTATCACAACTTTCTCATGTATTTCAAACAGCTTAGTAAATTGACAATAAAATTTAATTGTAAAAAATATTAAAAAATGTATAATATGTTTGGGTAAAATCTTGTTTTGTAACTTTTAAAAGTGGCGTACTGTAAATTTAGGTTTTTAAGATACCACGTTATTGAAGCAATGACCGAAATCATACAGAAACACAGATTTATTTCCCAAATAACTTGAACAGTGTCCATTATTTTTATTAATACTGTCGTCACACATTTTTCAAAAACAAGTATGTAAGCAGGTTTGTTCTAATTTACTCTTAAGAAAAATAAAAAATAATATTAAGCGGTTAACGTCCTTTATACCAGGAAAGGCAAATAATAAAACTATCCACAAACTGTTAAGTACCTTAGATTAGTAACTGTAACTGCTGTCTCATGAAGGTAGTAGACCAATATAGTTCCTGCAAATGGCTAAAAGCACGCTAGATAAGCCAGGCGCCGAGCTAATGTTGTTACGAAAATTACTGGCTGCACGGACCGACTACCTGTCTCCACCCACTAATTATTTCGTTTTAACAGTTTGTGTACAGGACGGAATATTTCAGCCATATTTTTATAATCAGAAAATTGTACCGGTCCTATCTTGAGAATGTATACTGAAATAATTTATTTATTTAGATTTATGGCTTGGCAGCTAGGCCTTTAAGCGAGGTCTTAGTTTACAATATAGTTTCTTCATTTTCTTAGCCTATGTTGTATGTACCACAGCTGACTGTAGGTAATCAGCTAGTGCCATTCAACGGAGTTCTTGTGACAACTCAAAAGGCCACATTTGACTATACCGTTCACATTTCTCACAAAACACATAATTGCTACTTAAAAACTATCAATATCGTACAACTATTGTTCATTTTAGAGTAGTTTTACACATTTCTAAAAAATAAAACTGCACAGTTTTCAGTGCTCGCCAAAAACTCCATGCTGAAATAATGGACTGTTTTTCTCTCTATTCTATTCTTCTACTGTCGAAAAAAAGAAAAAATATACCACCAAGATGTCAAATCTGTCATCTGTCAGCAGTCATCAAATTTATTTTTATTAATTTCAAGAAATAATTAAAAGGAATATGAAACTTGTATTTTCTTAAGTTTTCGCGACTAGTATGCATAATAAAAGTACGTTTTAACGGTATTTAGCGCCGTAGTTTATTTGATGTTTCAGTCACTTTTCAGTAGCCGTACTCATGGAACACAAAGATGTAAGTGTCAATTATTATTGTTAAATTTTTATTTAGCCCACGGCCAACTTGTTCTTTTTTATTATTTAGTTTTAATTTTGTTTATATTTACTCTATGGGAACCTAGTTTAATTTACTACAGCATCGCAACATGTTGTGGCTTGAAGAGAAGAAGTGGGGCAAGAAACTCTTCAGCAAACATGCCTAGCTCTAATAATTGTATATAATATTAAAATGGGTGGGAAGTATTACGTAGCTTCTTCTTACTTCCCATCCATTTTAATATATTATTCTTTCCTGGAAAAGCCAAATCGTAATACCAATCTTGAAACCTGGTAAAGATGCTACAGATCCCAGCTCTTACAGACCAATTGCTCTGTCTTCAGTTATCGCCAAAATTATGGAGCACTTAATTAAAAATAGATTGGAATGGCTTGTGGAAAGCAAAGGCCTCCTTTCTAGGAGTCAATTTGGTTTCAGAAGAGGCATGGGAACTACAGACAGCTTGAGCCTTCTCACAACAGATATCCGTCTTGCTTTCTCTCGAAATGAACATGTCATAGGGGTATTTCTAGACATTACAGCAGCATATGACAATGTTGATCTCCATATTCTTAGAGAGAAAATGCTCAAGCTGAGTATACCCTCAAAGATAATAGACATTATCCATAATATGTTGATAGAAAGATCAATCTCTATTCGCTTTATGGGAAAAGTTCTGCCACCTCGTCTGGTATGGAAAGGTTTGCCGCAGGGCTCAGTCCTAAGTCCCTTACTGTATAATATATACACTGCCTCCATCGACTCGACGGTAAACTGCTTCTGCAGGATTCTCCAATATGCAGATGATATCGCTCTCTATGCCTCTTCACATTCTTTCTGCGATGCCTCGTCTCGCATCAATTCTGCTTTATACTATTTACATTCATGGCTATCTGAGCACGGTTTGTCCTTGTCAGCTCCTAAAAGCTCGGCAGTTATATTTTCTCGTAAAAGAATAATCCCTGATCTCGACATCCATGTACTCAATCAGCCTATTCAAATATTGGATAGTGTTAAGTTTCTAGGAGTCTTTCTGGACAGTAAACTTTCAGCTGTCTCCCACCTAAACTATGTCTGTCAAAAGGCCGAAAAGAATATAAACATCATTAGAGCTTTATCCGGTGTAAGGTGGGGATCACATCCATACTCCCAACAACTCCTTTACAATGCAATTGTTAGGAGCCATCTGGATTACGGATGTTTCCTATTTGAACCATGCAGTAAGGCAGGCCTTTCTAATCTGAATAAAATTCAAGCCAAATGTCTACGAATCATTACTGGCTCCATGAAGTCTTCCCCCTCTAATGCACTTCAGGTGGAGTGCGTTGAGCCTCCGCTCGCTTTACGCAGACAACTCCTCTCGGACAGATTCCTTTGTAAGGCGATGGAACTGTCTAATCACCCTCTTTTAATGTCGCTAGATCATCTGTCACACTTAATTTCTTCTAATTATTGGACCCATAAACCCCTTCCCCTCCTTATTCATTCTTATAGAAAAACAGTTAACCTTCCTTCTGGTATTTATCAAACAAATATGCTTCCCCTATTCCTATCCAAATTCGATAGTCTTGTGTTCTCTCCTAAGGTCATCACTGATTTAGGCATCTCTAAAAATTCTCCTTCAGCCAATCAACAGTTTTGCTCTATCGTGCATAATCGTTGGCCAAATCACATACAACTATTTACGGACGCATCCAAAATTACTCAGGACCAACCGGTTGGAGCTGCAGTTTGGATTCCGAAATATAAAATTATCTTAAATTTCAAAATCCCTCCCACCTGTTCCATTTTTACAGGCGAATCCGTTGCGCTTCTAGAAGCCATTCTGTACATTGAATCTCATAATATTAGGAATTCTATCATTGCTTCGGACTCCTTAAGCTGCCTTCAGGATATTAAAAAGCTCCCTTTCCATTCTAAACAGAATTTCCATATCACCCTACAAATCAGAGAAGCTCTCTTCCGGTGTCTGTCTGCGGGCCTTGAAATAATCCTGGTTTGGATTCCGAGCCATTCAGGTATTAGGGGAAACGAGATTGCCGATAACTGCGCCAAAGAAGCTATCTATGCAGGAGTGAACAAATATAATAAGAATTTTCCTCATGACCTACGTGCCCTGGCTAGACCTCAGATGTTCCAATCATGGGAAGATTCCTGGCAAAAATCTCGACAGACCGTAGGCAAGCACTATGGATTCCTCCAGCCGACTCTCCAGCCTAAACCTTGGTACTTCACCTACCGCAATCTACCTAAGAAGGT